>JAMZAV010000502.1:0-374907 GCA_024449915.1 Sweltsa coloradensis
GTCAGTGCAACTATGATGAGTACTATATTTAGAAACTGTTGCGATTATCTCTAAGTGGAATGTTAAATGTCAATAGGCCACAGTTATCAACAGTCCATGATTATTTACACAGGTCACAAAACACGACCGAAGAAAACCTGCCAGCTTTTAGACTCTAGGCAGCACGTCACGTGACAAAGCAATTTGTGACAATTCCTGTAATAATAATATCGTGGGAAACCTGCCCAGGTTACAATACATGTCTTTCTTCATGCGGTAGCGACGCCGACGCGACAACGGGTAGCGATCTGGTTGACCTTGGCGAGGCCGTCGCTACTCGCTATACTCACTTCGCTCTCTTCTCTCGTTATATTTAAGAATATTTATTTGGGCTCAATTTTTACATTTTGATGACAATAATTTTATATTGTATGAGCTTTTTGTGGGCTTTTTGTGGCCAGACTTAGGGTTTGGCCTATATATTATATAAGTAAGAACATTACATATATAAACAATTATGTATACTTAATTCTAGAAATTATGTACAATATTAATTGCTTTATAATTGTATGGCCTAGTTAGTTTTGGCCTATATTTTATATATATTTTTTCAGGTATGTATATATATATATATATATATATGATGTTTGACCTTGGCTTTATAGTAGGCGACGATGACGCTGTTATGTTAGTACTTTAGACAGAAATTAAAAAGTGACTACACCGGGGTTTGAACCCGGGACCTTAGCTTACCTTAGCTCAGTTGGTAAGAGCATAGCCCGTTAAGCTAAGGTCCCGGGTTCAAACCCCGGTGTAGTCACTTTTTAATTTCTGTCTAAAGTACTAAACTAACAGGGTCATAGTCGCCTACTATAAAGCCAAGTTTAAACATCATATTTCCCAACTCTAGGGTTACAGTGATGGTTTGTATTTCTCCAAGTTAATTTCATGTGTAGTCTAATAGGCAGTGCAACAGACCATGTATTTCTCCAAGTTTTAGACAGTTTTAAATTGGTGGCCGCATAGCTCAGTTGGTAAGAGCATAGCCCGGTAAGCTAAGGTCCCGGGTTCAAACCCCGGTGTAGTCACTTTTTTAATTTCTGTCTAAAGTACTAACATATATATATATACACACATACCTGTCGAATCGAAGCCTGAAGCGTTTGAGCTCTAGCCATGCTTCTTGTCATAGCCATGCTTCCCGCCACTAGGGTCAATGGTAACATATCTAGGGCGACGGTCGTCGCCCGGCAGACAAGCGCATGCGACTGCTTAGGCGACACGAACTCCAGCCCTGTATACAGCTACCAGAGCTGGGGGTTTTCAGCTATCTGCACACGCCGCCCCGTAAAGAGTTACAATCTTGAAACACGGTATATGACCTGGTATGTGGTCCATGACAGACCAAAAAAAAAAATCAGCCCGATCCGACAACTCGTTCTGTGTTAAAAAAGGCGGTAAATCTTAGAACTATGAAACTTAGACCACACTTAGATGTACTTCAGAAGCAGTGACTTTTGCTTTCAAATCCAAAAGCAGGTAACAGGGACCGGAGAAAATAAAAATTTGGATGATAATCAAAACGCGTAATTACCAAGGCGTGGTAATTTGTACAAACTTGAAATTAAACATGCTATTAACCATTATAAATATCTTGCGTCCAAAACACAAGGGGCTAAATTTGGGGAAGACATGGGCCCAAAAATGACAAAAAACATATCTGAACTTTAAGAAATGAATCATTCAAAGAAAACGCTACAACTGAGATGTTTCAAACGTGGAATACATTTTGATATCTCTCATTCTTTATCACTTTTGAATATGGAAAGCAAAATTGGGTAACGGGTACCGGAGAAAATCAAAATTATCAAAAGTAGGTAATTCCGTACTCTTATGAATAATACGCTTTACTGAGAAAACGGTTCATCTTAGAACTTTGAAACTTGGGCCACACTCAGATGTACCTCATATAACCAAAACCGGGCAATTGGGACCGGGAAAATCAAAATCAAAATCAAAAGCGTAATTACTCAGGCGTAGTAATTTGTACAAGCTTGAAATTAAACATGCTCTTAACCATTATAAATATCTAGTGCTTAAAACACAAGGGGTATCTTTGGGGGGACCGTGGGCCCAAAAATGTCAAAAAACAACTTTGAACTTAACAAATTTAATCATTCAAAGTCCATCATTCACACCTTGATAGCAAACGAACAACAAAAAGATGTAATATCCAACCAAATACAAAAATTTGTAAAAAAAAAAAAAAAAACGGCAGCCAAGCTCTCCTTCAAAAGTCTTCGGCTGTGAATGCTGTGAGATATAGAAGTTGAGCCAAGCTTTTTATTCTTTCTCCCTAGTTTCGCTTTGAAAATAAGTAAGATCATATTTTCGCCTGTTGACGAGCGCCAAGCCAACGATTTTTGTGGCCAAGAATTTTTTTTTTGATTTCCAGTTTAAAAATTTTACTTTTTTACCACAAAAATCGTTGGCTTGGCGCTCGTCAACAGGCGAAATGATCTTACTTATTTTCAAAGCGAAACTAGGGAGAAAGAATAAAAAGCTTGGCTCAACGTCTATATCTCACATCATTCACAGCCGAAGACTTTTGAAGGAGAGCTTGGCTGCCGTTTTTTTTTTTTTTTTTACAAATTTTTGTATTTGGTTGGATATATATATTCATTTAACTTATCGTATTGTGGCGTATTTATATATTACTTAAGCAATGTTCTAGTTTACGTACCTATGGAGAAAAGGTAAGAGGTAAGAAAAATTATAGTACAAATAAGAAGAAATGAAGAGGAAATAATATTCGTTCTATATAAAATAGTCATAGTCGTAAAATTTACCGCGCCGTACCGCCTCTAAAAGTAATACCACCATCACCAGTCAAAGTTTTGAACTGGTCACGATCCGGTAATCACCCGGGAGGGCGGACAACAGTCTACTGGCAAGGTAAGTAAAATTATAGTACAAATAAGAAGAAATGAAGAGAAAATAATATTCGTTCTATATAAAATAGTCATAGTCGTAAAATTTACCGCGCCGTACCGCCTCTAAAAGTAATACCACCATCACCAGTCAAAGTTTTGAATTGGTCACGATCCGGTAATCGCCCGGGAGGGCGGACAACAGTCTACTGGCAGTGACAGAACAGCATCGTTTTGTCAAACGGCGCCAGTGATTGTTCCACATGATAAGCGTATTTGAAATGTAGCATTTTTATTCCGACTGTTTTTATGTCGTTAGTATTCTATTTTCTATGCTTGAAATTAAAAGTATTGACGGTGTGGGATCGTAGAAACACTGTACTAGTTAGTTAGTTAGTTAGTTAGTTAGTTAGTTAGTTAGTTAGTTAGTTAGTTAGTGTTGTTTTAGGGCACTCAACAGTAGAGTTATTAGTGCCCATGTCAAGTGTATAGGAATCTTTAAGAAAAAATTCAATAAGTGTGGATTACCACAATGTATACTTCTTTCCAAGAGGAGGAACGTAAAGGGAGACGCGGGGCATCATACGGCTATTATACCATTGAGTTTAGAGAGAGAAACTTTTATTTTTCAAGTAAAACAAAACTCTGTTGTACAAATACAACTGCCACAAGGACACAGAATAAAAATAACATACATTGATTAGCAACAATTAAAAAAGTTTTAAATTTAAATACAAATAAAAGAAATGAGTAATAATAATACAATTAAAAATTACATGTTTAGACCATAAAGGTGATTCCTAAGAATAGAAATAGAACCTTTTAATGCCACCATCGAAACGTCATGAATGAGTGTTTTTCCTAATTTAAAAGTATTACAAAAATCAACATTAAAAAAAAAAAATAAATAAATAAATACTGCGGAATTAAATATAACCAACGAAGCTCTGTATTATTAAAATATGTAATCTTTACATATAAAACCAAATGTTCTATTTAAATAAATTTAAAAAACTTAATCCATACCAGCACCAGCAGTACTGCAAAATTAATGTTAATGGATGAGCGAAGCGAAGGCCTCAATTTCACTGACCCCCCCAAAAAATTAGCTCGTGTTTTTTTTTTCGTTTTTTCCTGTCTGTTTGTTCGATCTCTACCGGGCAATCGGCATATGCGATCTTGATGAAAATTGGAGAGGACCTGCGAAATCTCTTAACTTAGACCTGCACTTTTTTTTTGGTACAATAAGGTTCAATCGAAGAAATATTTCTCATGAATATCGTACTTTTACGATTTTTTCTTCTATATTAAGGCTATTCGACCGCGTTTTTCTATTTTCCAAAATATGCTACTAAGTTAAAATATTATAGTAAATGGCTTTGAAACCTGGCTATTTTAGAAAATCAAAACTATTTTTTTCAAATTTTTCTGATCCGGTACACGGCCAATATCGCCACCTCAAAATAATTTCAAACTTCAATTCGCCAGGGCACACCATTCAACGTAGGGTGTTGTGCTTTTGTGACATTAATTTTCAACTGGTTTTCTGAGGCTGACTGAGAGAAAAAAGTTTTTTTTAATAATTGTCTTTCCTGCGAATTTTTTCGTCTGGCGATATTTTGTACCGATTTGTACCGCCAAACGAAAAAATTCGCAGGAACGACAATTGTTTTAAAACATTTTTTTTCTCTCAGTCAGCCTATAGAAAACCAGTTGAAAATTATTGTCACAAAAGCACAACACCCTACGTTGAATGGTGTGCCCTGGCGAATTGAAGTTTGAAATTATTTTGAGGTGGCGATATTGGCCGTGTACCGGATCAGAAAAATTTGAAAAAAATATTTTGATTTTCTTAAATAGCCAGGTTTCAAAGCCATTCACTATACTTTGACTTAGTAGCATATTTTAGAAAATAGAAAAACGCGGTCGAATAGCCTTAAATGCGATATTTTCGTGATATTTAGCTCGAGACCGGGTAAATGGCTACTCAGATCTTGATGAAACTTTATGGGAACGTTGAAATCACTAGATGTTGATTTTTTTCTTTGGGGGGGGGGGGGGGGGGGGACAATCGAAGAAATATTTCTCATAGAAATCGTGCTTTTGCGATTATTTCCCGATTTTTAATGCAATATTTTCGTGATTTTTGGCCCGATTCTGACCAAACTATATGGGCTACAACGTTCATATTTTACTTGGACATTAATGTAATGGTGATGTAGTGCCTTCTGAAACAAAAAGTTGTAAACGTTGTCCAGAATTCATGGAAATAAAGGTATTAATGAAAGCCTTTTACAGGTGTAATCAAGCAACCATAGAAACTTGACAACAATCACCTACAATGCGTACAAAAAGCATGTCTTTGGGCCTCGAGATTTGACATTCTATTTTTATTGGTAATACCATATCAATTAATACTCTTTATAAAAATTATCCTCATTTAACAAAAATAATTTTGTAATGGAACTTAAAAAAGTAATGAGATCCCACGAATACTAAAAAGTAGGAATCATTGGACAGAAATATTAAAAAAAGTTCATGCATCAACGCGACTGAAAAAAGCGTTTTAGAGTTCTCGTAATGAACCAAATTCAATGGCCAAGTAATTTTTTCTATGATTTTGAGTTTAAAAATTTTACTTTTTTTACCACGAAAATGGTTGGCTTGGCGCTCGTCAACAGGCGAAATGATCTTACTTATTTTCAATGCAAAACTAGGGAGAAAGAATTAAATCTCACAGCATTCACAGCCGAAGACTTTTGAAGGAAAGCTTGTCTGCCTTTTTTTTGTTCAAATTTTTGTATTTGGGTCTTTAATTTACAGCTTGGAGAAGCTTGAGGCAGTGACATAGGGCCTCTTGTTCTGCTCAACCAAGCACAATACAAATTACAATATCAAATTATAATTATGCTCAAATAGAAAATGACCTACACACCTCAGTGCCTCAGTATACCTACTAGGAAAACGCTAAAGTCCCGTCGCGTTGTTGAGCGAGCACCGGTACGTGCAACAACGACCCAAGTACGACAATCCCATAATGTTACATATCAATAAGTCTTTAAGGTCTTGACCGATTTAGTTGAACATTTGGAAAATAAAAGAGAATGTTGTACTTATTGACCCTGCAAAATTTTATAACGATCGGAACATTTTTATTTTTATTTTTATTTTATTTTATTTTTTATAACCAACGATCGGATTTTGTTCAAAAACTATACAGCAACCCGCCTAGGTGGTATGTACATGTGTGAAAAATTTCAGGTCGATCAGAGAAACGGTGCGACCTGTATCGAAGCAGTAACAGAAAAAAAAAACAAAAAAAACAGACATTCGAGCCATAAGAGTCAAGTGGAGACGCTCGCTACGCTCGCTCAACAAAGTATATTCAGGGTATTTATCTCACGTAGAAATTAATGAGGAAACCCAATGTTAAGTCAAAGAATAAAAAACGTGCCTAAATTTAGTTAAAATACTCAAATCACACTCTTAGAATAAAAACTTTTCCCGGGGAGCCTTCTTTAATCAATGCTCGCGGGCTAAGCGCTCCAGACAAACCCGCATTAGCTGGGTGGCCTCTCTCCCCCGCCCCCCCCAGACCCACCGTTGTATACAAGCTTTACCCACTAAAAGCGTATACATAGCCATAAATTACTTTTTGATGATACCACAAGATGTAAAGTCTCATGATAACGTACCACTACCTTTTTCAATACAAATTAATCACTGGATTGGCTAGTGCCAAGATTAGAAGCCCAGTATTTTTCATATTGGTATATTATTTTACCGATCTTGGGATAGTGTAGGCCACGGTGTAGGCCACAGGCCTACACCTAGTATTAACAACATTACTCTTGTAGCAGACATGCTTAACGAACTTCTGAAATCGTAATCTTATTTAATCTTGTGACTTGTATGTAGACTAACCTTAGTTTTATTTTGCTGTCCTTTACAAAACAGTTTTTGTAACTTCAGACACTGCTGCAGATAAAATAATTATACAATACGATGAAAACGCTTAAGTCCCGCCACGTTGATGGATGAGCTCTTTTGTAAGTTTTTAGTTTGCGAAGGACCACTTTTCCTTTGCAAGTGCTTTTTGAATGCATTGTAGTGATTGTTGTCAAGTTTCTATTGTTACTTGTTAATTGTTTTTATATTCCTCAAAAAACTTATATTAAAACCTTTATTTCTATAGATTCTGGAAAACTTTTTCCTTTTTCTTTCAAAAGGTACTACATTACCAAAACCTTAATGTCCCCCGTGTGAAATATGAACGTTGTAGCCCCACACGTTTGGTCAGAATCGGCCCAAATGTCACGAAAATATCGCACTAAAAATCGAAAAAAATCTTAAAAGTACGATATTCATGAGAAGTATTTCTTCAATTGTTCCCAAAAACGTGGCAGGTCTAAGTTCAGAGAAAACGAAGGACCCCTCCAATTTCATCAGGATCGCATAATATGCCGTTTGCCCGGTAGTAGTCCGTGGAACAAGCTGCTAAAACTATAGGAACATTTCAAATCCGGAAACCAGCACCAAAATTTAGGAGCAGGTAAAAGACGTATTTTAGAATGTTATTTTCACGGGGGACACGCATGGTAGCAAATAAGTCACCTGTCATGGCGTCCACAAGATGGCCGCCAAAATAATTCTTAAAATTGCTGTATCTCAAGAAGTAATCATTAGATGTGGATAAACTAGGTTTTGTTTTATTTGGTTTTTAATGCTCTACAAAAATGTCACTAGAAATTTTACCGTAAATACAATAGTTTTAATTATATTTATATATTATTACAATGTATTGCAATTATAGCACTTTTTGGTGTATATATAATTATTTATACGTAGAATTCGCTAGATTGTCATAAAATTTTCAGACTATACTAAAATAACGCCAATAAATCCAAAATTTAAAGTCCCGAAACGAAATTCTTGTAACTTTTTGATTAATTAATTAATTAAATTAAGCATTAATTAAATCCCAATTAAAAGTTTTTTTATTCACTTACCAAAGTCTCGTAGTGTATCACACAACAACAATATGACCACAATGAACCAAAAAAATATTAGTTTTAAAAATTAAGTCCAATCACTTTCCTATTAATTCAATTAATTCAATTAATTAAAAATAATGACAATAATCTCAATTAATTTTGTAAAATTAACCCAATGTAGTCGACCTTGGAATCATTTTAAAGCTAGTTTAAGGCGAATAAATGAAATGAAAAAATTAATTAATTTAATTAATTAATCACCGAATTAATTACATTTTAGTTAAATTATCCCACTTTTGACATATGTATTGTTATGTATACCTAAAACTCAATCGATCGTAATAAAAATATACTACTTTACTGACATAATGCCAATGAATCCGAATTGTCATGTCCCGAAACAAAATTCTTATAACTTACCGATTAATTAAGAAATTAAATGAAGAGTTACTTATATCTCAATAATTGTTGTTGTCACTCAATCAACACATACAAAATGCCAACAGAAGTATCAAATATAAACAATGCAAGTGTAATTTTGAAAATTAATAGTCCCAAAATTAAGTTCATGCCACTTTTCTGTTAATTGAATTTCCCACAAAATTATTTTCCTGTAAAATAAGCATGCAAATGGTTCCCAGTGTGGCTGTGTTAATTTTACACAACACATGGTGATTAAATCCATTAGTTTAATTCATTTATGAATTCAATTAACGGGAAAGTAGCATGAACTTAATTTTGGGACTATAAATTTTTAAAATTACACTCGCATTGTTTATTTTTTATACTTCGGTTGGCATTTTGTATGTGTTAATTGAGTGACAACAACAATTATTGAGATATAAGTAATTCTTCACTTGATTTCTTAATTAATCGGAAAGTTATAGGAATTTTGTTTCGGGACATGACAATTCGGATTCATTGGCATTATGTCAGTAAAGTAGTATATTTTTTTATTACGATCGATTGAGTTTTAGGTATACATAACAATACATATGTCAAAAGTGGGATAATTTAACTAAAATGTAATTAATTCGGTGATTAATTAATTAAATTAATTAATTTTTTCATTTCATTTATTCGCCTTAAAACTAGCTTTAAAATGATTCCAAGGTCGACTACATTGGGTTAATTTTACAAAATTAATTGAGATTATTGTCATTATTTTTAATTAATTGAATTAATTGAATTAATAGGAAAGTGATTGGACTTAATTTTTAAAACTAATATTTTTTTTGGTTCATTGTGGTCATATTGTTCTTGTGTGATACACTACGTGACTTTGGTAAGTGAATAAGAAACTTTTAATTGGGATTTAATTAATGCTTAATTTAATTAATTAATTAATCAAAAAGTTACAAGAATTTCGTTTCAAGACTTTAAATTTTGGATTTATTGGCGTTATTTTAGTATAGTCTGAAAATTTTATGACAATCTAGCGAATTCTACGTATAAATAATTATATATACACCAAAAAGTGCTATAATTGCAATACATTGTAATAATATATAAATATAATTAAAACTATTGTATTTACGGTAAAATTTCTGTGACATTTTTGTAGAGCATTAAAAACCAAATAAAACAAAACCTAGTTTATCCACATCTAATGATTACTTCTTGAGATACAGCAATTTTAAGAATTATTTTGGCGGCCATCTTGTGGACGCCATGACAGGTGACTTATTTGCTACCATGCGTGTCCCCCGTGAAAATAACATTCTAAAATACGTCTTTTACCTGCTCCTAAATTTTGGTGCTGGTTTCCAGATTTGAAATGTATTTACGCTTGTTCCACGGACTATAGAGAGCGAACAAACAGACAAAAATACAAAAAAAAAAAAAAAAAAACGAAAAAAAAACCAAAAAAACACCCGAGCTAAATTTTTACGGGGTCAGTGAAATCTTGAAGTCTTCGCTTCGCTCATCCAATTAATATTTACTTGAAGTACCCGCCAATGCAATTTGTAATCCATATGGGAAACCACATAGGACACTTCTTGGAACTCTTGTCGCTAAGCGGATCCAACTTTCAACCACACTTTTCCCCCAATAAAATCAATGGAAAACAACTACAAATTAGAAATAAATGTGTAAAAATTCAATATTAACAATTTATTATTAATCACCACTTTGCAAAATTAGCAATTACATAGGTGAACACAATATTACTCACAGACTAATTGCACTGTTATTAGTTGATCACGGCGGCCATATTGGCAAAGTCTCTCCATTCTTCACCGTACCAACCAAAACACACCAAACTTACGTTTGTCCTGCGGTCCCTGTCGTGTTTGGTTTGTTGTACCTCATTCTGTTCTGGGGGGCCAGCCCCCCGCCCCCGCCGGGCTCCGCCCCTGGACCCCGTCGGGGCTCCGCCCCCAAACCCCCGTGCTATTCGACTATTTAATTGTTTACTTATAAAATAACCACAATATCGCAAAAAGGTTGGTACACCTACTAAGTAAATGACAATAACAACCAAAATCCAAAATGGCGCGTTGATCAGAGTGAGACGACGTTCATGTTCAATAATGTAAATTATTTGACATTATTCGTGTAATTCGAGAGTGTTTACTATTAATTACTCACTATACTTACTTAATATTAACTTATTTCTAGTTTGAAGTTGTTTTCCATTGATTTTATTGGGAAAAAAGTGTGGTTGAAAGTTGGACCCGCTTAGCGACAAGAGTGCCCACTTCTTAAGGCGGTGGAGTCGATAATAGAAACCTTGAACAGAAACTTCTTTACCGACTATGTTTGTCGAATGGTTTGTTGATATTTTGGGAAGAGGCTTTTTGTGTAGGCCCTAGGGCCTAGGCTAGGAACAAGGTAATATTATTTTGTGTTTTTGATTTGCTGTTGATTAATTTATGGATATTTTAGTCGTTTTGTTATCTCAGTTATTGTTTAACTCTAACCTTCGTAATATCTCTGGTTGAGAAGGCCTAATAATGGAACGATATGGGCCTTCATAACCTAAAAATATAGACCAGGTCTAGCGGCCCTTGGCAGGCCCTAGGCCTAGCTAGGCTAGGCCCTTGCCATAGGCATTAGCCACATAGCTTTGATTTGGCTTTGATGTACGGACAGACCATGTCCTATGGGCCATAGGGTAGGTACCGTACTGTGTAAGCTCTGCGCAGATGATAAACCTCATAGGGCTAGACTAGCTAGCCCCTAGATGCTAGGCCTAGGCTCATGCCATAGGCCTAGGCCCTATACTTATTTGCCCGTATTATCCCAATTTGCTGTAGCTAATGTATAGAGATATCAGTGGGTAGGCCCTAGGCCTAGCTCTAGGCTGGTCAGCTATAGCTAATAGTGCAAAATTATTCGTAAGCCTACGGTCAAAGATTTAATTGATTGTAGGCCTGCCGTAAGGTAGGCCCTACATTTGAAAACAAATGAATTGAGCTGGTAGATGAGGACAACCTAAGCCTACAGCTTCACGAAATCCAAGATTCAATAATATGGTAGGCCTAGGCTAGGGCTAGTGAGAAGAAATACTTGCATTTATTGTCTGAATCATCTATCGGTATTGTGAAACAGTTTACGTTCCATATCTCTGTGCCCTCATTCTAAATAATTATTGTCTAATAAATAAAAAATTGTAACTTGTACTTTTTTCATGTTCTTTGTAGAATGCTAGACCAAAGGGCGCTTTGAGTTGGCAACAGAGCTGTTGAAATTGATTTCTTGGGAGGATCTACGAAGTCTTGCTCGTACAATTACCGATGGGATCATAATCCCAACTGATTCAGATGGTAGGCCATACTTTCTGCCTTTCATTTGATTCATGAGCTAGTTTGAATCCTCTAGGGCTGACGTATTTAAATGTCTAATGATTAGGGCCTACGACTGAAATGAAACACCCACTACTTGCCAAGACACTCCTAAGTCCCAATCTTACATCCAATAGCTCTCTTAACGATTATTGTTTACTAAGAAGTTTTAACCATTCCTATTAATGTGTTTAAACTTTAAATAGGGCCTATAAACATTGTCCATTGAAGATATTTATATAGGCCTATGATTAAGCTTACATACATGGTAGTGATACCTAACCTAACCTAAGTATGTGCATAAAAACTTTGATTACCGGTATAGGCCTACTACTACTTTTAACAATACCATCAACGGCACTACAAGCCATCACTTCTCTTCTCCCCTCATGGTAAAAAGCGGTGTTCCACAAGAACAATCCTTGGACCTCTTGCATTCCTATTATATTTAATGATGCATCGAATTACTTAAAAGAGGGGAAAGTAACTCAATATGTAGATGACTTCAGTCATCTCTTAACAGCAGACAAGAATTCACGGAATCGCTTATAGCGGTGGCAAATTCACAAGCCAATGCAATGGAATCTTATTGCCAGACAAACCTCCTTGCCCTACAACAGCAAAAGTGTATACCTTTCCTTTCATTCTTCATACACATCCCAAATCTCGAGTCCACTCATTCGAAGCAATGGGAAGTCTATTAGCCGAAACACAATGGCGAAGTTCCTTGGGTTAGTCCTAACAGACACTCTTAATTGGTCGCCACATGTGGATCAACTATGCGCCAAAATCAGAAGTAGCTGTTATCTGCTTCGTAGGCTGAAACCACTTGTTGACCTGTCCTGTATTAAAACTTATACCATGCTCATTTACATTCACATATAGCATATGCAATCTTATTTTGGGGGGGTCCTCTAGTGCACATCGTGTTTTCATTCTACAAAAAACGAGCCATTCGTATACTATCGGGGCATCAATTTGGCAATCATGCCGCAAACTGTTTCCCAAGCTCAACATTTTAACAGTCCCCATGCTCACTCATACTAACTGCAGCACTCTTTGTGCATACCAATCAGAAACTTTTTTTAACAAACTCTTCTGTACATAGCTATCCTACTCGCTCCAGAATAGTCTCCATGTACCCCATCATAAGACAACAATGTATGCCAAAGGGGCCCCACTATCTGTGTATCGCAATATACAATAAACTTCCTACACAAATTAAGAGCATCAAACAAGCCACAAAATTCAAACAAGAACTAAAATCACATTGTGTAGCAAAGGTTACTATTCTCTTCAAGAATTTTTCAATCTAAGGCCAAAGGAGGGTGTGTCGTTGACCTGGTGACTCATTATTAGATACCAAGCGGAGGGAAATACAGGGAAATGGTTTGGGTGTGGGATAAGTGTGAATGGAGGCTGAACCTAGCCTCACACCTGGTATTAGAAGTATTTTATTGTTTTAAATATTACTGTTTTAAATACTAAGCTTTATATTGTACCTACATTGTTTAAATATATGTTGTGTAATTTTGTATTAATGTAACATACACACATTGACGATGCCCATACAGTGTGCCATGTACCTGTCTAGTTGGTGAATAAAATCTGAATCTGAATCTGAATCTGAATCTGAAAAAGCCTAGGCCTATGGTTCCAGTAGGCCTATCTTTGGTAGGTAGGGGCCTAGGACCTACATAGCAAGTAATATTTTTTTAAATAGTTTGTTGGGATCATATGGGTGGGTCCAGGTCCTCCCACTCCCTACCTGACTTAATTGTTGGATATATCATCTTCTTTTGTCCTGCTCCTGCCACCACTTCTCTCCTTCCACCACATAACAGTCTCCTCACTGTTCCACATCTTTTCTCACACTATTCTGGGCCATTGTTGTCGTGGTCTGCCCCTTGGTCTCCTCCAACAGTGTAGATAGGCCTGAATAGGGTCTAAAACAAATAAATTTTTATATTTTTTTTCCGGCACACCACTGGCACCTCCACGGCACACCGGTTGGGAGTCACTGCCCTGGTGAAAAATCTTGTCAAGATCTTGCCGATTTCTTGCAAGATCTTTAAAAATCTTGGAAAGGTCTTTTAAAATCTAGACAAGATCTTGGCAAGATTGTGGTTGGTCTTTATGCGGTACTTGATGGAATTTTGATACACACTATTCTACCTTATTAGATGTTTCCGTGGCTTGTTAATCTAGGCCCTGTGAACATGAAGCAAGTAGGGTAATTCCACTTGAAATCAACCAGAGGTGGTTGCTGACACATTGAAAAAAAACAATTGCACATAGATACGTGCTTATTACAAATAAGTTTCCTTTCATTTTTAGAGCAAAACATATCCAATATATGGGCATTAGCGCATGTGCTGGTGTAGTCAAACTGTCACTTATGGACGTTAGCGATATTTTTTTTTTTGCGATTATTATTTTATTACAGCAACAATACATACATAGACATACATACATACGTACGTACGTACCTACCTACATACATACATAGGGCCTACATACCTACATACCTACACACATACATACAAACATACACACCTACCTACCAACCTACCTACCTCCTACCTACCTGCCTGCCTGCCTGCCTGCCTGCCTGCCTGCCTGCCTGCCTGCCTGCCTGCCTGCCTACCTACCTACCTACCTACCTACCTACCTACCTACCTACATACATACATACATACATACATACATACATACATACATACATACATACATACACACATACATACAATCATACAGTCTAGATGTTCAAAATATTTGTAGCCCTGTAGGATGTTAATACTGTAGGCCTACACTTCCTTCATGCACAAACAGGTGCGTTGGAAGTCTTTTTTTCCAGGGGGGGGGGCGAACTTTCCCAGGAAAGGTAGGCCCTACTTGCTTCCATTCATAGTTTCATAATATGCAACTAATGTCCTTGAGTCAGTGGTGGCGTACGGTGAAATATATTTCGGGGGGGGGGGGGGGGGCTTTGACAAAAGACGGGACCGGGGGGGTTCCCCACAATAGCCCGCAGGCAATTTTTTGAAAATCCGTATCTTTGAAGTGGTTTTTACGTGTTTTAGAAGAAGTTAGGGCTTTGCTGTTTTGAAAGAAAAAAGAAAAGATAGTAGAAGAATTTAACCTAGGCCTAGATGACTTGAAGAATGTAATATTTATGCTTGTTTTTTGTTTTTTTCTTGAGCAAAGTTGGCCTCTTTAGCCATTCTTCTGTCTTGTTGGTTTATGCTTTTATGATTATTCAGTCATTTTTCTAGGGGGGGGGGGGCGAGAAGATACTTTTGCCCCCACCCCCTTCCGTAAGCTCACGGGGGGCAAGCTACCACCCTGCCCCCCGGCTCCGACGCCGCTGTGCACAAGACTTGCGGGCGCAAGTTGCGGATGCAAAGATGGCCAAATTGTCACCAGCGATCATGTTTAGAGATCCATGGAAACAAAATGCATGCATACGCCAGTCCCAAATGACAGGAATAAATTATTCTAGAACTAAAAGTGTAATGCTAGATAGAAAAAAGCAATCTTATATTAAATTATGTGTTGTAACTTGCAATGTAGGTCTAGTGGTCAAAGTCCAAAATATTTATCTGCTCACTTGGACTAGGCCTAGTCAGTAGTGGTTATAACAAGGGGCAGATCTATGCTAAAAGTTGCTGGTTCAAGAATCATAACTCGCCCAATTATTTAAAACTTTTTGCAATTTTGTGCTCAACATTTTTCCTTTTTTGCCTGCATTGCAAAATGTTAGTACAAAATAATTAGTTAAATTAGGTATTTCTTTTCTGATGCAATCAAAGCAAAGGTCGACATTTGCCGAGGAGCCGCAACTTCATTGACGCATCAAACGATGTGCGGACGCAAGTCTGCAGACGCAACATCTTTGTGCTTGCGGCTTTTGTAGCCTTACGATTTAACTTTATTATAGTCTTGCCCAAGTCCGCCATTTTTAGATTTTAACCAGACTCAAAATTGCGCCGGTAAATGTTGTGCGTGAGATTGAGATGGAAAGAAGCTTTATGTGACCCTGTAGGCGTATCATAGTTATATTTCTTGCAGATGCAATCAAAGCCATTTTGCAACACTCGACAAGCCTTGAAGAATTACTGTCTCGACAAAAGGTAACAAAGGAAGTACTGTTTACGTACTTACACAGCAAAGATATGAAATGTGGCCAAAGAGACAAACAAACTCTAAAACAAATGGTTTTAGAGCTATGGAAAAAAAATGTAGCAAACAAAGTTGTCACTAAAGAAGTGGTAAGTTGACAAATTTATTACTTGTTAAAAATAATGATTGATGTTCATTTACATAAGGTCTTACCATGAGGGTAAACTAAGTAATTTGTTTATATTTTTCATAACTCTAGTTATTGAATTTGCATATTATGTAATTTCAAATTTTCTCCATAGCATTGTACAATAATTAGAGTACTTACGAGCGTGAGAATACACGAATGTCTCGTGAAGATTCTTAATTAGTAATATTTATTTATTTTTCTTATTTTGTTTCAAAACAGCACTTAACTAGAGTAATGCATTACCTACTCACCTGTAATAGCGCGTACATTACTTGTAGTACTTCATTTTCATCAACTAACTCTCACAAACACATTATTTTCAGCATACCAGTTATTTAACATGTAGTTTTTTGTATTGGTTAACTTGTTAAAAGTGATTAATGTTTCTTTGAACCTGACTGGCAGGCAGAAAGTTTAAGTGAAAGGAATTTGAAAATATTATCTAGTTGGCATGTCTTGGTGCGGCCGGTCATAGCCCATCTGATTTTATGTAATAATATACCGTCTATGATCAAATTATTGCATGCAATGATTCTTATTTTGTAGGTATTTTTGGTTATTTGAATCAGTTTCTTTTTCGACGAGTTTAATATATATATATATCCCTATATATATATATAATATATAGCTATAAGCTCCACCTACCAAACGCCTATTAAGGTCATCGGTCATCGCAAAGATCTGAAATGTAATGCTGACCAGTTGCAGTGACTTGTTTTGTCTTTTATATTATTTGTTATTGTCTTGTTTGTTTAGGGCCTACTTAATGTTTTTTTATTTGTATGTCGTTACCTTGAGAATGGGCAGGGAGAACTGTCCGAAACGTTGGTAATAAAACTTATTTAACTCGGAAACTCGAAATAATTTCAGTATGTCATTATTCATTCATTCAGAAACATTTTGTGTCTCAAGAAAAATACATACTACTTGATAATTAGTTCACACATGGACTTGTTGTAGTGTTATGGATGGACAAACAAAGTACACTTGAATGTTTAAAAATTAAACTTATGATTGTGCATTGATCAATGTTTTTACTTTTTAAACTTCAATGGGAAAACTACCTATAAATAACCTATTGCTTTGAAGCTAATGACTAACTAAAGAAAATGAATAACCAATTGCCACAATAGGGAATATTCCACTTCCGCCAAATACTGTACGAATAGATTTTTTAGAAGAAGTATTTCGTCCCGATTACAAATATGTACTTTGTTTTTTCCGTGAAATAATAATCCAGTGATTTATAGCCGTTTTAAAAGCAGCAGTTTTTTAAAGCGGCAAAAACGACTGTGACGTCAGAACTGTGTTGATCCAACGCCGTCTGGATAAACATACATTTAGACCAAAGATGTTGGAATAGTATTATAGTAGGATCGAGATATACATCAAGACGGCGGTGTTTTAAACAAAGCAGCGCCTAGCGTAGCCTACAGTAATGTAAACAGATGGCGGACATTTTACATTTAACGCCTAGCCAGAAAACGAGAAAAGTTGACATTGCAATCAAAAAACAAAACTGAAACAGTCCTAGGTCTAGGCCTAGACGTAGAAAATTATTTATAATACAAAAGTCTAGGCCAATCGTTCCTGTAGGATATAGGCATTGGTATGTGAATACTAAAATTTCTCACTTGACAAGCCCTAGGCTTAACTTGCCGACCCTAACCTGCACTTTCGTGTTCTGACACACACCCCGCTCAAAAACTACTTTGATGACTAATTAAAGCCTATTGTAGATAAAGAATACCATGATAGTCCTAGGCTATGCAAAAATTCAATACCAAATGCTCGTTATTCTTTATCACAATGATCTCGCGAAATCTCCTGTCACATACAAAAAAAGAAAAACAAAAGACGGTGAAAATGTACATCCTTGTGGAGTTGTTTGTGTTGAGCGGATGGGCGAGCACCGCCGTCTGTATGTAAATATGTACAAATATACGTACATTTAGTTTCTAATTGGCCTTGACTCAGCACAGGTATGACGTAGTACAGTCCAAAGATGGCGCACGCTCGTTTTTGGCGCGCAAACTGGGGGTCCAATGTACTTCTTGTTTAAATTACACAAAAAACATTTTTTTTAAATAAAAAAAAGTGCAGTGACTATTAAGACATGAATAAGAATTAAAATAAAATATAAAATATTAACTGGAATATTCCCTATTATAGGCCCCCTATGCCTTATTCTAAATACTTTATAGGCCTAATAGTATATAAATTCTTGGGCTTATAGTGTAATATACATTTATTTCATAGTACCTATGATGCATAGGTGATAAACTAGTTACGTATATTTGTATATATTATACTAATCTCACTAATGTCCTATTTCTCAAGATGGCGGCAAAATAAATTTTTATTACTATTATTAACAACAACAATTATTATTTTATTTGGTAGGCTCTATTACTATCTTTCTATCATGTCACCTATCGCCATCGGCTATACTAAAAATACATTTGGGAACCTAGGTCTTAATGAGCAAAAATAGACCACACAAGTACTAAATCAACAAAATGTCAAAATATAAAAAATTGTAGCATATAGTAGTACAAAAATAAAAATTTCAAAAAAAAGAAAAAGAATATTTTTAATATATTTTTCGGATCAAATGTAGGCTATTTTATTTGATTAATCCTGATAGTACTTAGTTAAGTACTACAATTTTGTTCCATATTTTAAACATAACATTATAGCTGTCCTTTGCATAACACTCCAAAAAGGCATGACCGGTATAAAATTTGGACAAAGGATGACATATATCAAATTAAAGCTTACGACGAGCACTTTTCAATAAACCATGATATACCTCTGGCAAATCCAGCTTTCTATGTCAAACGAGGTCAAAGGTCAAATTTAAAAATATTTTAAATAATTTTTAATTAAGTAACAGAAAATGTTTGAATCCTTTAATAAACATTTTTAGAAAGAAAAATGTTCGAAATTAAAAAAAAAAAAATACAAATATAACCCACTTGACCTTTTTGACCTTGATTGTGGTCGATTTCCTCAACTTGGTCAAATTGCGCAATTTCTGTTGATTTATTGAACGGAGATTGGGGTAATAAGGAATTGGGGTAATTGGGAACAAGCCCTATAATTAAGAAATTTGAAGATGTAAATTTTTATGAAAAATTGTTTGGTAAGGAACATACCTTCTTCTTTGATAATGTAATCAATTCTACTGAAAACAATAACTATTGATTGGTGTTTTTAGGACTCTTGTAAGGTACTGCAAAAAAAAGTGTAAAATGTTTCTAACAATGTTTTAAAAATCAAATTTTCCTTTCTTATAAGAATTAATTGTAGTAAAGACTGTATGCTTATTTTACTGCTTACATATGAGAGTGCCTTAAATTTTGATTTTTGTAATTTTTTTCTCTTTCCTCTCCTAAAAGTAGGGGTAATTCCTATTTGCCCCAAAAACTTAATTTTGGGGTAAAAGGGAACACCCATGAGGGGTAAATAGGAATACTAGGGGAAAATAGGAATGAGTCATATAGTGTAATGCTATATCATAGGGGTAAATGGGAACAAACATGTCTCGTCATGCAGGTAGGGTAATAAGAATCCACAATAATCAACCACTGGAAAAATTTAAGTAAAATTCCTAGAGCGTAGAGGTAATATCTTTGCTTGGCCCTTGAGGGATGACTTTGACATCATTCAAGAGGCAAATCTTTTCCTAGGCCCAATTAAGCTCATTGGGATCACTAAATTTAATTTAGAACCAGATCCAAAAATAATTCAATCATTTGGGAAAAGTTTAAAACACAACAAGTAGGCCCTGATGAAAATCTGGGTTAATAAATTAAATGTGAGGGAAGTGTTCCTTATTGCCCCCACTTAAAAAGTGTATATTTTTCCTATTAAACAGTAATTCATGCATAACAATTTCTATATTTGTAATTTTTCATGATACAAATACTTTTTTTAAATATTAACATCATGCTATGAAAAGCTTTGTGTAGTTTTAAGACAAAAATTAAAGTTTCAAAAAAAAAAACTGTAATGTCATGTTTCTAGCTATTAAAAAATACTACAATTTGCATCTGTTCTAACTTTGTCAATAAGCAAGATATCAAGATGAATTCTTTTGCTACTTAATTATACTACAAATACTTATGTTCCTATTTGCCCCATGTATTTTTAATGCCCTCCCTTTGCTTCTTATAATGCTTGTTCCTTATTGCCCAAAATTTTGGGGGGTAATAAGGAACAATATGCGCGTGTAGAAAAAAAAATCATTGCATCTAAAAAAACCACATGAATGCAAAATATTTAATTTTTTTAAAGAAAGCCAATGTTTCAATGTATCTGATACCACTAAAACTTTTATAATATGTTTTTCTAGGTTATATGTAAATTGAGATCATAGGTCAACTTACACAAATTTGTTCCTAATTACCCCAATCTCCCCTATATTCTTTATATACACGTACTTACTTGTAAATACTTTACATCAAAGAGTTCTTATCATTATCACACTGTTTGTATGGTATTAATTCAAAATGGTGGTCAAAGGTCATTACTCATTAGGTAAGGACCATCAAACTTCGCCGAATTTCTTAAATAATACTTGTGCCTTGGGTACTCTAAAGACGTAGAATTTTAAAAGTAATTTGAATTAGAAAAGTAAATTGTAGAAATATTGTACTCGCGTTAATACCTATTTATTTTGTCTACAATGTCTTGTCAAGGCAAAAATTCTACTCCTGCGGGCACTACGGGGAGTAGGGCGAATTCCCAGCCGCTGGAGGCGTTTTCGTCATATCTGTTTTTCTGGGCGATGCCTGAAGGAAGAACATGCATGAAGAACGAAAACAACGAACTATCTACGTTCTGGATTTCCTATTTGAATGGGGGGAAAAACTACTTATACGTTTGGTACGAAGCACCCGAAAGGACATTGATTATGCATCTGTCTGAAAAATGAAAAAATTCCCTTTTTTGCTTTGCAAATAAAGTTAATTATGAAAGATCCCCAACCGGTACTATCTGATATGTACAACTGCCTGAAAACCTCCTGAACGCATGCGCTTTTATGTTGCTGATTTTTAGTTAACTTGGCGATTCAAACCCGTTCTCCAAAATCCCGGTCGACCAGACATTGAGGAAACGTAAATAAAGACAGCAAACCGACGGGGTACAAAGGTTTTGTCTCAACCAAAAGTATTCAAAAACGAGAAAATCGTCAGTCTACGTTAACTACGAGGGTTTTGCTCTAAAAAACGCGTAGGATTTCACACCAGGATCTTCAAAACCCCAGAATCATAGTGACGAAAATGACGTACGTTCTGTCTGCTATCTTTTGGGGTAACGAGTGGTTTAAATTTTATTTAATTTGGGTTTTGGGGGAGATACGGGATTTATATAATCTACTACCGGAACCAAAGAAAAATCAAAAGCAGCGATCTTTTGAATGCTAAAGTAGTGGGTGATGATGCTTACACCATTTTTATGGATATATGTTTTTTTTTAAAAACGCTCCATCTCAGTTTTTTTATGAGCCCTTAAAGGAAATTTTTTGCAGACATTTAATCTTTAAAAAAAAACACTGAAACAAAAAAGGGTGGAAAACAAATAGAATTTAAAGCAGACAGGAAACTTTTTGGGCAAATAATTATGATAGCTAATGTCGTAGTTGAAACGTTTTGGGACTTTTTTTTTCCAGGCCCCTTTTCCCATGGTCTCTGCACACCGAACCGGACGAAAGACAAAAAAGTTGGTTCTTGGCATTGAGATCAAAAATATCACTGCACATGCTGATTTTATGGAGAAAAAAATTTTGATAATCGATGCCAGAGTATAGTACAAGCTGGAAACATAACGACAAAAGTTTGGTGGATTTCGTCTTACTTTTTAAACATCAGTTTTGGGAGAAGCTTTCGGATCCCAAAGGAGGGACGTATTTTTCGACGTCTAAGAGAGCTTCGATTAAAAACTCGGGCGGCACAAAGGGAGGAAATATAAACTCCCTTGAAGTGCAGATTGACCTCGGCCCACTGCATAAGGAATGGCGAGGCTTTCTGCAAAACCCTAAAGACAAACCCTTATAAAGTTATGTATGAATTTGGGAATCAGATCAACAAAAAAATACATTTGGGGATAGAACATAATATTTACATGTGAAGTAAAGTGCTATCAATTATATGATGAATGGAAACTTTGTCCAAAAATTTTTTTTATATAAAGAAGAGACCTCTTTTCTTCTTCCCCCAACATACAAACAGTGAATGGGTTTAAACACGGGATGTTTAGCTGACAAAAATGTTTTAGTTCCAAAGCATTGGGTTCTTTCAGAATAGGTATAGCAATTTTTTTTAAAAAGGGCACCAGAAACGACCCAAAATATGCTGATGTATCAAATAGCAAGTTCTTTGGGGATTCAAAATATGAACGCCCCCCGGGCCTCATGCCTATTGGTTTTAACTGGTGAGGTCTCAGTGGAAAGGGGAAAAGAAGCTTTTAATACCATGAAAAAACATTTACATTCTGTGTGAGGAAAACAAGCTGGGGCATGACTGGAGGTTTCTAACGATAAAATATAAAAATGAGGATTTTGTCTGTAAACTGTATGTTTGACTACGTCTCTATCAGGTCAACCGCTGCGCAGAGTTTTATAGAGTAAGTGTGGAGATATTTAAATCTGATTGGTTACCACCTTGTAAATGCCTTTTTGCTTAATCCTGCGAGCGAACTAAAAAAGGGTAGGTACGTTTTTGGAAGCCCAAACCGATGTTCCTGATCCAAGTGGCTATGGATGGGAAAACCATGGGAGAAGGATATCTGACATGGAGTGCATGGTTTTGGAACTCCCGCACCTATGGCCGTCATGAAACTCCAGCCTGCAATGTTCCCCTTTTGCAAGATGCTGACCTGCGGTGTTTGGCTCAACTGAAGTGTACCCATGCTGAAGCTAAAAGATAGTTTTGAATGTCGGACCCCGCATGGAAATTCCAGTGATTCAAAGTTGTGGATCCCACATTTGGACAGAAATGAAGGGAAAAAAACATATCACACAATCATATCGTCTTTTTAAAAGATCATGTTTGTTCTAGAAATGCATTTATTTTGTTGAGCAGCAGACCAATTCCCAAATACCCGGAACGTTGAAGCTAACAAAATATTAGTATTTATAATTAGCTAAGAAGAAATACGTTTTTTTAAGACTATGGGGAATACTATTTTTCACTATTGTTAAATTATTATTAAATTTAAAATTTTACGCTTTAGAGTACCCACAAGTAATATTTTTTAATAAAACGGGTTTTTACGATCCTTTCCTATTGCCTTTTACCGCCATTTTTAATGGAACCCTATAAACAGGTAAAAACGATTTTAACTCTTAAATATAAAGAATTACAAGTAAGTACGTGTATATAAATGAAAATATCCAAAAAATCGACAAAAATTTAAACAATTTGCCCAAGTTTAGAAAAACGACCTAATCAAGGTCAAAAAAGGGCAAGTGGGGAAAGTTTATTTTTTTTTTTAAATTTTTAACATTTTCTTCCTAAAAAAAGTTTATTGCGGTTTCAAACTTTTTTTTTATTTATTAAAAATTAATTAAAAATTTCAAATTTTGACCCCTTTGACCTCGGTTTTTTTTCATAAAACTGGATTTTCCAGAGGTATATCATGGTTTTGGAAAATGCCGTCGTAAGTTTCATTTTATAATGTCATCCTTTGTCCCAAATTTTATACGTCTTCTGTTATGCAAAGGACTATAGCATTCTAATTTTTTTTCTGAAAGTACCCTGGCGGAATTTTTTTCCCCAAAATGCCAGAAAAAAAAGAATAACACTAGATCATTTTTGGGTGAATGGTTTTTATGATTTAAAAAAAAAACTCAATTTTATCTTCATATGGAACAAAGTAAAGGGACTCCCGTGTTATTTGAAGTTAGGGTGAATAATTCCCAAAAACAAAAAAAAGGGGACAAGTATTTTTGTTTTGTATGGACTTGCGTGGGTAGCCGGGGTCTGGGGGAAAGCCCCAGCCGCCCGGGGTCGAAAATTTTTGGGTCTATTTTTCCCTCTAGATAGCTGTAGTGAGATCGAGACTGTCGCTGTGGGGTTGTTTGGGGGCGGCCCTATGCTTTGAATGCGGTGCAAGTAGAAGAGTCAGGTTTCAGGAAATGATAAGTAGGCGCAATCATGTTGAAAATTAATGTTTTGACGTTTCGTATTCCACCAGCTTTTTACTATTCCAAAAAAAATCAAGATTAATTTGGAACCTTCGCCCCTCTCCCCGCCCATGCACACCAGCAAAAAATTCCCTTTGGAGAAATGGTCAAAACAATGTCCGAACGACCCCCGTGACGATAAAAAAAAATTGAATACAAACGGGCTTTGTTGCTGTCTTTATAAAACAATCAAAATTTGAAAAGATAGGAAAGTCGTCTTGAGTGTGTCTTTTAAAGTTTCACTTAGTTTGGGCATTTTGAAGAATGGCTTTATTAGCGTGAGCTTTGCGCAAAAACTGAGGTGATGCCCCGATGAGACACTGGTTCGACTATCAGCGCTAGCCGTAAACGGCACCCCTCCACCCACCATCACCCCTTCCCCCTCAAGCCGAACAATTTCACGCAGCAACAAAGGGGTAGCCAGAGAGAGTTGTTTTTTTAGTATTAGTTTCATTTTTCATTTTATTTTGCATTAATATTTTGGTTTCTTTTGAAAAATTATTTGAGTTTTAATATAAATTTAAATGGAAAATACAAATTTAATTGGATGAATTCTTAAAACCGGGACATTTTGCCAAACCCCGAGAAACGGGAAAAAGGGACAGGCCACAAAAAAAGGGGAGACCCCGGAAAAACCCGGGCGTTGGTCACCCTTTTTAAAAAGTTCTTTCTTTCTTTTTTCTTTTTTTTTCTTTTTTCCTTTCCCTTTATTCTTTTTCTTTTCTTTTCTTTTCTCCTTTCTTTTCTTTTCCCCCCCCCTTTTCATATTTGATTCATTATTAACCACATGAACACACGTGAGCATACGGGTGCGTCATGAGGACCTGGCCCCCCATAACTGACGTCCCGTAGTCGTATGCATTTTTAAAGTCTCCCCCCAGTTCATTTCAACCCGTAAAAGTTTGACTGAAGTAGTTCAAGTAAGTTGTGTTAGATACAGCACAGGATTGTTTTCCCGTTTCTTGGAAACAAACATAATCTATATGATTGCTGGAAGTGTCAATAGGTTTTCCAAAGATGGCTACACGCGAGTTAAAAATTACGAAAAAAATGATGTTTTTTTCAAAAATCTTTTATGAGACCGCGGAAAAAATGAAGTGAGTGTTTTAGTGGTCAAAACATGATTTTTTATCAAGCGATAGTGAGGAATGGGAATCGGTGAGGACAGTACGTATTTTGGGGAAGGGGAATGAAAGTGGTGGTGGGGGTGTGAGGATGATGGACAAGACGGGCCTAGGCCGGCCCTAGCCAAAACACACGGAAAGTAGCAAAGTAGGGTAAAACACGAGCCCTGTTTGAAAAAATATTTAAAAGCAATAAAATTGGCAAGAAAAAACAAAATAAAAATTTTAAGTTAAAAAGGGGGAGGGGGGGTTTAAGGGTTTTTAAGGGAGATTTTTTGGGTTTTTCTTGGGTATATGGGGCCAAAAAAATGTCTTAAAATGGGTGTATTCAAGGAGTTAATTGATTTAATCCTTTTTTTTGTTACCATTTTTGTTGATTTAATGCATTGTTGTTGTTTTGAATATTACTGGCTATTTAAATTTTTACTTAAATGTAGTTCATTTTGTGTGCATCTATGTAATTAGATTTATTAGTGCCCTCCTTTTGTAAATATTTTTTAAAAACGAATAGGATAGATTTTAAATAAAAAATAAAATAAAATAAAAACTTTTTAAAACAGCAGATAATAATGGGTGTTTGGATGACAAGAATTTAGACAATTTACAAAAAACATTTTTCCCCTCTTAGGTGTGAAGAACATGGTAATGGGTTTTTTTGAAACCTGAATGTAAACAGAATTCCGTGCTTCAAAAGATGCTTAAAAAAAAAGTTTCCGTTTGTTCAAAATTGGCAATGTTCATTCTAAAATTTCAATTGAGAAAAAATTCAAAAGAAGTACAATGTTAACAAAAAATTACTAATCAGAATGAGGAATACCGTCAGTCTCCTGCACAATATCTGTGAACATTAATGCCTAGAAAGGAGTTTAATATTGATTTTTCCCTTTCTGCTTTTTACTTGAGAGGCTTGGGTTGGACTTCAGCATCTGAAAGAAAAAATATTGTACTTTTTCGATTATGAAGGGAATCAACATTTCTTGCTCGTTTCATTTCATTTTCACCTTTTTGACAATAATACCCGGAAAAATTATTTTTCGTACAAGACCTAGCCCTTTTTCCCATTTTAGTCACAGATTTTAACCCGCGAGTCCGAAGTCCATAAAAATAGTTGGTTGATATTTTTAAATGTTTTCGTGACCAAACAAGGCCAAAAATTTTAAAAAAAAAGGTATGCGCAAAAAAGAGGATAATTATCCCTTTTTGAGTTGCACACAAAATTATCTTGTTCAAAGGAGAAATTAGTACAGTTCGAAAAAATTTCGAACCACGTTTCAGCTCAAATCGTAGCATTCCCCTGGATTTGATTGAGATTTAGAACTTTTTGAGTCAGAGTCGTACACAATGCTTTAACCCCTTTTTTGTCGTAGTGGTATATATACGTCCATGCTAAAGGCTCCGTATGTGCATGCGGTAAAATACGCGCGATCTCTTCCCCCCTTTGCGGTTGTGTATGCCGTATATACGCATATTAGTCGCAGCATATCGTCGTTTGTTTGTTGGTGTAGATGATCGATTTTTTTAGGTACTTAAGGAGAATGGACCTGTTTCTTTATATGCGTAGTAGGCGCGTAAGTTTTTTTTAATATCCAGAAAAATGTCGGTTTTTTAGATTGAATGTTTGGGGGGAAAATGGAAGATTCAATTTAAATTTCAATGATAATCAAAAAAAAATATTTTAGATACAAAAATGGTCAAAAATATAGTTTCAAATCAAGATAAAAATTTTAAGTAATTATCTACCTTAAAAATTTAAAAACAGGGGGAAAAAAAACTTCTGAAAATAAAATTTACAGTTAAGGGGTTAAAGACGGAATACCCGATTTCTACGAAGATGCTCATATTTTCCTAATTTTCCCTTTATTTTTATCTTTTTTAGTGCTATCCCGGAAGCTTCACCCCAAACCAGTTTAGCCGGACCCGCACAAAACATGCATGGACGAAATTTACACCACTTCATACATTTGGAGAAGGAACAGAAGTCACGTGACATTGGCTGGCCTTTAAAACATGTCAATTAATGCAAACGAGTTAGCTTTAAAATTCACAGAATGGTTTACCGTCCTAAATCAAAGTGTACTAGAGGGGGAAAGGGTGCCAAATAATCGGTCCGGAACCAAAATTTTTTTGGGACTGCAGTATCCACATGTGTATGGAATTCACAGGAAAATTTTAAACAATGATGTCGGAAGGATGCTTCAGTGTAGCAAAGGTTTCCGTTTCCAAAAGTCAGAAAAATAATCTTTTCTTCCCCAAAATACCAAAGGATGGGTTCCCGGGAAGTGGATCGGATGGATTATGTTGGGTTCGGTTTTTTGGTACGCGCACCAAGACCAAAGAGTGGGGGGGGGTTTTATCAGTTTTTTGGATTTGCAAGAGACCATTTGCAGATAATAACTGGGGAAGATTAAAAACAAATGAAATGAACTTAAAAAGTCAAGAGCTGGTGACGGATACCTTCTTTGGTGGCTGTAATACAGGAAGAAAATTATTGGCACTTTCCCGATGCAGAAAACAGGTAGTGAAATTTAAACTTCCCCTTTATTATTCAACTTGCAGCTGGACCATAATACGGGAGTTATAAAAAAAATTTCTTAATCCCAGAACAATGAAACATTGAAACACATATTTTGTCATAAGGTTTTTAATCATTATTAATGTCCCCGTATCATGGAATTTGACTTGTAATAATCAATATTAGGGGGTTTAAGCACCAAATTTTATTTTATTATAGCAATTATGATTTTATTTTTTTGATTTAATGTATAAAAAAATAGTAAATAAATAATTATAAATGTTATGTAGGCCTATCTTTTTGAAGTATTTCACCCCAAAAATATTGAACATTTTTTCTTTAAAAATGGTAGGCCTAGTTACCCAAAGGGCTTTTTGTATTGCAAATTTCAATGAAAGTCCCATGTGCAATTTTTAGACACAAACCCAAAAGCCATAAAGTATTTAATTATCAATGCCTATCTTGGGGAAAGTTTTTTCCCCCAAAGACTTCGTTTGATTATAACAGTATTTTTTATGGCGTTTTCAATTGTATGGATAATTGCGCGCTATGAATCAATTATGGGTCGAAATGATTGAATGTTTAAAATATCAACCACAAATTGATGATGGGATAAAAATATGTATCAACAATACATTTCTTCAGTTTCATTAGACAATTTTTGGTATCGACAAAAGGTTTCTTTTTCACGCTCAAAGCATTATTGGTGAAATGGAGTTTAAAGCACTAAATGCCACATGCTTGGGTCTACGACGGAGTGCAATGGCTGGAAGAATGGGTTGGTATCACACCTGGCCATATGGCACTGCCGCACTAGTGTGTTAAACAAACTAAGCATCACTTTTTTATAACTTTAAGAGTATAGGACATGCGTTTTATAGGCAAATTGCTGTTCGCTCAGCCGTCTGACACCACAGATGTTTGATATTTTGAACATATGTCATGAATGTGGGAATATAGGGCTCTACAGTAACACATTATAAAATTTGTTTTAAAATAATTTAAAGAAAATAAATAGATTTACACGAATTTTGATTTTGTTAAAAACTAAAAAATTACTATATTCTACTACTTCAGGGCTGTCCATGTATGCTTTATTGACAACTTTGCAAAGTTTCATGTACGTCGGATGCGTCTTGGCTGAGTGAATGACAATTTGCTAACTGCCACATGTGTCCCATTCCCTTTTAATAAGTAAAGTACGGTAATTGCAATGAAATGAACAATTACTAATATGTTTATATAATAACGTGAGTTTCATTCTTTGTTTAATTCTTGGTTCGATTGCTATCAAAAAACCTCTGACCTTGTACAATGTTATTAGATGAGCAAAGTAAAGGCTTCAATTTCACTTACCCTGAGAACAATAGCTTGTGTGTGTTTTTAGTTTTTTACTGTTTTTCACTCTCTACTGGGCAAACGGCATATGCGATCTTGATGAAAATTGGAGGGGACTTTCGAAATCTCTGAACTTAGACCTGCCACGATTTTGGGTACAATCGAAGAAATGTTTCTTATGTGCCGGGTATATTATTATTATTATTATTATTATTATTATTATTATTATTATTATTATTATTATTATTATTATTATTATTTATTTTCAATTTGTTATGACGAATACATAATATTGATGATACAATATATCAGTCGAAAACAATTTGATGGTAGTGAGAGTTAGAGCAAGCCCCATAGCAGCACATGAAATGTGTTTCACTACCATTGACTTATATACTTACTATGACTATGTCTATGATATATTATGAATGAGTGGTGATTTTATTGTACAGTGGTGATATGGATGATTCATGATAATTTACAAATTTACAAACAACAAAACATTGTGTTCATGTGGGCGTTTGAAGGTGAGTGTGCGTGTGCGTGTGCGTGTGCGTGTGTGAAGGTGAGTTATGACTGGTGGGTGAGTGGGGGCTCAAACTGCTTGGCTCTCTTTGAGGTAACAATTAACTTGCCTCTGGAACAAATTGAATCGTATATCGTACTTTGAATGCGATATTTTTGTGATATTTGGGCCGATTCTGACCAAATAGTCGTTTTCCGAATAGACCCCCAAATTCACGAGATTGTCTCAATCGGAGTGGCAAAGGTTCACATATACCATTCGATTCCCAACACCCACAGCTATCATTTTAAGCTTGATTAACTCAACATTTCGTTCGCCTTCATAGCGTCGCGACGCTATAAACACGACAGACGCTAAATGTTTTCGTCCGCACAGTGACAACTTAAATATTAAATTTCTTTGTTATAAATGCACTTACGGACATCATCTTTATGTCCATGTTTTCACCATTAATCACATTTTAATATAGTGTACTTGTTATACGTCCAAATACATAAATACAGTCTGTTTCATGATCAAATAGACCTCAAGATACGTTTTTTAGAATACGCACTGCTTTTGTTCGTTGGCAAAGGTACAGTTTAAAAAAAATTGTTACTCAAATGCTCAATATAATAGTTAATGATGTTGGCAACAAAATGGCTATCTTGAATTTGGCCATAAATATTACAGATACACTGTAAATAATAAAATACCTAAAGCTGCGCGCGGCACCCGAGTCTGGAAAAACGTACTATATCACTGTAAATTTCCTTCTAATTAAAGTTAATTCATTATTTTTCACTCTTGAACGTAATTAAAGCAAATCCTGATTAGAATAAATGTAATTCAAAACAAAAAAGTACAGTCAGTTTCCAAAAGTGGTCCCCCATTACATATTTTTTAAGAAATTTGACGGTTTGCAAAGACAATTGTCCAGTGGATATGTTTATAATTGTATGTTGGATATAATTATCTCCTAGCTGGGATAAAACATAACTGATACCCATTCTTTGCGATTATGGCTGTACAAATAGTTGAATTCCTGAAAAAATATAAGTCCACAGCGAGTGATACTCAATATTTTCTTTCACACTTCCCCACTACAATGTCAAATTACTTACTTTAAGCATAGCGTTTAAGCGTTTAAAACATTTATTTTGAGGTATCTTACATAAGCAAAAGCATTGTTACAGGGAAATATAAAGAATATGTAGTTATAGACGTATTGTATTCATTGTACATTTGTCATTACGACAATTACACCATGTACATGTACATTGTTTAGCTATTAATGTCATTACATCAATAGTAGACATAAAGGCAATATAACTGTCAAATAAAAAATAGAAACCTCCAAACAGTAAATGCAGATTGCTGCATGCAGCTTCAAGGCTCGAGTGCATAATGATAAATCCTAACGTTACTTACCGTTTATTAAAAATATTTTTTAAACTTTTAATATACAAAGCATATTTTGTACCGGTACTCACATATGGTGCAGTGACATGGCCAGTTGGGCGTAAAGAAGAAAGACAAATTGAAGCTGCGGGATTGCAATTTTTAAGGAGTGTAACGGGAGTTACGAAGATTGATAAGATGAGGAGCACGAAGATTAGGAAAGAACTAAGAGTAGAGAGTTTAAACTTTAAGCTAGGGAAAGAAAGGCTGAGGTGGTTTGGACACATGAAGAGGATGCAAAAGAACAGAGGGAGGCCCAGACTGAGATGGGAAGACATTATAGCAATGGATTTCAAAAGGAGAAATGCAGCTTGGGAAAGGATTAACCAGGAAAATGAACGGGAAGAACGAAAAAATATGGCAAAAACTGGTGGAGGTCCCTGAGGAAGAAGACAGTGACGAGGAAGAAAGATGATGCAGAGAAGAATAGATTATGTGGAAGAAGAGTCAGGCATGGCTAGCCCATGGATAAGCCCGGGGAGCCAAGAATGTGGTGGGAACGTCCCACCCCTACCAGACTTAGTTGGAATAGGGCTCGATATTAATTAATTAATTAATTGAGTAATTATTGTTGCCACAATAAGAAATTACGCAAAACGTAATTTTTAAGATAATTAATAAATAAAGAAGTACAGTTGTTCACAGTATTCGTTTGCAGAGAACTCATTTTGCTTCAAACATTGTTTTTATATAATGGCTATCTCTAGTCCAAATGAACCGGCGCGGCTTCAGAAATGGTTGATATCTTCCATCATGTAACTCTGGGGATTTATTCCTGAAAAGGATTCCAAGGTTCTTTTCCATATATCTGACTGATAGTTTGCACGTTTGATGTGTTTATGAAGTGCGTCTTTACAAGGAGGGACAAAGGTAGATTCTATGGTTCCCCTTTTCGTGGCAGAACAACGAATAGCGCTAATCGTTTACTTTTGTTATGCTTCTCCTTCATAAAGTTTATACACAACTCTTCTACACCATCCATTGTTTCGGATTCACAACAAAAGTTTGTCCGAGTAGAGCAACTGACTCGATGCTCGAAGAATTGCACAGAGTGGACTTTAAAACAATTATTTTTGCTGCAGCTATCTTTCCTTTTCCTTCAAAAGCGCTAACATGTACAACATCAAGATATGCGTGCATCCCGAGAAGTGTGTTGCATGTTTCTGCCCCATAGCGTACTATGTAAGATTTTCATGTCTTCAAAATTTTCGCCTTTAAAGAGTGCCCGTTTGTAAGATGAGATTCTTGAAACAAAATAGGCTACAGGTTAGTTTTTAATTGCAGACAAATTACAAACAATGTTTATTTTTATTTGTACATTATTTATGTATTTATTAATTATTTTTTTATCGTTGTCATAATTACATTCATCAAGAAGAAACGGCGTCGACACTAGCAAACATTTTGCTAAAACACTTAAAATCCATGAAGAAATCTCGTGCCTCGAAGAGCCTTGCTGATGTCACAAACGAACATGACACATGTCATAGGTTCTGCCACAAGTGCTCATTGGACATCAGTGAACATCAGTGTAGTTAACCTTTGGTTGATTGATTGCAAATGGAAGAGGAATAATATGGCGACATCCGTTGTCGTCACAAAAAATAACAAAGTCTTCATATCCCGCTCTGTCGCGTGATTAGCATGAAGTATAATTCTAGTATAAGCTTCTTCTTGCTACGATAAAGGATCTGGTACGTTATCAATACAGTCTAGTGTACGATAACATTCAGTTCCACAATTTTTCGAAGAATTGTAGAATAGAAACAATGAATGGTGTAGAAGAGTTTGTGTGTAATATTTATGGAGGAGATATAGCATAACAAAATAAACGATTGCGCTATTCGTTGTTCGTTGTTCTGCACGAAAAAGGGGCACTAATAAACATACTTTTCTCCCACTTGTAAGGACGCACTTCATATATACATCAACCGTGCAAACACTCAGTCTGATATAGGGAAATGAGCCATGGAATCCTTTTCAAAAATACCTCCTCCAGAGTTGCATGGATGGAAGATATCAAACGATTTCAGAAGCTACGCCGGTTCTTGAAATATGATTGATCATTGAACCAGCTCCAACTGATGTGCTGTAACTCTTAGCATGCAATTGTTCACGCCAATGTCTTCCATAGTCATGTTATTGATTGCGTAATTATCTTCGTCGTACGACATGTGCAAAATACAGACTTGTACAAATTATGTCAGTACAAGAGAGGATGAGAACGAAGAAAACATCGACTCAGACGTGAATGAAGAGGTCTGAAAATGTAAGTGATGTTCCTATTGAAAATATGTTTTTTTAATTTTATATTATACATTTCACGTATCGAAATATGCATATCCTTTTCTTACAAAATGTCTATGCTATAGGCTACTGCAGGGATTTTGACTAGAGATAGACATTATATAACAATATTTGAAGCAAAATGAGTTCTCTGACAACACATATTGTGAACAGTGTTCACAACACTGAACAGACTGGACTTTTTTATTTATAATTAATCTTATAAATAATTACGTTTGCGTCATTTCTTTTTGTAGCAACAATAATTACTAAATATTCATAAAAATGATAAATAACGGTATGATTTGGCATTATGCACTCGAACCTGAAAGCTGCATGCAGCAATCTGCATTTACTGTTTGGAGGGTTTTCTATTTTTTATTTGACAGTTATATTGATTGCCCTTTATGTCTACTATTATATTGTGTCTTAATGTAATGGTATATTAATAGCTAAATAAACAATGTACATGGACATGGTGTTGTTGTTGTAATGGCAAATGTACAATGTATACAATTGTATATATAAATATTAATTTATTTACTAATTATACATTAAGGGACCTACTTTTTGGAACAGTCTATATCTACATATTCTTTATATTTCCCTGTAACAATGCTTTTGCTTGTGTAAGATACTCTCAGAATAATATTTAAACGCTAAAACGCTAAAGTAAGTAATTCGGCATTGAAGAGGGAAAGTGTGAAATAAAATATAGAGGTCACCCGTTTTGACACATTTTTTTCAGGAATTCAATATTTGCATATCCATAATCGCCAAAAAAGGATTTCATGTTTATGTTTTATCCCAGATAGGGGATTTATTTTATATCTAATATACAACTAAAAACGTATCCACTGGACAATTGTCTTTGCAAAACGTTCATTTCTTAAAAATATATAGCAGGGACCCATTTTTTGGAAACTGACTGTACTTTTTTCTTGAATTACATTTCTCCTAATCCTGATTTGCTTTATTTGCGTTCAAGAGTGAAAAAATATGAATTAACTTAAATTAGAAGGAAATTTACAGTGATATAGTACGTTTTTCCCGACTCGAGTGCCGCGCGCAGCTTTAGGTATTTTATTATTTACAGTGTATCTGTAATATTTATGGCCAAATTCAAGATAGCCATTTGTTGCCAACATCATTAACTATTATATTGAGCACTTGAATAATAATTTTTGAAAAAACTCTACCTTTGCCATCAAACGAAAGCAGTGGCGTATTCTTAAAAAAACGCCATCTTGAGGTCTATTTGATCATGAAACAGACTGTATTATGTATTTGGACGTATAACAAAGTACACTATATTAAAACGTGATTAATGGTGAAAAACATGGACATAAAGATGATGTCTGTAAGTGCATTTATAACAAAGAAATTTAATATTTAAGTTGTCACTGTGCGGACGAAAAAATTGAGCGTTCGGCGTGTGTTCATAGCGTCGCGACGCTATGAAGGCGAACGAAATGTTGAGTTAATCAAGCTTAAAATGATAGCTGTGGGGTGTTGGGAATCGAATGGTATGCTGTGAACCTTTGCCACCCCGTTTGAGCGAATAATTTTTCCTATCGGAACGACTAAAACGGATGGGGCAACAACGTTCATATTTTACATGGACATTTTGGTTATGGTGATTGGTTGAGAGAAGCGAACTTGTGTGGCTCGTTGGTCTTGTTGTTAGCGTATCTGCTTCCATGCAGAAGGTCCAGAGTTCGATTCCCGCCAAAGTCAGAAGTTTTTTAACTTCTGATTTGGACTTCAGTCCATCAGTTCTTGTCTTAGGAGTTTGTAAACGGTGACTTTGGAGCTTTCCTAGCAACGAAGCACATAATAAATTCAGAGTTGTTCTGAATCGGTTGTTGTTCTGATTCTGGCGTTGATCCGCGGGTGTTCGCACTGTCCATACCATTGATTGCTATATTTCCTATTAAAAATATCGATCTTTGGTTGGTTATCGCTCACTCGTCGATTGCGTTTGGGGCCTACAGGGTTTAGGCTTAGTCGCTTTGATTTACTGTTCCCAACTGAAAATCAGTTATGCAACTGAGTGGGTAGACTCTAAATACAATTTATTTATTTTATTTAATTTCACTTTCGTTTTTTTTTCCACTTACGTTACCCCAAGAAAAATAGCTCAGGTTTTTTGTTTTGTTAGTTTTTTTGTCTGTTTGTTCGCTCCCTACCGGGCAAACGGCATAAGCGATCTTGATGAAAATTGGAGGGGACCTTCGAAATCTCTGAACTTAGACATGCCACGTTTTTGGGTATAATCGATCAAATATTTCCTATACTTTTACGATTTTTTTCAATTTTTAATGAGATATTTTCGTGATATTAACAAACGGCTAGGTACACCGATATTGATAAAACTTTTGGGAACGTTTATAATCACTTTTGAAAAAAATATTTCTTATAGAAATCGTACTTTTACGATTTCCCCCCCGGTTTTTAATACGATATTTTCGTAATATTTGGGCCGATTCTGACCAAATGGGTGGGGCTTCAACGTTCATAATTTACATTGACATAAAGATTATGGTGATGTAGTGCCTCTTGAAAGATAAATTAGAGAAAGTTGGTCAAAATTCATAGAAATAAAGGTTTTAATATAAGCCTTTTATATGTGTCTAATTAACAAGTTAATATCACAATATCATCAATAGGCTATATAACATTACTATCAAGTACAAGTAACTATAGAAAAAGTAATGGATTCCACTTAAAAACGTAATCATGGACAGAAATATTTCAAAAAGCTCGTCCATCAACGCGAATGGAAAAAGCGTTTGCGAAGCGGCCTAGTGTAGTACCTTTTGAAAGAAAAAGTTGAAGTAGTCAGCCAGATTCCTTAGATATAAAGGTTAACGAACGACACGGTGCAGTTGTAAGTCCAGAGATTTCGAAATGTCGAGAAAATGTTTTCATGGTCAGAGTAACCTGTCTGAACGGTCAGAGAGCGAACAAGCACAGGGAAAAATCAATCAAATATCCACATTTTTTCTCAGATGTAATCAAATAGGGTCTTCACTTTGCCCACACAACGAAGTAAAATGGTTTTATGGGACTTTATTTGGGATTTACAATTTTTCGACTCTTTGGGCTGATTCCTCGCCTGTCGCTATGATTGTTCGAGGTGTATTCTTTGCAACTGATTGTGGATATCAATTTAGGCCGCTTATTAATTGTCCTACCATCGAAATAGTATAACCATGGATTTACAAGGCCAGTTACTATTTATTAAGTCCATGGTATAATGATGCTCAATTGCAAAATACTTGAGTGTGTGATCTTTTCCCGTGATTCCTTAAGTAGGCGTAGGCCCTTTCAGGTAGGTAACAGTCGCCGATGCCTCCATTTCCTGACACCCCTACTAATTTATTGTATAGACGCTGGTAAAATCATGCAACGGTGCGTCTGCACTCTTAGGAAAGATATAGAACAGTCTTAACCAGATGTAATCGATATATTGTAAGTATATGTATGGTATGTTAGACGAGTGAGCGCAGCGAAACGAAGTCTATAACGCTACTCGATCGGATCGGGTTTCGTCATGATTAATGTGGCTGTTAAATGTCGACCTGTATGTCTGTCTGTCCGGCCCCATACGGCCGAACGGCCAAATAGACTGAGCTGAAATTTTGAACAGACATCCGTGACAAAGTAACTGAGAACTGCTAACAAAATGAGCACAATCCGTTGCGATTTAAAACCTACAAGAAATAAAATACTAATACTAAAAAATAATAAACTGAAAAATACACTGCCAATGTGTTGGAATTATTTTAACGACAATGGTTTTGATTTTGAAATAATATTGTTTGTTTGTTATTTACCTGGCTGTGAAATGCCGTGTCCAAGGTTAATCGAATGTTGGACGTCAAGGTACCCCCAAATTCCGCTCGTAGATTGAGTAAACCTTGCAATATTTTCACGTATTTCGTACTGACTATGTTTTCCATAGTGTTGTCACAGATGATGGATTACACTGCGTCATATGCATTTCAAAACATGTTAAAATTTGATGATCGTAGCGAGCGAAGCGAAGATTCCATTTCACTACACTGGAGAAAAAAATCCGGAATGTTTTTTTTCTTTCTTTTTTTTTCTGTATTTTTGTGTGTTTGTCAGCACGATTCCGGCTAAACCGAAACTCCAATTGCGATGAAATTTTCTGGAGGCCTTCGAAATCTCTGAACTTAGAACTGCCACGTTTTTGAGCGCAATCGGAAAATTATTTTTCATAAAAATCGCAATTTTACGATTTTTTTCGATTTTTCAAAAATTTCTTCGACTTATAACACCTACATGCTTTATCCGATTTTAATGATTTTTTCACAGAACCTTAATTTTATGAATTAAGATATTCGTGTGAAATTTGAGCGCAATCGAAAAATTATTTGTCATGAATATCGAAATTTTACGGTTTTTTCTTTTTTAAACAGTTCTTTGGCAAATAACACCTACATGCTTTATCCATAGTAATGATTTTTCACAGAATTTTAATTTTATGAATAAATATATTCGTGTTAAGTTTGAGCGCAATCGAATAATTATTTCTTATGAAAATTGCAATTTTACGATATTCTTCTTTTTTAAAATTACGATTAATTAAAATTTACAAAATTTAAGTAAATTTTTAATATTTTATTTAATTTAATTAAAAAAAATCGACTTAGTAATGATTTTTTCACAGAACAACAGAAAATCCGCATAACACATGGCAGCTCAATGCACCAATTACGCTCATCCAACAACGCGGCGGGACTAAAGCGTTTTCCTAGTTTAAAAAAATACAATCCAGAAATTACAAAATCTTTCCCGACCAGGGGATTGAACCCACGTCTCGCACATTTCGGCTATAATGGCGCTTTAGCCAACTAGACTAAGGAAACGCCAAAGTCGTTGTTAGAGGAGTGAGCGAGTCATGTGTTGAGTACACGGGAACATATTTTGTATTTAAATTTGATATGGTCTAAACTAGGGAAACGCCAAAGTCGTTGATAGACGAGTGAGTGACCCATGTGTTGAGTACCCGGGAAAATCCCCTTTCCTCTCCAGTGTTGAGTCAGTTCTTTTTTAAAATGAACTTTTTAAAAGTTCAGTTCACAGCTCAAATAATGAACTTTTATAAAGTTCAAGTTCTTTTATAACCTTAAATTTTGAAAAGTTCAAGTTCGTCTAAAATATGAACTAAGTTCTTTTAAAAGTTCTTTTGTAAAAAAAATCACTTTTATTAAAGGCTGGCGTAAAATGAAGAAAAACACGAGGAAAACATTAGGAGGTGTTCGAGTACCAAACTACTCGCGAGTTTGAGTCTTACGAAAGTGTTGAGCTGTCTTTGAGCGTGTTGATGATTTGTACTACATTCTCGTCGACCAGCTTGTAAAATTATGGCAGATACTTAAGCCTACGATGGAACAACGATTTGTTATTGTTTTAAAGCGTCGACGGCAGCGAGTCGACGGCTGCTCGACGCAGGGAAAGAACTTTCAAACGAACTTTCTAAAACTGTAAAGTTCGTTCTCGGAAAGAACTTTTAAAAGTTCACGTTCATTCATTTAAAAAAAGAGTAAGTTCACTGAAAAGTTCACAAAAAAAGAACGCGTTCACGAGAACGCGTTTCTTTTTAAAAGTTCTTTCCCCAACACTGTTCCTCACCTATACCTAAGGCTGGATCTAGCCCAGTATGGGGAATGATACCAGGTATTCAACACATGGCTCACTCACTCGTCTATCAACGACTTTGGCGTTTCCCTAGTAGTAAGGAACATAACTCGTCATGTCCCGTATGTAATGATATTCTTAACCTGATATTGTTATACTGAGCCATTTTCTCTAACTAAGCTGTAACAAACTCGGGTTACAAAGCATCATCCTACAAAGTAAATCACTGATACTCTTGTATAACAAGGCCGTATAATGACACCAATAATCACCACACCCCCTTCCTTCTGTGACCCATAAGACGCGATAAACTTCGCGTTTCACGTCAGACTTGATCCAAGCGTCGCAACTTTCGTGTGAAGGTCCCGAAGTGAGTCATGGAGTCGGTTTGTCTGTGGTCTGTCGTGTTGGCAGCGACTATTCTGACAGTGCACAGCTCTACTCTCTATCTTGATCGTGGTGAGTACGTATACACACAATAAATACATTTGTAAATTTAGTTACATCTCAGATATTTCACTTACGTCTGATCTGTTGTCTATGGTTAGTCTACCTAGTCAGTAGCCCATCTGCGAGCATAATCATGTCAAAAAGGAATTTAAATGTAGTTGGCCACGATTCATCAATTCATCAATGCCATTTAGGAACTGTTTAGTCACCCTAACTATAGCAATGTGTTTGAGTCGATCTCATGGTGCATTATGACCTAACGGTTGACGCGCCCTTTAAATCCAAACGATCTTAGAAAAAAGGGCAATTTTAGAAGTTAAAAAACCTCTGCAATCTGCTTAGTGTTTTACAAGAAACGTTAGTAAAGTATTAGCATTGAGTATATAACCATATGGTTATATACTCAAAGGTATTACGCCTCCAAGAAGTTTAAGTGCGCTTTAACAGCTAAGTTTATTCGCGCCTCCAAGATAAAACAATTTCTATACGTATGAGTTACCACCGTGTACACAACTTTCCAAGGGGAGGAACGTAAGGGAGACGCGGGGGACAAGGGGTGGACAGGCCTGTGCTGGTCAGAACCAGCCACAAGCGTATGGGGAGGGCAGGGGTTCCCCCACGTCGTGGTCGTCTTCGTCTTTGTCATCATCCGTCTGTGCTGTCCTTGTCGATTTGTCGTCGCCGTTGGGGAGGTAGTCAAAGGGAAGGGAGAAAGTTCCCTGACGACGACCCAGAGCTCGCCATTAGTTTCAGGGAGTGAAACTCCCCTAATCACGGGCCAAACCACGAGACTGTGGCTAATATTAGCTATAGGTAATGGCGTTATATTGTCGGAGGGATTGTCCAAGTTATTGTATAGAGGGATCAATTACATCCTTTACTTTTTTTTGCTAGTGTGGCTCGTTGGTCTTGTGGTTAGCGTATCTGCTTCCAACGCAGAAGGTCTAGGGTTCGATTCCCGCTAAAGTCAGAAGTTTTTTAACTTCTGATTTGGACTTCAGTCCATCAGTTCTTGTCTTAGGAGTTTGTAAACGGTGACTTTGGAGCCGTCCTAGCAACGAAGCACATAATAAACTTCAGAGTTGTTCTGAATCGGCCTTGTTGATTCTGGCGTTGATTCGCGGTGTTTCGCACTGTCCATACCACTGATTGCTATATTTCCTATTAAAAATATCGATCTTTGGTTGTTTATCGCTCACTCGTCGATTGCGTCGGGGCCTGCAGGGTTGGCTTGGTCACTTTGATTTAAAGTCCCCCACTGAAAATCAGTTATATAACTGAGTGGGTAGACTCTAAATAAAATTTATTTTCATTTATCTAGGTGCCCGTTAGGGCGCCGCAGCCAAGCCGCGGTGCGCTACACACTCAAGCACCTTATACACCAAGCAGAGTTGGGGTGATTTCGAGGTGTTACCCAGCCGTCATGTAACGTGATGTGAACTTGAAAACTATCACAATCGAGGGGATTTAGGTACCTGACAACACATGCCAAATTTTATTGGGGTACGATTATTCCTTCTTGGTGAAAAAATGGCTTGAAACATGCTCAAAATCACTTTAAGGATGTTAGCTACTGCCTACTACTGCCTACTACTGCCTACTACTGCTACTGCTAACATCTAATACGTCGGCCCGCGATTCTGACCAGACGGGTGGGACTACAATGTTCATATTTTACATGGACATTAAGGTTATAGAAATATAGTCTCTTTTGAAAAAAAAAGTTGAAAAAGTTTGTTGGAAGGCTTCCAAATAAAGGTTTTAAAATAAGCCTTAAACACTTGGCATACAATCAACAAGTAACCATAGTTACTTGACACTTGTTGACGGTATAAGCAGAGTTAGGCGGGAAAGTGCGATACATAAACAAATAGCGGACATTTAAAATTTTTCTTCTTTGTGTGGAACGAGAAAAGGTGTCATTATACTCTCATAAAACAAATCAGAAACCGTCCCTGGCCTAGGCCCAGATGTGGAAAATTATTTATAATGCAAAAGTGTAGGTCTAAAGTTCCATTTGGCTATAGGACTAGATAAAATTATTACTTACATTACATGTTTGACAAGCCTAGCCAACCCTAGGCCAGCACAACATAGTTCTGATATTTATTTTATTTATTTTATTATCCTTGCAAATATGTGGTTACATGGTGGCAAGTTCCTAAAATTAACATTTTAAAATTGTACAAAAATATAACATTCACATTCATTTTTCTTCATATCTTAGGTATTACATCTAAGACACCATCATCAAAGCAACATCAAACATCAATGAAATCAAATCTACATCAGATCCAAATCAATATCCTCCAAACACCTTCTAAACATTTTTACCGAGGATTCCTCAACAGCTGCTGCTGGCAATTGATTCCATTCTACAATTGTTCTATTTAAAAAGACCACTTCCCACATCCTTCTTTTTTAGTTTTACATTTCAATTTCAGGTCATGGTCTTTCCTCCCTTTGTATAATCCTTTTTCAATTTATTGCTTATCTCATTCCATCCCTGTATTCCATTCATAGCACGAAACAGGTTGCACAGCCTGTTTCTCCCTCTCCGTAATTTTAAAGAATCCCATCCTAAACCTTCTATCATTTCATTTACACTGTCATACGTTCTTATCCTCCTTCCCTTGGAATCAGTTACCCATCTCCACCTTTTGACCTTCCCAGTTACTCTCCTTGCTGCTAATCTCTGTACTTTGTTTAGGGCTTTGATATGACCATCCTTATAAGGGTCCCATATAGCACTTGCATATTCCAATATTGGTCTTATAAGAGATTTATATGCTTTATCCTTAATTTTTTAGTGAACCCATTGTAGCTGCCTCATTACAAAATTTAGAGCTTGTATTGACTTTTTACTTACATATTCCACATGATGCCCCCAATCCAAATTGTTATCTATGAACACTCCCAAGTATTTGTAATTGATGACAACATCTAGTGTTTTACCACACAGCTTATAGTTTATTTCCGCTTTTTTCTTTGCTCTATTAAATGAAATAACCTTACATTTACTCACATTTAAACCCAATTCATTATATCTACCCATTTTTCAATTACTGTTAAATCTTCTTTAATTATAAGAACATCTTCATCTTCCTTTATTTCCCTATATAACACCCCATCATCCGCAAAAAGTCGAATTTTCGATTTTATTCCTACTTGTATGTCATCTATAAATATAATAAACAATTTGGTCCTAGCACACTGCCTTGAGGTACTCCTAAAGTGACATTAATCTCTTCAGAAATTACATTTCCCACTCTGACTCTTTGAGTTCTATTTCTCAGAAATTCCCCAACCCAGTTCACAATTTTATTATTTCTTATTTGTTTCCAAATTTCTCCATTAAAAGCTTATGAGTTACTTTATCAAATGCTTTTTGAAAATCTATAAATATTGCTTTCAATCCTACCATTATTATCAAGTGTGTCAGCTATGTCCTGAGTAAACCCTGTTATCTGAGTTTCACAAGAATAACCCTTCCGGAACCCATGTTGTGTACTTGATAATCCTTCTCCATCTTCAATAATGTTCTTAATCTTCACATCCATAATCCTCTCCATTATTTTACACACTGAAGACGTAAGACTGACAGGTCTATAATTACCTAGTCGTCCCTTCCCCCCACCTTTATAAATTGGAACAACTATTGCTTGTTTCCACTGATCTGGCAGTTTTCCTGTTTATAGATGTCTGAAATAATTTCTTGAAGTATGGCACTATTCCCCATCCAGCTGCTTTAATAAATATATTAGTTATTCCATCTGGCCCTGGAGATTTATTATTATTAAGTTTTCTAATAACACTAATGATATCATTATCATTAATCACTACCTCACTATCATCCCAATCATTATTTTTACTTTCATATTCCCCAATACCTTCATGTGGAAAACTTTGCCATAGTATTGATTAAGAGCCTCCGCCTTCTCACTGTCCGTTTTTGAATTCGTTTCTATTTTCATCAACTAATGTGGGCAAATCTACATGTCTTTTTTGGCTATTTACATATTTATACATACTATTCCAACTTTCTTGCCGGTTTTGTTCATTAAACATACTCTCCAAATATGTATTCTTTGCATCCTTCTTTAATTTATCTAATTGATTCCTTAGCTCCCTTATTTTATTCTTGACTAACCCTGAATTCCGCATTTCTATTTTTAAGTTTTCTTATTGTTTACTTTTAATCTCTTTAACTTCTTTAGTAGAAAAAATCCGATCATTATTTAATTTAATCACTCTCTTTGGTACCAGTTTTTCCTCTAAATTCATGACAAACTTTAACAAATGTATTCCATATAATATCCAAATCATGCCATTCATCTTCATTCCAACTATCAAATCGTTCTTCAAATTCCCTTTTAATAGCTTTTTTATCAGCTTTATAATAATTCCATTTAATTTCTGCCTCCAATCTACAACTTTTACCAAAACTCCACTCCAATTTCTACAATAGGCACCTTGTGATCACTTATTCCGTCGATTATTTCCGTCCTTATCCACATAGAATCAGGACGAATCAACACGACATCTAAAATATTATCTAATCCATGTTTGCTTAGTCTCGTACCAAGTTCAACTGTTTGAGTAAACCCTTCTTCCATTATTTCCGATATTATTTCTTGTTTCTTTCCACCACTTATGGTACCAGCTTCCCATATTACTTGTGGCAAATTTAGTCCCAGCTATAATACAATTTTGGTACATACTAATCTGCTTGACTCTTTCTCTCAGATTCTCAAGACATTCCAAACCTCCGTTTGGTGGGCGATAAATAGCTATTAGGTTGACAATTAAATTACTCCCTATCGTAATCTCATACCATCATTTCATGGAAATCATCTACCCATTTAATGACTCCTTCAACTCCATTCTTAAGTCCAATCATTATCCCTCCCCCATCTCTATTTCTATCTCTTCTATGCAGAATGTATTTATAAATTGACAGCTCGCTGTTGAGGAATCCTTGATCCAACCAAGTTTCAGTAACCACTACTACTGAAGGTTGATAACCTCCAATAAAGTTCGAAAACTTTCAATTTTGTTACATATACTGCGGCAATTGACTACCATTACAGTGAAACCTAATACATTAGCATTTATGGCAGATTCAGAGATATGTCTGATACCAATATTCATGCTCATCTTTCCACTAATATTTTGAATAGCCGAATCATAATTTTTATAATTTTTTATAAAAGTCACAGTATTTGGAATCTGATTGCTATCATGTAACACTTCTGTAATGTATTAAAGTGACCACTCATTTCAATCAGTTTTCCGATTGTACATCTCCGCTCACAGATTGCCCCTGCATTCTTTGTACTAAGCCCACATACATATCAGTTAGTACATCACAACCTCTGAAGTTAGGGTGAAGGCCATCCTTCCCTAAACAATCGTTTTTCATCCAGAAGTTAGGATCTACAAAAAACACCACCTAGTTCCTCCACTACCAATTCAATTTCATCATTTAACTTATTAATATCATCTATACTCATGTCAGATCTTTGTACTATTCCCACCATTCCGAGCTTTGAACGTGGGTATTTTTGTTTTAATACATTAAAAGGTCCCAGGTTTCACTTATAACATTATTGTTTTTACCCCAGCCCCTTATACTATTTGTCCCTACATGACATATGACATTGGGAAAGTTGTCTACAATATTGTTGCAATGCTGATTCTTTATCATGTTCGTCATTTGATCCATCCTTATCCCCGGTCTACAATCAACAATCCACTTTTCCTCTCTTTTTCTAGCAATCTTCTGTATGTTGTATAACATTGAATCACCTAAATCAGGGTATCTTTTTTCTCAGTAAACTTCCTTTCTCCTAATGTATGTGTATCACACAAGCCTTCAGATGGTACGAGTGTATATTATTTATAACTCTACTCCAGTTATAAATCTTAATTGTAATACCTGTACTATCAAAAACACGATAAATTAATTGCTTTACCTGCATCCACTTGAGTTTGTCCCAACCGCAGCCGATTTTTGGCATGGCGATTTCCAAAATACCTTTACTTATACAATAATCCTTCATTGCAGTTAGACACTTGTACATAATGTGAAGGCTTGGCTTATCTTTTCTTGTCAATTTCTTGTTAATAAGGTAAAGATAGGAGTACTCCTAACATCTTCAAGTACAGCAATATCACCCACCATCTTGTTTTGGCGAAGAAGTTCTTCTTTCTTCCCAAACTTGTGGTTGAGGATGCAGCTAATCCCCTGGACATAACGAAATCTTCACCCACACAGAGTGCCAATGCTGTTTTCTCTTCAGCGACCAATAAGTCCCCCTGCGTCATTTGAATTACGGTATCACATCTAGTCTTCATTGTCAATGTCTTCTTGTCACTTTTATGTTTAGCAGATAGACCTGCTAGACCCATCATCCTTGGCCCTTCTTCTTTTTGCCTATTGGTACCTTGTTGCTCATGGTCAGTCTGTAGTCCATCCTCACTTTGTCATTTGTGGCTAGGTCTAATTGTCTCTCCTTTATGTCTTCACACATATTAGTTAGCCTATTTTCTAGTATTTTTCTCTCCTTCTGTTCCTCTTCTAAATCTTCTCCGAAGCTCAACAGTCCTATTTTGTGTTCCCAACTTCCTTTTCTAAAGAGGAATACGCTTTTTCTAGGTCAAGCTGGATGCTCACCACTTCCGTAGTACAATCTTCCACCACACCTTTCATCCTACTATACACTCTATCCATCACACCGACTTTCCCTTCTTCACAATTCGTCGCTGTTTCTAGCCTCGCCTACCTTTTCATTCAATTGCTGTATATTAATGTTCATCTATTTATTGTACGCAGCGCCACTTTTAACTGTTCGAACTAAAACAGCAGTTCATCATTCGACTACTGTGTTTTTTTCTCTTCTTCTGAGCTACTAGGGCTACCTTTCCATCTTCTTACTACTTGCTTGTCTGTCTTTATGCCTGGCTCTTGTGCTAGTCCTAATGTGTCAATGTATTGGCTATCCCCTCACTGTTTACGTTTAGTTCAATGTTTAGCCCCCCGTCTAGACACACCAAATCTGGTGACTTTTCATCGTATACCGGTAGCCCTACTTCAGCTGAGCTTAAGGCTAGTCCTAGGCTTAGGCTTGACACTGTACTTGCTATGCCCTTATTTATTTCAATGCCTAGACTCTTGTCTAGCTCACTTTCACAAACCACACCACCAATTACATTTATTCTCTCGACTATACTCCTTCTTGTTTACTCCTGCACATTTGAAATGTCTCCAATGGCACACAAAGTACACTGGACACCGTACCGGTACCTAACGTCTTTTCCACACTCCGAACACTTACAAATTCCATTTTGTTTATTTAACACTTCTAAAACTGTCTTCACATCACCATTCTTGTCAGCCATCGGTCTAATCTGGTCTAATCCAGACTTAAAAAAGCAGTGTATCTTAAGTTGGCAATTGAACTAGAAGACCTTCTCTCTTCCCAAATTCTTGAGCCTTGCTCACTCAATTGTTTCAAATATTTTGTTTTATTCATGCAAACAGCTAATTTCTCAAAATACTTTTTTTTTTAATCTCTCGTAGTTATCCCCCCTATTCATAGAAACTGAAGATAACGATAGTATCAATTAAACTTACAAATCTTCATATTCTGGTCACGAAATTATCCCACAGCACAATGTAGAACTCTAAATAAGTCATATTTAAACATCCTGAATCAAATTTAAAACTCACACAACTCACCGCCCATGCAATGAACTTGCTCAACTGTTTGTTTACATAATTGCAACAATCAAATCATTTCATACAACTTGTCTTTCGATTGGCCCGCGTTTATGAAGGCACTGCCATCTAGAATAAATATAGAACTTTTTCGAGCTCTTTGCTATACGCAAATCTTTTTTAAAGTGTTTGGATTTCGTGATACTCTTTCAAACCCTAGACATCCTATATAATTGGCTAGACCAGCAGTCGGTGGTCCACTTCCGGTACAATTAGAAGCCATCTTAAATGACAGTTTACATGTTAATCAAATGGGGGCGATTTTTGGCCAAATAGTTTCTCAAGATTGCCGCCAGGTTGACAGGTAAGCATACTAGCCTTTAACACCAAATGATTACTAAATTCCCTTATGCAATCACTTCGTATTGTTTCTTTTGTTTAATACCATGCTGCACAAGCTAAAACCATATCAAACAATCCAGTAAAATACTTTATTGCATTAAAAAAGCATAATTTAAAACACCAAATCGCCATCTTGAAATGGGCCGGTTGAGTCTTCAATTTGCCACGCTCGCGCCTGTGCGGAGGTATAGGAGACTGCTAATCTAGCCTACTATAGGGGTTTAATTAATATCAATGCTTTCAACTCACAACCCATGACGTTTTCCACGATACCGTTCAAGAATACCAATTCCTTCGAAAACGAAAACGACTTCGTTTTCAAATTGCGTTTTCAACTCATCTCCCACGAACTCAAGAATTGGGGTCCAGTCCTTATACCGTCGTTATACCATGGTTATACCACCTATACCCAGGATGTACATGAATCCGGGTCTAGATATTTTACATCCTATATTGTTACTGCTAATACCATAGAATTTAAATCAACTTTGATAAAAATATTATATTTTAGCAAATAATTTTGTAATGGAACTTGAAAAAGTAATGAGATCACACACATAACAAAAACTTGTAGAAATACAGCCAAACCTTACACACTCAAAAGGAATGAGATCTAAAAAAGGGCCAAGCTCATCTACCCTTCCACATAAACGTACAGTGTCCCATAACAGCATCCTCGAAAAGCTTGGCAAAATAGAATTTGCATGTTATTACGTTTAAATTAATTAGAAAAAAAGAACTTGGATAAACTATTACGTTAAATTAATAATCGCAAATTCTATTTTGCCAAGCTTTTCGAGGATGCTGTTATGGGACACTGTACGTTTATGTGGAAGGGTAGATGAGCTTGGCCCTTTTTTAGATCTCATTCCTTTTGAGTGTGTAAGGTTTGGCTGTATTTCTACAAGTTTTTGTTATGTGTGTTTTTATTATTTAGTAAGTTAACGGTATGCATCAATTCTGCACAAAGAACCAATCTAAAACAGGGAACGGTCGTTCGGTCTGTTCCCAGTTTAGCACCGCAGTGTTTTGTCTCAAATTACTTTGGGAGTGGGGTCTACGTTTGTTTTGGGTTGCCAATACAGGGATAATAAAAAAAACATTAAATGATCATTATATAAATGTGTAGTATCGATAAATAGCTAAATGGGCTCGGGGACTAAACTGATTCGGGTCGAGTTAGATAGGAAAAAAGACGTCTGTAATAAAATATATTGAACTTTACTTGTGAAGAATTTTTCATTACGATTTTCTCACAATAATTCATGTTCTATTGTCTGTATTTTTCTTGAATGACATTTTATATATAAGATACAAATTAAAATTTGTCTGGACCGGCACCTCCACCAAAATTCTACGTAAATCCTATACCGGCACCTTCTTCCCCAAAATATATTTTTTGATACCCGAATATCGGGTACCTTTTTGACTATTGGTTTGGCCCCCATACAAATACCCGACCCAAAATTTCGAGTACTTGTACACCACTATAGTATTTTTAGTAGGTACCGGTAGTAACTTATTCAAATCGGATTTGATAAATTATAATAATTATGATTTAATTTTCCTAGGTAACCTACCTGGGGAACTTTCCCTATTCAGGTCACTAATTACTAAATTGATTGATTTTAGGTCTTTATTTCAAGGCGGGATTAAGGCTAGTAAAACCTTATCTTCCATCCAACATTTTTGTTTTTTTAATTAAAAAAAAATAATAATGAGGTATATATGGTATTGCGTTATGGATATAGTTCGGAAACGGGTAAGGGGTAAGGGCGTATATAGTCCAGGGCTATATTTTTTAAGAATTTCTAGTGTCTAGAATAGAACTGTTGAACTCTTGAATAGTGGTTAGTGATGGATGTTCGGGATATATTTGAAGCGAGTTTCTTCACCAGTTTTATTTGAACGTACAAATGGCACAAACATGCTCTAATTTTTAATATGGAACAACTCAGTCACAACGCATTATTTGTTATTGTATAAAGCTGTTTGTTTATAATTCCCGTAAGATATCGTTCTAAAATAGTAGTTTTGAGCTTGCTTGATTCGTTTTAAATGAATAACCGTTGCAAGTATTTAAATCAGTTATATTTTAATTTATTTGTTAGCGATGAACTGAAAAAGGTGAAGGATAATATAATATAATGTATAATAATAAGGATAATAAATAATAGGATAAGGATAACGTAAAAGCCAGGGTTTAAGTTAATTGTCTTAATGGACGACACTTACATAGCGGATATTACGTCCGGATACACAATAATCATGATTGCAAGACAAGCCACTCAGCAAACTATAGTAAACGTGTTCGAGAGGAACCTACCCGGGGACAGCTCTTAACCTTACTATGATGTAGTAGGATGGGAATCTTCTAACACCCTTGACTACAATGCCTTGGAAACAAGCTACCGTCAGGGCATCCGGTGGATATAACAATCATATAAATGAAACGCAAATGAAAACTGTAGGTGGTTTTCATAGTTATGACTTTTTAATTCCTCCAACCTTGCTATGCTTCAGTTTATTTATGTCTACTATACAACACGTGGCGATTGTCCATCATTTAAATATTTTTTTGTTTTGTAATATTGTTGTTGTTGGTATAAATATTTTTGTTTCATTGTTTACATACGTACAATTTTGTGTTATTTGGTTGATATGTAAATAATTAAACAAATAAATAAATACATTCGTATTTAGGGTCTACCCACTCAGTCACATAACTGAACACCATGCGAAAATTGAGTTTTAAGGTTTTGTAGCTATAGTAGTCACTCGTTGTGATGTAAGTAAGACCAATACGTCTAAAGCCTAGAGGTACGTGAAAATAGCGTTTTGTGAATAGATGCTACAAAGCGCTATTAAAAAAAAAACTTAGGTTTTTCTGTCCTATTTTTTTCTCTTCATATTATCTATAATTTGTTTAACACATTTTTATTCAGTTGATACCAATTCAACCTGGATGACCACGTATATATTTTTTAAATTCCATTTCAGCCGACACTGTGATAAGCAGTGGTAAAGGCGACATCAAAAGAGCCCTGCAACTCATAATACTAAACAAGTGCAAGGATAAGTCTTCCCAGGCGAATGCTTTCAATGACATGTTGCTGGATTTCAACAAACACAAGACGCATCACAAACTGCACCCGATGGCGCGACCTCGTGGTGAGAACGTGCAGGTCGTGGACACCTACGACCTGCTGGGGGAGCTGGGTGACCGCTTCGACGACGTGGGTGACGACGGGGCTCGAGGCATCACCAAGGTCGAGGTCTCTAAGATCTTTGACAACGAGGGGGACGATGTAAGTAATCAGGGCCGTGTTTAGGTAGTGAGCCACCCCTAGGCAATTAAATTTTGCCACATCCCCCCCCCCCCTCCAAACTTACTACCTAACAATAAAGTTTAGGTAACGGTTTTCACTTTTAATTTTCTTTAGAGATCTATTACTGGACAAGTCTCACCATCTCTGCAACAAAGTAGTCTGTCTCAGGAGCTGCAGCAGCTAGCTAGCACCACCCCTAGCAAAACTAGTACAGGATCGGGATAAAAAGACTAATGCTATAGCGGATTTTTGCAAATTTTAACTTTTAAAAGCTCCATATCACGTTTTACCATCTAAAATAACACAATATACCGCAGAGGAAATTCTTACTATTTTCATCCAAAAAGTTTTTTAATTTTTTAATTTTTCAGTTGTTTTGTGAACAATTGTCGAAACTAGTTTTAAGTTCCTCAGGATGAAATGCCGCCCTGCGTAAACTTTGCTGCTGCTTAGGTTGCCTAGGCCTAAATACGGTACAGTAGGTAACACCTCTGGTTGAGAGCTTTGGTATCTTCTCATTATCAGTCCTTCCCCTTAGAAAGAAGTAGTCCCCGCATTACACGGGAACTACAAGATTCGCGTGTATATAGAATGTTCTAAACTCAGACTGCAATGATTGGGAGTTGAATTTTTATGATACTGCGCATGCGCACATTTGTCTGCTCACTTCTGATTGTAATCAAAAACCGTAGCCAACTGACTGCAGTCCCAGTGTAACATCCCATGCATATTTTAGACCTCGAGCAAACTTGACTTTGACGCAGAATGCAGAAGTTTAGTCTGGATCACATCGTTTGCTGTCCTCTGATTTTATATGGTTCGCACCAAAATATCAAGTAAGAATGTGTATTGCGCGATCAGAGCACATTTTCCAAATAGTTCTTACTATTTTAAGGAACTGGTCATAACTATGCCACCAAGCAGGTAATATCTAGTAGTTTCTCAAGCTTGCGTTATTTAAAATGTTAAAATGTGCTCTGAATACGCCTTGTCCGTCCTTGCCTTGCCGTCCGTTATAGACAACTTCCAGAAATTTAATTTTTTGAGGGTGAAAATTTGGAGGTCTAAAAGTGATCTAGAATTTATGTGAAATTAGCTGGGTTTTTCGATCAAGAGAATTTTTGACAATTTTAAACACTGACAAAAAAAATTTGTTCCGAGCTCATCCAGCCGTCTATAACGTAATGTTTACAAAAACATGAATATAAATTTGTTTTTATCAGTAATTGTCTAACTCATTTCCGTCGATCTAAGCATTTAACTGACTTAAGTTTTAAGTTTAAGGATAGGCTTCTAGGCCTTCTTTATGATATAATGGTTATTTAGTGTTTTTAATAATAAGTTATGTTGTATTAATGCAAGTTTGAAGTTAACTAATACTTGTCTTTTTCTCTTCTATTTAGAGTAAAGTCTATCGAAGTATATGGAGAATGAGAGGATAATCAAGCCTTCAGGAATAACCAGCAACTAACAACGGCAAAAAACCGTTATCGCTAAAGTTGATCTGTATGAATTGATACCCTTCAATTCGTTTAGATATTATTGACTGATGAAGACATAACGAAATTATTGGGATTGTATCTATGTCTAAAAATAAAAAACTAATTTAATCCTACTTTGGCAGTTTTCTTTCTACGATGCAGACATATTATTGACGGGTAGCTAAGAATCCTGGTTGGTTTATCTTGGGGATGGATTCAAGTCAAGTTGTGATTGGAATATTCACACCGTCTAGATTATCATCGTTGCCAAAATATTAGATAATACCAAACATTATCGTAAAAATGGTTTATCTATAGGCCTAGCGCTAGACTTGATTTTACTCACAACATTTTAGAATATGATGGATGAATAATAAAAAATAACAAAATGAAAAAATTGTAATGTATGAATTTAAACTCATTTATTTTGTACTAATGATTTTCAGTAATAACTTTCTTCGAAGATTTTATTCGTTCAGGTACAAAAGTCGTGTACAGGTCGATCTATACCGCCTGGCAATAAAATGATATTAAACTTAACATTATGTTTTAAGGCTATTCCATAGCACTCTTACCGATATTTTGAAAGTCAAAGGAAACGTCTGAAAGTAATTAGCTATTTTTTTCGCGTACTGGTTCAAAACTCTTATTTGTACCATGTCACAAATAAGTCTCACATCAAAAATTATTTTGAGAAAATTATTTTTCCTTATACTCAGTCCGGAGACAAAGGTGTGTTTAAACAATAAAAAAAGTGTTGCACAAAATTAAGTATTGCACCTCGCACTTTAATTTTGTTATTGGTCCAAAATGTGCATATAATGGCCAAAAGGAGCTATTTTCCCGTATTTGTTTTTCTTCTTTTTTATTAAAGTTCCTCTTTCATTCAACCAACTTTCAGCCATTTTCCTTTGACTTTCAAAATATCGGTAAGAGTGCTATTGAATAGTCTTAATTGCTTAGCACACAAACAAAAAATGGTATAATTAAGTTGGTGGTTACTGAAAAGATACACTGTTGTGCCCATTCAACAACCGAACATAAGGTTCATCCCCAAACATTAAACCCCGAGGCAGAAATGCCTATAGTCTCTACCGTTGCTTTGTCTCAATATATTACGAACACTTGGTTTCAATGACGCCTGAAAGTGTGAAGATCTTCTATACCATATATTTAATTTATTTTACAATGTTGTTAACACGTCACCCAAACGTTACCACAAAAACGCCACGTTTATACTTTCTACCATCTCAAAACCCCAATAAAATATTTTTATCAATACAGAAGAGACGTCTTCTCAGCTCGAGTTATAATAAATGTACACTTTGTAGATTACTATAATATGGGTTGGTAATGTCTTCATATTTATACGTAGCAAGATAAGAATGGTAAGGAGCGGGGGGGGGGAGATATGCATTTTTCGGGTTATTTAAAATTTGAATACCTCACTTAAAATGTAGTCATTTAGACGTCCACGTTGTCTCATACGTCGTTTGGGGCAACGTCACGACCGGGCCAAAGCGTATTTTTAACAATTAAGGGACGTGGGTTCGAATCCAGCAAAGCTCTAACTGTGACCCACGTGCATCCTAGTATATCAATAATCATTCCAATCATTGGCAGTAACACCATTGCATTAATACATGCCTAAAGCCACAAGCAAATGGAAAATATAACGGAAGAGTGTGTTCAATTTTCTAGTGGTGGATGTATATTTGCAACTGTCTTTCATCCTCTCATCTACTCATCGTCTCGAATATCACTATTGCATTAATAGAGCCACGTATGAAGTCATTTATACTAAGGTTAAGTCATAGGTTAGAAAAATAAATAACTACAGCAACGGATTTAAAGTGCATAATAGTTTCGAACGAGTTTTCGCGCCAACCCTGGTCGCGTGGCGTCGCCGCACACCAGCTGGCAGTATTGATTCGCCGAGACCGCCATCTTGGATTCTGGAGCAATGGACCACCCCTTACTTCATCTGTGAAATACACACATTTGAACAGTTTTCAATAAGCAGGACAATATAAACTATACCGTTATCCTAAGTACGGCCAGAATGCGTTTGAAATTGAAGAACGTTTTGAGTGTAGCCCCGTTCCTACTCAAGTGGCTAGTCATCGACAACTTCATTACAGGTAAGTGACAAACATTCGTATGCCGTACGGTGTTGTGGACCAAAGTCACACAAGCGCAACTCATTCACATGTGTTAAGCATGATATTATGATACGCCCAGAATAATCTGTTTTTGAAGTTGTGCTAGTCACAGATAATAATTCGTAACCATTATGATAAATATTGTGCATATGTTTTTAATGTACCGTTTATAAATAATGATGTTAAATACTGTTGTTGCGTTGTTAAACGCAGGGTGTAGGAAAAAACAAATATTTGAATGTAAAGTTTAAAAATAAAAAAAAACTTGCAACTCCAAAATCGATTTCAAATCAAGATTTTTCGAAGTATGATTTTATATTCCCAAGTATAATTTTCGGTAAAAATAGTGAAACATGGTATTATTTCTGAAACTTGTATAACAATTCGAAAAAACATTCAAGTTTGTTTCTTGAAACCTTTAATATTATGGTCAATAACTTATTTGGTAACATATTCAAGGTATAGTTTTCACAATCACTATCTAAAAAATCAGTAGGGATGTAGAAAATATTCGCTCTTTTTGCGTGTGTTGGTACTTTGTTCTGTATTGTAAGATAAAATAATTAATATTGGGAAATGGTGTAGTTTATCCCGAGGTGGTTTGTGAGTGTTCCACTTCTAATGTGAGTGTTCTTCCCACAGGCTCGGTGGCACTCGTAGCCAACGAGGCTAATCCCGACGCCAAGAGACTTTACGATGATCTGCTGAGTAATTACAATCGTCTGATACGGCCAGTGGTCAACAACACAGAATCCCTCACAGTCTGGCTTGGCCTCAAACTGTCACAGCTCACTGAAGTGGTAGGTGACGCTTTCTGGTGTCAATGGTCTATCATCACATACTTGTTCACCGCTTTACCTCTGATTTAACTATTTTGTGTTACAGAATTTGAAAAATCAAGTCATGACTACGAACTTATGGGTGGAACAGGTACGTTTATAGCAGTCTTAAAGTCGGATGTGTAACTTAATTGTCGGCTAGCAGTCAATAATTCATGTGACATTCTGTCTAGGCTGTGTCCAAGCTTTGACAAAATTGTGATATGAAATAAATACTTAAGATTTGAACTTAAATCGTACAATATATCTAATATATCTAGTATATCTATAGATGCGTGTTTAAAACGAAAATTAAGTACATCCCTTCATTGGCGTGGATCTAGTTAATAAATTTCTAGCGTAGTAGGCCTTATGTCCGAAGACAAAAGCAACTCAAACTCTAAACTGAATGAATGAATACATTATTGTTATCCAATATAGTTGTTGAATACTGTTCATCTACAAACGTTACCATATTAATTCAAAGATTGAGTTGGCGTTAGTAAATATCATGGTAAGAGGTACGTGAAAATAGTATTTTCAAGTGTTTTTATAGCGTTTTGAAGCATCTATTTTTGGCACCTTCAAAAGCGTGTGTATGAAGATTTTTAATATTATTATTTTGAAATTATGTCATCAAGTTGAATCAATATCAATGCATAAAAATTGTATAAACAAACTATCTCTACTATGGAATAAATAAATAAAATGGGAACTGGAAAACCTTAGTTTTAAGTGAAATAATAGCGCTTTGTAGCATATATTCACAAAACGCTATTTTCACGTACCTCTAATCATGGTATAGTACACAAGAAAAACAGATAGGGTAAAGACGTTTGCTGCCCAACCCTTAATTGATTTACTCCTGTCCCCGAATGTACATAAATTGATTAACACGTAGTACTTACACAATATGTTATTATATTTAGAATCAATACGTTCTTGGTTTGCAGAATGAAGCTAGTTTAAACCTTTATCTGTAGGTTAACCATGATTGCGATTTTTGGAATTTGCATCTCATATTTTGACAAGAACAACTAAACGAGAATGTTTTCGTATATACATACATCTGTAGTAATAATATATGTCCATCATACAACATTAATACAGTCAAGTTCGTATACTTGTAACCAACACAAGTTTCATTTAAAATTGTTATTAAAGTGGTGACGCTGGAGTGCTAATTGTTCGTTTATTTCTACAGAAATGGGTGGACTACAAACTAAGATGGGAACCGGAGGAATATGGAGGAGTTGAAATGTTGTACGTCCCTTCAGAACACATCTGGTTGCCTGATATAGTTCTCTACAATAAGTAAGTTCATCATATTTACAACTTATTAATATGCCTGCACTAGCAGCCTACCCCACTCATCCTTAGTTCACGAAACAAACGTCTAATGTATAGGACGAGTTTTTGGCTTATATTTAGGTACGTATTATTGTTATTTTAATGTTTGTACCGGGTGATGTTTAATAATTCATCATAAAAGTGTACAACAGTATAGTAATTTATTCTAACAGGCATGAGTACGAGTGTAACCAAGCTAGGGAGATACACTTACAGTTATTCAGCGTTGTATATCATTGCACTTTTGGTGGAGGTGCCGGGTCAAAAATCCCCCTTTGAGTTGAACTAGCCACGCCCAATGATGACCCCCAATGTCACTTACAGACAGACACACAGCCAAACATTCACACATACAGACATGAAACTGATGTATATAGTGGAACATTACCTGTATTCGTTCGTCAAATCCAAACGTTATGGAATGATATCCCTTACCAATAGGACATTGCTTGACGATATACATACATATTTTAATTCTTTATAATATACCAATCAACAACAGAGAAAGCTCCACAAGTGTTGTAGGCATTGGACGATAACAATGTGTATTAATATCAAAAAATATTATTTCTTTGTAAAATTGTGTAATACGTATAAATTTGTTGTGTTCTCTAAAGGGTTCAGAAAAAAGGACAACTGGATTAAAGGAAGGTTTTTAAAGATGATTGACACTACCGTACACCACAATGACACGGTTTTGAAATCGAACCTAAAATTAAGTTTACTGTGATTATTGGCTTAAATGAGCTCACCGATAGGTCCTATTAGTTTAATAGGGCATTGCCAAAATATTATTCTTGAGGAGTGTAAACATTTCAGATCATAGAGATTACCCACTACGGCTCCCCTAACCTAACATTCAACAGGCTGGAACGGCGAGCAAGGGCGTGGCTCCTCTGTCCACCCGATTTTATAACTTGCAAGTATTTTGAGCTGCATTCCGTGAAGCCGGTATTTATAGCACACCGAATAATTAGATAATAAGTTTATAATATTGATTGATCAAACATTATTCTACGACGGTTTGAATTATATCCTAACCAAGACAAATGCAGGGTGATAAATGTAGTTATTTTAACTGTACATATTTTAATATCATTGTTATTGATATTGGTATTAATATCAAATTTATTTAAATACTAAAATTTATATTTATTTTTTTGAATGATTTTACAGTATTTCATACATATTTTTTTCTCTTCAAAATGTGCACCACTGCCGGTCCATTACTTTACATTATTACATTTCTCCAAATCGTCGTTCACCAAGTAGATTTCATGAGAACCTGATCGTAATTTTCTACCGATATGAAATGGAGAATAACGAAAATCCTTACATGAACACATAGCTCTAAGTATGGTACTTGGATCACTCTTGAAATATACCCTGCACTTATTTAATCTATTTGTCGCTGCACTGAGGCTAATCGAGACGTTGCATTGTTCCAGTGCCGACGGTAACTACGAGGTGACGCTCATGACGAAGGCAATCCTCAACTACACGGGCGAAGTAATCTGGAAGCCTCCTGCGATATACAAGTCTTCTTGCGAGATGAACGTAGAGTACTTCCCCTTCGACGAGCAGAGCTGTCTCATGAAGTTCGGCTCCTGGACTTACAACGGGTTCCAGGTATAACCTAGGCGCCGTAGAGCGAGTGAAGATTACCTCCCACTCCCACTCCCACTCCCACTCCCACTCCCACTCCCACTCCCCACTCCCACTCCCACTCCCACTCCCACTTCCACTCCCACTCCCACTCCCACTCCCACTCCCACTCCCACTCCCACTCCCACTCCCACTCCCACTCCCACTCCCACTCCCACTCCCACTCCCACTCCCACTCCCACTCCCACTCGCACTCGCACTCGCACTCGCACTCGCACTCGCACTCATTTACTCTCGTTTTTATTCTTGTTGGAGCTTACAATGTATAAATAATGAGCGTAAAGGCAATTCAAATTCAAAATACTGAAACCTCATGTTACACTTCACTTTGGTCTCTTATAAATACATTTTTACTGAGGGAATGTAGGAATGAATGTGAAATGTATGCCCCTCTTCATGAGCCTTGGGTTGGGTCCCCCCCATTTGATTATGTCCAAACATGATTACTTCAATAAAAAAGAGCACAAACTACAAGAGCAGAGATGTCAACAAGCCTGTTGACATTGGCTTGACCTGTGACCTACCCTTGTGTTACAGATAGACTTGAAGCACATGAAACAGGAGCCCGGCAGTAACCTGGTCGACATAGGCATCGACCTGAGTGACTTCTACCTCTCTGTGGAGTGGGACATCCTGGAGGTGCCGGCTCGCAGGAACGAGGAGTACTACCCGTGCTGCGCCGAGCCGTATTCAGGTACGACATCCCCTCACCCCCCCCCCAACACTTTCAACATTGATCTTTGTTATTCAGTTATTCTAGCTTTACTTTCTAAGAACCATTTTAATACATTTTTCGCAAAATATGAAATTATTTGGGTCACTATTTATTTATTTATGAATATTTATTTTATACGTTATGTACCCCCAGCGTCAGAAGTAAATCAAGAGGTCTGGAAGATACCTACCGTTATCGACCTCGCTCGGGAATATTCGGTTCGTTCTGGCGTCGCTATATTCACAGGTGCTATCACTCGCTGACGTCATCTAACAGGCCGTAGGAAAACATGGCGGCCCTAGTTTACGTAGCTTTTGGCCTGTTGAGACTTTTAAATACTGGGCCCAGGGAGTATACTAACACGAGGTTTTGTATGCATAAATGGATTTTTCAAACACTGCATAACCTTTGCGCAGGTTGATTTCTGGTGTAGAAATCAATTAGGGCCAGTTTTTCTAGTGACATAAATTAGGCTAGCTTAGTGTGACTTTAAAAGGTGCCTAATCCGAGATTTGCCGGTGAGTGTCGGTGGTGTCGGTAAAAGATTACCCTTGATTTACTTCTGACGCCGATCGTATATAATGCCACGGAGAGAAGACCGAAGAGATGAAGGGAAGTGGGGTGAAACGACAGTAAGTATGACAATTCATGCGCAGTGCTGTGGTTAAACATTTTTGCGTGCGTGAAACAAAAATGTTAACTGGTGCTCTATTTAGTTAATCAGCAAGCTGTTGTTTCAGTTAGTTGCCCTCAGGTATGAAGACGACATCTGTGAATGAAAAGACAGTGTTGAGGAAGTTCAAGAAAGGTGGATAAACTGACAAATGAGGTGATTGACGGAATTGTAATTTATTTATTAATTTATTGGGTTTCTATAAATCATTGCAATAAATAATAAGTATACAGTAAACACGTAAAATGCTTGATGTCCTTGGTATGAAATTAAACTTATCTCATATTATGAAATATGAACTAGAAACTACTACTTATGAACTAGAATAACCTAATAGCGCATCAAATAATAAACAATCAAATACATGGAACTATAATATACAACTGCATATGTTTACCAAATAGTTGGACTAAATTAAAACAAAGCAACCTTATAAGAATTTTTCTAATGCAATACAACAATGAAAAATATATAAAACAGTTAGGATTTACTGCTAAAGAAAATATCTAAAAACTACTTAAACTAAAAACTACTAATAGTTATACAAACATAGCATTAACATAGTGTGGCTCGTTGGTCTTGTGTGTGGCTCGATGGTCTTGTTGTGTGGCTCGTTGGTCTTGTGGTTAGCGTATCTGCTTCCAATGCAGAAGGTCCAGGGTTCGATTCCCGTTAAAGTCAGAAGTTTTTTAACTTCTGATTTGGACTTAAGTCCATCAGTTCTTGTCTTAGGAGTTTGTAGACGGTGACTTTGGAGCCGTCCTAGCAACGAAGCACATAGTAAATTTCAGAGTTGTTCTGAATCGGCCTTGTTGATCCTGGCGTTGATTCGCGGGTGTTCACACTGTCCATACCACTGATTGCTATATTTACTATTCAAAATATCGATCTTTGGTTGGTTATCACTCACTCATCGATTGCGTCGGGCCTGCAGGGTTGGCTTGGTCGCTTTTGATTTAAAGTCCCACACTGAAAATCAGTTATATAACTGAGTGGGTAGACTCTAAATAAAATTTATTTATTTATTTATAACCTATTGAACAGCTAAAAAAATCTGTAACGGGGGTATATCGAGTCTAATGCATTTGTCTGAGCATTGGGAAGAGCGAGTATTTAGTTATGCAACGGAAAAAGTCAGACATGAAGGTAGGATGGCATACTGAAGGGAGTAGAAATGGAGGAAAAAGAATAATATAATCGAGGGGCCGCGTGCATAAACCAGGTAACTGACAAGTGTGGAAATGAAAAATTAGCATTTTCACCTGGCAATTTCCCATTGAGCATTTTTTTTTAAACAAAAAGCAATTTTTGTTGTTTAAAAAGCAAAATGTTAGTATAGGCCTAAGCTGGATTATGCAATTGCACGCGGCCCCTCATTTTGGTAGAATTGTACCTAGTGAAGCAAAAATAGAAAATGAAGTAAAGCGTATGTATAGTGGTTCTGGCAGATAAGTTATATCGAATGATCAGAATTCTGGTTTGGAATTAGCATAACCCACATAAATTCAAAACACTTCTGTACAAGCTGCGGTGCAGTGACATGCTCAATGAGATGGATGAAATAAAGTTTTCTACAGGCAACATGAATGCAATTGTGCGGCAGGTGTGACAAATTTGGACGAGATTATGTGATCAAGATTGTTTTCAATATTAGAAATCCCACCTACGGAAATGTTCCACACCAAAAAATTCGAGAAAATTGGTGTTTTAAGAAAGAAAGTAGGAGTCAAGATGGGAAAGGATCGTTTGAGATTGTATGGACTGGACACATGAGAAGAATGGTGCAGGACAGAATCCCAAAACAGGCATTCTAGTTGAAGAATGAGAGGAGAAATGTAGGAAAACCTTGAGTCATATTCAGGCAGATGTAGAGAAGAGAGGAAATGAGTGTGGACAGTGGTTGGAGAGATTGAGATACAGAAGAAAGTGGAGAGAGATGGTGACGTGACAGGAAAGATGGAGTGTCGAGCTTGGCAGGCTGGTGGACACATCAGAAGAATGGTGGATGACAGAATCCCAAAACAGGCATTCGAGTTGAAGAATGAGGGGAGAAAAGTAGGAAAACCTCGAGTCAGATTCAGGCAGATGTAGAGAAGAGAGGAAATGAGTGTGGACAGTGGTTGGAGAGATTGAGATACAGAAGAAAGTGGAGAGAGATGGTGACGTGACAGGAGAAGATGGAGTGTCGAGCTTGGCAGGCTGGTGGACACATGAGAAGAATGGTGGAGGACAGAATCCCAAAACAGGCATTCTAGTTGAAGAATGAGAGGAGAAAAGTAGGAAAACCTCGAGTTAGATTCAGGCAGATGTAGAGAAGAGAGGAAATGAGTGTGGACAGGCAGTGGTTGGAGAGATTGAGAGACAGAAGAAAGTGGAGAGAGATGGTGTCGTGACAGGAGAAGATGGAGTGTCGAGCTTTGCAGGCCGGTGGACACATCAGAAGAATGGTGGAGGACAGAATCCCAAAACAGGCATTCTAGTTGAAGAATGAGAGGAGAAAAGTAGGAAAACCTAGAGTCAGATTCAGGCAGGTGTAGAGAAGAGAGGAAATGAGTGTGGACAGTGGTTGGAGAGATTGAGAGACATAAGAAAGTGGAGAGAGATGGTGTCGTGACAGGAGAAGATGGAGTGTGGTGGAGGACAGAATCCCAAAACAGGCATTATAGTTGAAGAATGAGAGGAGAAAAGTAGGAAAACCTCGAGTCAGATTCAGGCAGATGTAGAGAAGAGAGGAAATGAGTGTGGACAGTGGTTGGAGAGATTGAGATACAGAAGAAAGTGGAGAGAGATGGTGACGTGACAGGAGAAGATGGAGTGTCGAGCTTGGCAGGCTGGTGGACACATGAGAAGAATGGTGGAGGACAGAATCCCAAAACAGGCATTCTAGTTGAAGAATGAGAGGAGAAAAGTAGGAAAACCTCGAGTTAGATTCAGGCAGATGTAGAGAAGAGAGGAAATGAGTGTGGACAGTGGTTGGAGAGATTGAGAGACATAAGAAAGTGGAGAGAGATGGTGTCGTGACAGGAGAAGATGGAGTGTGGTGGAGGACAGAATCCCAAAACAGGCATTATAGTTGAAGAATGAGAGGAGAAAAGTAGTAAAACCTCGAGTCAGATTCAGGCAGATGTAGAGAAGAGAGGAAATGAGTGTGGACAGTGGTTGGAGAGATTGAGAGACAGAAGAAAGTGGAGAGAGATGGTGTCGTGACAGGAGAAGATGGAGTGTCGAGCTTTTCAGGCCGGTGGACACATCAGAAGAATGGTGGAGGACAGAATCCCAAAACAGGCATTTGAGTTGAAGAATGAGAGGAGAAATGTAGGAAAACCTCGAGTAGGATTCAGGCAGATGTAGAGAAGAGAGGACATGAGTGTGGACAGTGGTTGGAGAGATTGAGATACAGAAGAAAGTGGTGAGAGCTGGTGACGTGACAGGAGAAGATGGAGTGTCGAGCTTGGCAGGCTGGTGCTGATTCTGTGTTGTCCATGATTGTTGGTGGAAACATACTCTTTTCCCACCTATATTATCTTGAAAAAGAGTGTATTATATTTATGTAAGTAATAATATAACATATCTCATTTGCACGTAGTTGTTTGATTTCTTAAAATAAATAACAATCATGGAAAATAAACTTACACAATGCTAACCGCACGGCACGTTATCCTGATTTTTTTTTTATATACAACACAACTTATCTACGGCAATAGGCATTTTAACCAACATCTTTAACGTACGATTTAATGACGAGAACAGTGTAGAAGGTAGTTTTTTGGGATTTAACTGTCCAAAAGGTATAAAGATGGTATGACAAATGTGAACATTAATATCGTGGGGTTAGTAGAGGTAAAACTGATTAAGTTCATATTTGACCAATATGCATGCTTAAAAATTCAAATTCCAAATTGCAAAACTGTAAGTCCACACTAGGTCTAACCACAGCAACGAATGAGAATTGCATGTTGTTTTATTGAGTAAGTATACAATTTTAATGAAAGCAAGTCCAGTATTTACTTTTAGCTTCGATATTTTGAAAGCATAAAGTGTCCATAAAGTCCACCGCATTTTGATCAATCCTTCTAGAATACTCTTGGTTATTTCAAGGCAGAAAGAAGAAACTCATCTTTAAAAAAAAGTTAATAACTATTGTAAGATAATGTCATAATAAAATCTGAAAACTGGCATAACATTGGGTATACTTTGATATTAAAAGTGAATTAGTCCTTCCGAACATAATAACCATTCAAACAAAAACTGCTTAAGTCCTTCGCATAATTAATAGCTTATTATTTTATCTGATTTAATTGTTTACTAGTTTCAAGAATGTTTTATAAGTGTTTTTTCGTGAAAGTACATCAACATTGACCTTATTTGATTTAAGCAAACTTTCAAAGTCCCCTAGCTCAAAACTACCTTTTTGGACTTAATCAGTTTTACCTCTTACCCCACGATATGACGTAGGCTACAATTTAATACGGTCATTCTTCTAGGATTCTCAAAACGAACCCGCTGAGATTCCCCGATTTTCCTATGTTTTATCCCACAATTTCTCTAGATCTATACAGCTTCTGTTTATCTGTATGCGTGGAACCGCTAGTTTTGTTTCTTGTTGACCTGTCGCATGATCTCCAAGAGTCCACTGGTCTCTGGGCCATTTTTAGATTAGTGATATTATTGAAGAACATAACAGTGATCCAAATATAGTTGATGAACTGGATATACCTTTTAATACAATATTACTTAGTTTCTAATATTTTGAAGTAATTTCCGCCATAAAATCGTAAAAATTCGCGAAATAAAGTATGACATTATCAAAACTACCAGGCTATCACAAACACCAAAGATTCGTTTTATAAAAAAAAGTAAAATATTGAGTGTAAAACTAATGAAAAATAAAGTAAATCTTTGTCTATAAAATGCCTTTGTGATTTTTCATACAACCTCGACAAAATATATCAGACATTATTATAGTTTGAACGTAATCAGCAAGCTCGTAACAAAGTCAAACCAATTAACTTGTTTTATTTAAAATAAAATTATATTATTATTAGTTATTTTTATATATTTTTTTTATTCCACATAATTTGCTTGCGTATCAGCAGTTCGCAGTTCATACTAGTTGTCACTAAACTAAGTGCAATATTAGGACATTAGAATACTGTACTAAGAAAAATTTGTCGTTCTGTTTAAATGCAACGTGTGTAGCGTACACTACCTCGCAGTCGCATGGGTACGAATCATATTCAAATCTCGCGGTCTAGCTTGGCGTAGTTGCTTCGTTTGCCGAGAGATGGGAGTCACGTCTACAAGTCGATGTAGGTGCCGCCACGTTGTATTCCAGGGAGAGAGAGAGAGAGAGAGAGAGAGAGAGAGAGGAGAGGGCCAACTATTTACTATGTATTATAATATTCTCCAACAATCAATTGTTACAATTTGTTGGAGGTTTGCCAACAGGCTCCATATTTTGCATACGTCAGTGTCTCAGTCTGTCACCGGAAATTAACTAATAACACAAAGTATCATATTATTATCAAAATGTCAAATCAATAGAAGCCTCAAAAGCCCAAAAAATTAAATTGAACGAATAACACGATTTTAATTTCGCAGGCCTACAAAATGAAAAGTGCCATCCTTTAGTGTTCTGAGCAGATCGTTCATTCAATACTTTAAAGTAGGATGACTTTCCAGGGTCAACAATGTCTCTCTTCGGATGCATGACTAGTTAAATTGTGTAGAATTTGAATGGCTGGGATGGAAGCACTGGATCGAATCCTAGTTTAATATTTTGACTAGACACACGTTGAAAAATCCATTCATCCAGTGAACCTCTGGAAGAGTCTTTTAAGTTAGCGGTGAGCCATCCTATATAGGTGCTTCGAGAAGAGTGTTAGGATCAGTTCAGGCGAGGATTTACATAATTCACTGACCAACAACTTCGCGAACTGTAAGTCTCGACAATCAACATAACTTTTCACATAGAGATAGTTTTCTTTGTATAGTTTTTAAAACGAATATTTTCGTATAACAATGCAGTCAACGAAGTTTTGATTAATACACACAATTTAAGCTCAACAAAAATAAGCTCTCCATAAAATTGTGTGTGTTTATCAAAACTTCATTGACCGCATTGTTATAAGATAATCTTCGTTTTCAACGTGTTCTTTAGTTTCTTTTCTGCACAAAGTTTACACAAGAACAACATGATGTGGCGCTGTTCGAACAACATCTTCATCTCACGTTTCACACGTCTTTACACGTCTCGTTTTCTTGTGTTACATGCACGTCAATTCCACTGTTGCCAAATTTAGTTACAAGGCTGACGAAGTTAGCGAGTTCTCCACTCGGTACAAACTTTTAAGGAATAACTTTTACGTTCAATCTGTCTGCCGAGGACTTAGAATGGATAAACGGATTTTGACGAAGGATTTGTGGAACATTGAAAGCTTCTCTTGTACCATGGTATGTTTTTGTTTTAACACAACAATTTAACACCGAATGTTCCTTAACTTTTCTATCACTCCACTACTTCAAAGACTTCATTCTAAATACGTTAATCGTTATTCTTTTATTAAGATGAGATTTTGATTTATAAATTTAAGCTGAAAGTAGCACCAATAATGGCTGATAAAACGAGTCACTATGTCTTTATTAGCTTTTACTACGAATCAGCCAATCAGTGCAAACTTTGTGCCTCAATAGAATTTAAAACATATTTACTATTACTCTACATTGGTTTTAATTGCACTAATGGTGTTTTAAAGTGTTTTTCTAATCATTTCTTACACCCACGTAAATATTTGTACTTAGTGAACATTCCTTAGTTCTTACACAGGTATATATTTTAAGGGAACATTAAACCTGTAATTTTGGATATTATTTTGTGACTGTTGTGTGCCATATCTTAAATCCGGTGTATTAATTGCGTTTACAATTTCAGTAGAAATTAAAGTAACACACAATGTGTATTCAATTATTAAATAATTAAACAGAACAAAATTATTAATCTGATAAATAAAAATAATAATATAACAAATAAAAAACATTAAGAAACTAAAAAAACTAATGATAACTGTGTGTATTATCTAATATTGGTTGAAAGAAAACTCATTGCCTTGATTTCTGATGAGATTTATGATTATAGCTCACTACGTACTACAAAATACTCGTGTCTATATCACTCAGTCACACAACTAATTTTCACTGGGGTACATAAGTTTAATTTTGCTGTTTAATTCTTAATACATTTTTTTTCAACTGGCATCAAGTGAACAATAATGTTTTGGTATAAAGTTGTCGTTTAATCGGTTATAACTATAATAATTTATAAGTTCACAACGAATAAACCCGTTATAACTAGACTAATTTATAAGTTTACAACAAAATGTCTAAAGTTTGGTGGAGGTGCCGGGTCAACGAAAACGCAAGGTGTAATCAACATAAAAACAACATTTGTGCGCCCTCCTTCACTATGTTTTATTTCAGGAAAGTCTCACCGGTGTATTAGGTATTAACTGGCCAAAGGTAATAGAAATAATATTAAAACAAGTATTTCCATCATAGTCGGCGGCGCTAATTCAAAACACACGTGTCACACCAATCCTTTGTTCAGACAAAAATTTAATTATTGTTAGTCAAAATACGTATACTTTGTATTTTTGCTTAATTTATTTGTTGTAAGAGAACAGACCCATCCACATAGAGCCTTGACAGCCTCTATTATAGCATTACTTTTTGTTTTAGTGACTATTACACAGTTTATATAGAACTAAATAATGTTTTTTACATTTTATTACTCCGAACATACAATGGGACAATTTGTATCATATTTAACAAGTTATATCCGTTACATAATAGTTAATAGACGTCAAAAGCAACCTTATATCTAAGTCTAAGTTAGCCTAGTTAGTAATATAACGTTTAAAAGTGTAATTTTTTAAATTTAAATACGGTGGAGCTTGCATATTGTTGAAAACGATTCTAGGGTTTGTCCAAACATTTTAAAACAACCCGATGCAAATTGTAGACACTTTGTGGTTTCACTTGTAATTTCACTATACCTTAATCGGTTCTTACCTGAAGGTAATATACTAGGAAGCTTCGCAAACGCTTTTTCAGGCGCGTCGTTGGATGAGCGTAATTTTTTAAAAACGAAAAAAGGGTAAAATAGAGATTTTCATGAGAAATATTTTTTTGATTATGCTCAAATTTCACACGAATATATAAATTCATAAAATCAAGGTTCTGTGAAAAAATCATTACAATCGGATAAAGTATGTAGGTGTTATAAGTCGAAGATATTTAAAAAATCGAAAAAAATCGAAAAATTGCGATTATCACGAGGAATAATTTTGCGATTGCGCTCAAATTTCACACGAATATATAAATTCATAAAATGAAGGTTCTTTGAAAAAATCATTACAATCGGACAAAGCATGTAGGTGTTATAAATCAAAGAAATTGTTTAAAAATCGAAAAAAATCGAAACATTGCGATTTTCATGAGAAATAATTTTTCGATGGCGCTCAGAAACGTGGCAGTTCTTAGTTCAGAGTTTTCGAAGGCCTCCATAAAATTTTATCGCAATCGGAGTATCGGTTTAGCCGGAAATCGTGTTAACAGACAGACAAAAATACCAAAAAAACAAAGAAAAAACAAAAACATTCCGGATTTTTTTCTCCAGTGTTGTGAAATGGAATCTTCGCTACGCTCATCCATTAAGCTACACAATGGGTAATATTTGTTTTGTTTTCATAACATCTCTACGTTTGTATAACATCTCGACGTTAGTATTTATTGTCGAGATATATTTTAAAATTAGTTGTACAACTTTTTTAAGTAGCAATATTTCGAAAACTTTCACTTTTCTTCTACTGGCTGACATTATTTACAAAAATACAAACTACAACTAGGAAAACGCTGAAGTCCCGCCGCGTTGATGGATGAGCTTTTTATAGGTTTTAGTTTGCGTGGGATATCTTTACTTTTGCAAGTGCTTTGTTTTGCTGCCTACGCATTGTAGGTGAATGTTGTCAAGTTTCTTTTGTTTCTTGTCAATTGGTATTATTTACCGTAAAAAACTTGTATTAAAAGCTTTATTTCTATGGATTCTGGCTAAATTTTTCCACTTTTTCTTTCAAAAGGTACTACATAACCATAACCTTAATGTCCATGTATAATATGAACGTTGTAGCCCCACCCGTTTGGTCAGAATTTGCCCAAATGGCACAAAAATATCGCACAAAAAGTCAAAAAACGTATATTTAAAGCTTTATTTCTCTCGATTCTGGCTAACTTTTTCAACTTTTTCTTTCAGAAAGCAATACATCACCATTACCTTAATGTCCATGTGAAATATGAACGTTGTAGCCCCACCCGTTTGGTCAGAATTGGCCCAAATGGCACGAAAATATCGCACTAAAAATCGAAAAAAATCGTAAAAGTACGATATTCATGAGAAATATTTCTTCGATTGTACCCAAAAACGTGGCAAGTCTAAGTTCAGAGAAAACGAAGGTCGTGTCAAATTTTTATCAAGATCGCATATGCCGTTTGCCCGGTAGAGAGCGAACAAACAGACGGAAAAACAAACAAAAAAAAAAACAAACAAACAAAAAAAAAAAAAAACAACGGAGCTAAATTTTTTGGGGGGTCGGTGAAATTGAAGTCTTCGCTTCGCTCATCCAACAAAACAATAACAGCTAGTCGAATAAATGTGAAAATTTTCGAAATATTGCTACATAATAAAAATATTAAATTTTTAAATAACATTTACCCTGCCGAGATGGATTTTGAAATTTCTGGATTGATTTCCATCAAATTAATTACCTGTTCTAATTTATTTTTAAATATTGTCAGCATATTTGATTACTTATAAAATATAATATGACGTTTGATTGGAATGATGATATGTTTAGCACATACATTTAAAATTCAGAAATATTTATTGAATTAAAAACGTTTTCTGTCTACACACTCACCCCCCTTAGCTGATGTTTAATGGAGTATATTATTATTCGGTGTCCATGTGGCAATAGTTTATCTAGAACAGAGTTTTGATTTCAAATATGTTTTCTCTCTTTAATAGCCACACTGTTACTAACTTCTGGGTCATTTAAATAATAATTTTCAAATTAACCGACTCATTTATTATAACATTGTAATTACTTATGCATACATAGATAAACATGAACTTTTAGTTTTTGACTTATGTACAGTCTTTTTCTGCTTGCGAGAAGGTTGTGTGAGAGGAACGAAATTACGTGTCATCTGCTGAATAATTCAAATACCGCATGAAGGCGAAAGAACGTGACATGCGAGTATTATCGGACCGGAAAATTAGCTTTGGAAACTGCCAAAGTTCAATCCACATTTCCCTCGCTTTGGCATATAGGATTATGTTATTCCAACCAATCCGCACCAAGGCCGAAGAAGATCCGATTTACTTTCAGACAATAACTTACATTTTCGCGAGAAATCCGACCCTGCTTCTTATACTGAAAATAAACTACATTTCGAATGAAACCGCAGATCAGAATAATAAATAACAGGGTATTCATAGACATGTATTCTTTTTTAAAAGTACGTGAACCGTTTTATGATCGCAATATTCCCAATCTAAAATTCAACCAGTTCGTTTAATGGAGGCGTGTTGGCTCGTCCGGTTTGTTCCTGATTTGGTTCCAGGATCGTGTCCCGTTTTGGACAAAGGCTTATCTATTTTTGAAACAAACCTTAAAATTTCACAACAACGTTACTGAGCAACCGATCTATTGATATTCACACAGTTGCAAAAGAATCCCTTAACAATTGCGAGACATTTTAAACGTTGAGATTCAGTTTGAAAATTTGCTTTAAAATGTCTAAGAAGTTGTAATAAAATGCCGAGTTCACAAAAATCAACTAGGAAAACGCTCAGTTCGACGCGTTGTTGAGCGAGCACCGGTACGTGCAACATAACCCGAGTACGACATTCCCATAACGCCCACCACACAGTGTAGGCCTAACTGGATATTAGTACACTATATACTATTCCAACATCTTTGCATTGTACTAATTCACGTCATGCCTTCTAAAGTGTATCTTTGTATCTTCACTGCCTCCTTCATTTTTGGATGAGCGTAGCGAAGACTTCAATTTCACCGACCCCCAAAAAATTTAGCTCCGTTGTTTTTTTTTGTTTTTTTTGTTTGTTTGTTTGTTCGTTTTTTGTTTTTTTTTCCGTCTGTTTGTTCGCTCTCTACCGGGCAAACGGCATATGCGATCTTGATAAAAATTTGACACGACCTTCGTTTTCTCTGAACTTAGACTTGCCACGTTTTTGGGTACAATCGAAGAAATATTTCTCATGAATATCGTACTTTTACGATTTTTTTCGATTTTTAGTGCGATATTTTCGTGCCATTTGGGCCAATTCTGACCAAACGGGTGGGGCTACAACGTTCATATTTCACATGGACATTAAGGTAATGGTGATGTATTGCTTTCTGAAAGAAAAAGTTGAAAAAGTTAGCCAGAATCGAGAGAAATAAAGCTTTAAATATACGTTTTTTGACTTTTTGTGCGATATTTTTGTGCCATTTGGGCAAATTCTGACCAAACGGGTGGGGCTACAACGTTCATATTATACATGGACATTAAGGTTATGGTTATGTAGTACCTTTTGAAAGAAAAAGTGGAAAAATTTAGCCAGAATCTATAGAAATAAAGCTTTTAATACAAGTTTTTTACGGTAAATAATACCAATTGACAAGAAACAAAAGAAACTTGACAACATTCACCTACAATGCGTAGGCAGCAAAACAAAGCACTTGCAAAAGTAAAGATATCCCACGCAAACTAAAACCTATAAAAAGCTCATCCATCAACGCGGCGGGACTTCAGCGTTTTCCTAGTTTAACATCATTTTTCGAATTATGATTACCAATAAGTCTTTAAGGTCTTGACCGATTTAGCTGAAAATTTGGAAAATAGGAGAGAATGTTGTACTTATTGACCCTGCAAAATTTCATAACGATCGGTACATTTTTTTTTTTTTTTATAACCAACGATCGGATTTTGTTCAAAAACTATACAGCAACCCGCCTAGGTGGTATGTACATGTGTGCAAAATTTCAGGTCGATCAGAGAAACGGTGCGACCTGTACCGAAGCAGTAACAGAAAAAAAAACAGACATTCGAGCCATAAGAGTCAAGTGGAGACGCTCGCTACGCTCGCTCAATTAATAAGAGATTTTCCGAGCTTCATTGTCGAAATCGATTAATTGATAAAGATATACGTATGTACTGGATGGCAACGATTGTTCCTTTATTAACATCTACGCAATATTATAAGTATGTTATCATCGGTTACAGAGTAGTAGTAAGTACAGATATCAGCCTCAGCGACTGGACACTTAAACTGTTACTTTGTATACCATTGTAGCAACGTAGCACATACTAAATTAAATGGTGTTCCCACTAAACGAACGTTTATCATTATACAATTTGCGATTGGAAAATTTCTTTGAATCCAGCGTGTATCCAGCGACTTAATGTTTTGTTTAGTGATTAATACACTAGGAAAACGCTTAAGTCCCGCCGCGTTGTTGGATGAGCGTAATTGGTGCATTGAGCTGCCATGTGTTATGCGGATTTTCTGTTGTTCTGTGAAAAAATCAGAACTTTGTTGAATTTTTTTTTTAAATTTAATCAAATTAAATAAAAAATTACCTTTATTTTTTTAAATTAATTGTAATTTAAGAAAAGGAAAAAATCGTAATATTGAAATTTTCATAAGAAATAATTATTCGATTGCGCACAAATTTTACACGAATATATTAATTCTTAAAATTAAGGTTCTGTGAAAAAATCATTAAAATCGGATAAAGCATGTAGGTGTTATAAGCCGAAGAAATTTTTAAAAAATCGAAAAAAATCGTAAAATTGTGATTTTCATGAGAAATAATTTTTCGATTGCGCTCAAAAAGGTGGCAGTTCTTAGTTCAGAGATTTCGAAGGCATCCATAAAATTTCATCGCAATCGGAGTATCGGTTTAGCCGGAATCGTGTTAACAGACAGACAAAAATACAAAAAAAAAGAAAGAAAAAAAAAACATTCCGGATTTTTTTCTCCAGTGTAGTGAAATGGAATCTTCGCTTCGCTCGCTACGCTCGCTACGCTCATCCAATTATAGTTATTTAATTAATCCTACGGCTGAAGGTTTCAGATCATAAGGCCGACCACGAAACAGAAATAAAGATAAGTCGCCGGAGAGTTTACAGCCGTCTAATCACCATACTAAACTCATACATTTATGACAATTACTTCATGCAAGTCCCCATTCATCGAGCACGTTCCGCACAGTTACGCGAAGAGTTTACATAAAGTGAATGTACTCTCGCTTGGAGGTCAGATTACTTTAGAAAGAGTGTGTACTTGTGTAGAACACAACCAACACGTATATTTCTCATTGTTTGTTCAAGTTTCTTGCATGGAGAATCTTCATTCATATGTCGCACACGTTTTGCTCATTCATATAGATTGCATTATGAACTTAGTTTTGAATACGTTATTGCACTAGATCATAGGATTTTCAACTCTACTAACTGTAAATATAATCAATCGTCAATTCAACGATATGAGGTGTACACAGGCGAAGCGGATCAAGCCACACAATTTTCTTCTTGTAGATAGTGGTAATTTGAGTTACAGTTGAATGTTATTCTTGTAACGTGTAACCCATTGCTTAATCACATTCATGTATTCATGTATTGGTATCGGATGAATAAACCTCTAATTCTACTTCTTCTTCATATAAATTTAAAATATCACATTTGGAAATTTTAAATCGAAACTTCGGCATAAAACAGTATCAAAGTGATTGATGGTTCATTTTGCCTCTAAAAGAAATTCACGTTTTTGTTGATGTATTCTGGGTTTATTTATTTGGGTTTGTCCAAAAACTTGATATTATTTCCCATTTTAAAAATTAATTTGATTGTGGAAACTTTGTTAATTGAATAAACATGCTAAAACTTATTGATCGACATTGCTTACTTAACATAGAACCCCAGATCTTACATTATCAGTGACACGCAAAAATGTTGACTATGGCGCTGTGCGTACGTGTTTCTCTATTAATTACAAAGTTGTCGCTGTGGATTAAGTCGTTTGAGTTAGTAAATAGGCTCCTTGGTTATTTCTTGTTTTTGCACTATATAATACATAAGGTAATAATGTTAGCCCTCGTAATTCTGTGTAAAGACATAAGGATCTGACGTCGAGGAAAAAGCTTAGGTAAACTTTGTGAATACTCATTTTTCGTCTCATTGCGCCTTATTTACAAAATCCTCCACGAAGCCCAAATAATAAACGAACTATAACCGTTGTTTTGGTTTAATAATACAGAAAAATGCTCATAATAACTTATTCGCACGTGAGGTTAACAATCACACTGAAAGTTAAACAAAATAAATGCTTTTTAAATATAACTATTTATGAGGCTACTACAGTGATGTACAAATATTTATGAGGCTAATAACTGTGATGTAAAATATTTATGAGGCTACTAACGTGATGTTCAAAATATTTATGAGGCTACTAACGTATAATGTTCAAAATATTTATGAAGCTACATACGTGACGTTCAAAATATTTATGAGGCTATTAACGTGATGTTCAAATATTTATGAGGCTACTAACGTGATGTTCAAATATTGATGATGCTACTAACTAACAGGGATGTTCAAAAAATTTATAGTGATGTTCAACGTTAAAATTCCACCACAGAGAATTGTCCATCGCTATTCAAAGCGCGCGATAAGCTTTATTTATAAGGGGCTATAGCAAACAAGATCCGTGTAATCTGCAGATTTGTGCTACCTGTGCATTTTTTGCTAATCGTGAATAATCGATCCCGACTAATCTTCGCCTCACCGAGTCCGTGTACCCTTGCAAACCCTCTGCGGTAATGGACATTTACGCTACCACCCTAGTGTAATATGGCTCACGGAATCTAATCAATGTGGCGGAGCGGGGTGAGAGACGGCGCTCGCATACAGTGTTTCGTGAATAAAATTGACATCCGATCCTCTACCCCCGTACGGAGTTTAGATTAACTATCTAATTTCAGGCCACACCGACACATCTGCATGGATATCCATTAGGCGGCTTATGAGCGTACAGCCATGTACCCACGTAGCCATGGGAGTTACACACTGAAATGTTTCAACAAAAACATGGACGGGCAATAACGTTGGGTTTTTAATGTAGGCGTATAGATGTGTAGCTGTTATCAGATCGAAATGTCTTCCAATTTTCATCAACAATGGTGCGGTTTACGGTTTTCATTGGATAGGGACGTTTGTAACTGAAGGAGATTGGTTGAAATCCCAAAAGGGAATGGATTTGTTATAATACTTTCATTGCATTCATCGTCTTCTCATAACCTCAACTTTAGCTTACTTTGATAATATACAGTTGTACCGAAGTAAGTAGCCGACGCGGCTAACGTCACTGGTAGTTGAATATTGTTGCCAATCAGTGTCCCCCAAATTAAAATGCTGATCGTCCATTGGCCCGCCGTCGTCACCAGAGAAACCAACATAATATGCACACTTGCTATGCTATGGTACAAGTATGTAAGTAAAGTCAACATAACACCACCAACGATAAACTATTTTAATTTTACCCATGTTGGTAAAAAAAAAATTTAGAGATATTTTCCTGCGTTTCGTTTATGCTGATGGGATGTTTTTATGACCGAACGGATTAAATTAAGCCCAAAGTTTCTTTCCTTATTGTAGGTTTTAGTCATCATCAAGAGAATTGGGCGCCACTACTTAGTATACATAACTCTGTGATTACCGTGGGATATATTATTAGATACACCTGCCGTCAAAAGTATTTACTGTAACATTGTACACTAAAATTTTGAGACTATATTCAATGTACGACTTATGCGGTTATAAAGTAAGTACATTTATTTAAGTAATTTCAAGCGGAATGAAAAAGAGTCGTCAGTGTAAAGTACATTTCCGCCACATATCCTTGATCCACTTTAGTTCTCAAAGTATTCGTTTTAGTTGCTAATATTATATTAACGGCCTCTGTACCAAAAATATACTGCTTTTATCACCATGGATTTACTTAGCCAAGTATACTAATGTCCACGGTCTTCTGTTTTAGACATTACTTTCAACCTGACGATGCGCCGCAAGACCCTCTTCTACACCGTCAACCTGATCATCCCCTGCGTGGGCATCACCTTCCTGACTGTCGTCGTGTTCTACCTCCCCTCGGACTCCGGCGAGAAGGTGTCGCTCTGCATCTCCATCCTCCTCTCGCTCACCGTGTTCATTTTGCTACTCGCCGAGATAATCCCGCCCACGTCACTGGCGGTACCGTTGCTAGGGAAGTATCTGCTCTTCACCATGATACTCGTCACCCTCTCCATCTCGGTCACCGTCTTCGTCCTCAACGTGCACTTCCGGTTAGTTCAACTATTAAACTATTAGAAAATAGTATTGAAATATTCAACTCTTTTATGGTCTCTCTCTAGATATATATTTGGATCATTCCAACCTTGAACTTTCCCCCACAAACTCGCCCAATCACACTCTCCACACACAAAACAACTAATGTTTTCCTCTCGTTCTTTTTACCCTTTTTACCCCCCCCCCCCTTTTTTTTTTTACAAAATTATCGTCCACAGCATACACGCACTATTCTCTATAATTATCTCCCAAAGAAATTCAAAATTCGAAATCATTTAAGTTTAACCTTAAGAAGTATTTACTGAAGAACTACTTTTTCCCTTGATGAGTTCCTTGTAATGTAAGTTTTTATATAAAATTACTTTTATGTATTTGAATTGAAATTGGTATTTTGTAAGTTCTTATTATTTCTTGTGTATTTTGTAAGTATCTTTAGTTTATTTCCTATATGTACCTTGTAAACATGGCCACGGGTTTTATAATAAAGAACATAAAAAAGATCATTTTAGGCCGATAAAGAGAAAGAGGCAATGCACCGTTCTATTGTAAAAAAAAGGAAATCTCACGAGAAAACTACGCAGGTTGCATGGCCCTCTTCTGGTGTATAAATAGCTATTTCGGACTTTGGACAATGTCCGAGGGCTGTTTTAATGGTCTATCTCTTACATTCTTAACTGAAGAAATCCTTGGAACAATCTTTCAGTTAGTGTTATGTTGTGCGGCCTAGGCGTAAGGACCTAGGCTGTTAGGAGCCAGGATTACGAGGAAGAAATCCGGGTTACAAAGACACACTACTTGTTAGGTTAGAAGCCATTACCGGAAGTTCCCTTTATTTCCTTTACCGCCTTGTAGCGGGAACACTCAAAGTGTGGTGGGGGGTTTCAAACGACATGACAGTTAGGATTGCCTATGTTCTGAATCAGGGTCCCTCACGTTACATGTATGACACGTCATTGACAGCCACCACTGTCATTGTTCTATTGTAGCGGCCGCATACATAATATTGTCATACACTATAAACGTGAGGCAACGAGCTTCAACGCCCCTGGTTGGACTGATTCCAGATCACCTTCAACACACAAGATGTCTCCGTGGGTGAAACGAGTCTTCCTACACTTTATGCCCCGCCTACTCATGATGCGGAGGCCACCGTTCTCATCGCGTGACACAGCCACCACTGTCATTGTTCTATTGTAGCGGCCGCATACATAATATTGTCATACACTATAAACGTGAGGCAACGAGCTTCAACGCCCCTGGTTGGACTGATTCCAGATCACCTTCAACACACAAGATGTCTCCGTGGGTGAAACGAGTCTTCCTACACTTTATGCCCCGCCTACTCATGATGCGGAGGCCACCGTTCTCATCGCGTGACACAGCCACCACTGTCATTGTTCTATTGTAGCGGCCGCATACATAATATTGTCATACACTAGAAACGTGAGGCAACGAGCTTCAACGCCCCTGGTTGGACTGATTCCAGATCACCTTCAACACACAAGATGTCTCCGTGGGGTGAAACGAGTCTTCCTACACTTTATGCCCCGCCTACTCATGATGCGGAGGCCACCGTTCTCATCGCGTGACACAGCCACCACTGTCATTGTTCTATTGTAGCGGCCGCATACATAATATTGTTATAAACTATAAACGTGAGGCAACGAGCTTCAACGCCCCTGGTTGGACTGATTCCAGATCACCTTCAACACACAAGATGTCTCCGTGGGTGAAACGAGTCTTCCTACACTTTATGCCCCGCCTACTCATGATGCGGAGGCCACCGTTCTCATCGCGTGACACAGCCACCACTGTCATTGTTCTATTGTAGCGGCCGCATACATAATATTGTTATAAACTATAAACGTGAGGCAACGAGCTTCAATGCCCCTGGTTGGACTGATTCCAGATCACCTTCAACACACAAGATGTCTTCGTGGGTGAAACGAGTCTTCCTACACTTTATGCCCCGCCTACTCATGATGCGGAGGCCACCGTTCTCATCGCGTGACACAGCCACCACTGTCATTGTTCTATTGTAGCGGCCGCATACATAATATTGTCATACACTAGAAACGTGAGGCAACGAGCTTCAATGCCCCTGGTTGGACTGATTCCAGATCACCTTCAACACACAAGATGTCTCCGTGGGTGAAACGAGTCTTCCTACACTTTATGCCCCGCCTACTCATGATGCGGAGGCCACCGTTCTCATCGCGTGACACAGCCACCACTGTCATTGTTCTATTGTAGCGGCCGCATACATAATATTGTTATAAACTATAAACGTGAGGCAACGAGCTTCAATGCCCCTGGTTGGACTGATTCCAGATCACCTTCAACACACAAGATGTCTCCGTGGGTGAAACGAGTCTTCCTACACTTTATGCCCCGCCTACTCATGATGCGGAGGCCACCGTTCTCATCGCGTGACACAGCCACCACTGTCATTGTTCTATTGTAGCGGCCGCATACATAATATTGTTATAAACTATAAACGTGAGGCAACGAGCTTCAATGCCCCTGGTTGGACTGATTCCAGATCACCTTCAACACACAAGATGTCTCCGTGGGTGAAACGAGTCTTCCTACACTTTATGCCCCGCCTACTCATGATGCGGAGGCCACCGTTCTCATCGCGTGACACAGCCACCACTGTCATTGTTCTATTGTAGCGGCCGCATACATAATATTGTCATACACTATAAACGTGAGGCAACGAGCTTCAACGCCCCTGGTTGGACTGATTCCAGATCACCTTCAACACACAAGATGTCTCCGTGGGTGAAACGAGTCTTCCTACACTTTATGCCCCGCCTACTCATGATGCGGAGGCCACCGTTCTCATCACGTGACAACTACGACGATTTCTCCGATAATGGCTATGTCAATGATATAGATTTTCGGTAAGCGAAAAGCAATATTTTTCATATAATTCATGTTTTTTACTTAACACAAAAGTTTTGTTCTTAAGGTAAAGTATATGAAGTGGATTTTCTAGTTGCTTTGTGATGTACGAGATAAATGAGCTTATTGAGTGAGACTATGCTCGAATGGATGTGACAAAAACGGTCAATGTAGACTGGATAAATATCGATATATAAATCATATAAATGTGGTACTTTTACCAACATCATAATGACTAAGTATTATGGGGAGAATGTACGATTCTTCATCAAACTAGTCTCGTGTATTATAATAGCTTGGAATTGAAATTTTGTAATGATAAAACATTGATAGTGGTCCCAATGAAAGAATGCAGGTGGCTCGAAATTGTTTTCCCAACATAACAACTTTGTCAATTCTATTTATGCTAGCTCAGCGTGGATCTTGCACACGAAGGAACTCTGTGATCTAGCACAGATAATTTTTGCTTGCGTTGGTAAAATATATTTCTCTTTCATACACAAAGGCGACATTCCATTTACCGCGCATTCATTCTACCATCACCACTACCAAGCAAGGTCCTCTAGATCTCCGCCACCTGGCGGAGGCTCGTCTAACTCGCTCGTGTGGCCACGAAGTTAGGTCGTCGCAACCCGTTCCACAATGTATAGCAGCCATATTGGTGATTTGCACGAGAAATAGAGGGAATTTTAAAAATCAAAGTGAACATCTACTTAGCGCGCCCTAAAACTTGACAACAAAATGACGATGTAGATGCCAGAAAAGAATCGCGTGCATTTCGAGATAATAAAATTGACAACACAATAAAAATGAAGCTAGTAATTTGTTGTAATGTAATTAATAATAATAATAATAAATAATAAATAATAATAATTTTAAATACCCTATGTTATTTGTGATGTGTATATCCATGAGCAATTTTTCTTACGATTTTAAAAATTTATTTCTGAAAGCCTGTTTCTGATAATTTATTACCAACATGCCTTGTGCCCAAAGCAACACATGTGATAATACTAGGAAGCTTCGCAAATGCTTTTTCAGGCGCGTTGTTGGATGAGCGAAATTGGTGCATTGAGCTGCCATGTGTTATGCGGATTTTCTGTTGTTCTGTAAAAAAATCATTACTAGTCGATTTTTTTTAAATTAAATTAAATTAAATAAAAAATTAACGTAAATTTTGTAAATTTTAATTAATCGTAATTTTAAAAAAAAAGAAAAAGATCGTAAAATTGCAATTTTCATAAGAAATAATTATTAATTATATTCATTATTAATAATTGTGAAATTGCGATTTCATGAAAAAAATTTTTCGATCCGCCAAATATCACACAAATACATAAATTCAAAATTAAGTTCTGTAATAAATCATTACAATCGGATAAAGCGGAGGTGTTAATTAGCGAAAAAATTTTTAAAAAACGAAAAAAAAATTCGTAAAATTTGCGTTTAAACATAAAAAAAATTTTCCGTTGCGCTAAAAAACGTGGCAGTTCTAATTCAGAGATTTCAAAGGGCCCTTTTCAAAAATTCCATAAATTTTGGAGTATCGGTTTACCCGAAAATCGTGCTGACAAACAAAAAAAAATACAGAAAAAAAAACATTGGATTTTTTTTCCATGAAATGAAAGGGAAATCTTTTTCTTCGCTACGCCATCCAAATTGTCTACACATAATCATAAAAACCTGTAAATGACGGTATTTTTAAAGGGGTGGGTGTGAAAAATTACTAGGAAAACGTTTAAACCCGGGCCGGTTTTTGGATGAGCGTAATGGGTTTGAGATGCCATGTGTTCCCGGGGGATTTCTGTTTTTCTGTAAAAAAATCATTACAAAGGGGCGAAGATTTTTTTAAAAAATTTAAAATTTATAAAAAAAATTAATTTAAATTTTTTTAAAATTTAAAATTAAAATAAAAAAAAAAAAATTAAAAATTAATTGTTTTAATTAATCGAAATTTTTTAAAAAAGAAAAAAATCGTAAAATTGAAATTTGATAAGAAAAAATTTTTCGATTGCGCTAAAATTTTAAACACGAAATATTAATTCTAAAATTTAAAGGGTTCTAAAAAAAAAATCATTACAATGGGAAAAAGCATTAGGTGTTATAACCCCAAAGAATTGTTTTTAAAAAAAAAAAAACATAAATTTTTATTTTCTGAGAAATAATTTTTGATTACGCTCAAATTTTTACCGAAATCTTAATTCATAAATTTAAATTCTTGAAAAAATATTCAATCGGGTAAAACATGTAGTGTTATAAGTCGAAGAGATTTTTTTAAAAAACGAAAAAATCGTAAAATTGCGTTTTTTTTTTTTGAAAAAATTTTCCCATTTCGCTCAAAAACGTGGCAGTTTTAAATTCAAGTTTCGAAGGTTCCCCTAAAATTTTTATTGGGAATCGGAGTATCGGGTTTTTAGCCGGGAAACGTGTTAAAAAACCACAAAAATACAGAAAGAAAAAAAAAAAGAAAGAAAAAAAAAAAAACATTTCCGGTTTTTTTTTTCCAGTGTTGAATGAATCTTTGCTTCGCTCGCTAGCTCATCCAACTTGTCGCCGAAAAAAGCTCGTTTTAAAGGATAACGACGATATGTACAAAAATCCCTATAAACGTTATAGTTTTTGAGCGTATAGCGAGCGGATGGGAAAAAAATTCCATTTTACTACACCGCAGAGAAAAAAAAAAAAGGAATGTTTTTTCTCTTTTTTTTGTATTTTGTGTGTTTTTTAAAACGATTCCGGCTAAACCCATACTCCCCTTGCAAAGAAATTTTTTTTTGGGGCCTTCGAAATCTCTGAAAAATTTGAACGCCACGTTTTTCAGCGCATCGAAAAATGATTTCTGTTGAAAAAACGCAATTTTTCGATTTTTTTAAAAAAAAAATTTTTTTTTCGTTATAACACTATCCGTTGTAATGATTTTTGCACAGAACCTTTTTTTTATGAATTTTTATATTTTTGGGAATTTGAGCTAATCAAAAAAATTTTTTCTCATGAAAATCGCAATTTTAAAGTTTTTTTCGAAAAAAATTACGTCATCCACAACGCGCCGAAAAAGCGTTTTCGAGCTTCCTCTGGCATTTCCCCTTATTAAATCAGGTTTTCCCCCGTTCAACCCCATTTTTAGGTAATTCCCCTCCCAACAAAGGCGTAAAAAACCTTCCCGGGAAATCACGTTTTAAAGGAAACCGAATGTCCAAAACCCACTTTTAAAGGTCAATTACTTGTCACTAAAATGGTACATTTTTTCCCTTTTTTTTGAATTTTTAAGGGGAAAGAGGAATCAAAAAACCAGAAAAGAAACGTTTTTTTTCCCAAAAAACCCCCCAACAACGCGCCTAAAAAGGTTTCAAGCCTAGTGCATTTTACATTTTACATCATGGTATTAACCTTTAAACCTAGTTTTAAGAATTAATCATTGTTGCAAAGGCGTAAAAAAAAAATTCCCGGGGAAAAGCCTTTTAAAAAAACACGAAAAACCAACCCAAAACCCCTATATACAAAGTGGGATTCATCCCTTTCCCAAAGGGGGTTTAAAACCTCGTTGGCCAACCTAGTTTTTTTTGAGTAATTAAAATCATTAGTAGCAAAGTGCGTAAAAAAAAAACAACCCGGGGAAAAAAGCTCGTTTTTTAAAAGGAAAAAAGACGACTTTTCCAAACATAACCACTAATTTAGATTATAGTGCATTTATCCTATTAAATAACATGGGATTCCCTCGTTTTACACCTCCAGTTTTTTAGTTAAATTAACTTTAAAGATCAAAAATGCGTGAAAAATCAGTTACTGCATCCGCTCTAAATTAATTACAAAAATTTTCTAAATTCCTGTCACCCAACCAGAGATTAACCGATTCCGTGGCGGGAAAGCAGACCTTTCTCCCACCTGATTTTTCGTTGGCAATTCCGGGGCGACTTCCTAAATAAACCCCCAAATTCACCCCCACCACTGCCACATCGCATTTTCGTTGGACAAGTATATTATTAAACATACCGATTTTGGTTACGCTAATAATTTTTATCCCTCCACTGCAGTTATCGTTTTCCCCCGCCCTGAGGTAAAGATCGCCTAATTTTTCGGTTTTTTTTTAAATAAAAATGATTTTGTTTTTAATGCCCCTCATGGAAATTTTGTCCTCTTGCTAAATTGTTTAACCAACGATTGACGTCAATATTATCCTGCAGTGAATTTAAAACTCGATTTGTGTGGAATTCATATGTGCAATTTGGCAACCCTGAAGACAGATTGTCAGGAAACTCGTTGATTGACGATATAACGTTCGGGCCCATCAATATGAGATGGACACGTTGAAAATAGAATAACCATATCACACCATACTATGCCATTTTATTATTTTATACAAACACTAGAAAATAGGCTCGTCTGTTTTTACAAATTTGTTCTAATTACTCTAATTACACTCGATAGTTTACACTTATAATTAAGCTAGAAGCTTATCAAACCATATTTCTATTTCGTAATACAGCTAGAGTTGAAAATACCACTTAAGAAAATCGCACATAGCCAATTGTGACACATATCGTAAACAAAAGGCCTACATTATACATTATAATGAAACATATTTTTAGAAATATATTCCTTCCATTTGCAGTCTTTTGGCTTCATTAATGTTTAGAATTTTTTGTCATTTTTGTCAGTAACGAACTAGGTCAACAATTCATTATTAATGAATCCCTACAATTGGGATTCCTAATGGTCGGAATTCAAACGGCGACTTTACAAATTCTAGTCTCACGTGGTAACGCTGATTTAACTCTCTTGCCCTTTGACACGTCGTGACAAAGAGTAAATCAAAGTGTTTTATTTTGTTTTTAATGCGGAATGTAACGAATTAGATAAATAACGAATGGTAATTATCATATTATTGTGAGTGAACTGTATTTTATAAGAGAGCTTCAACAGCTTCGTCTGTGCGCGTGTCACGTCTCACGATGAAAGCCCAACACGACCTCCTATTGAAATGCGTTTTTTGTTGACATTGTCATCTAACAAGAATGTTGCAAAACTATTTTGGTGACTCTTGGGTTCAGGAGGCGGGACTAACGGAACGTCATCTAAACTTGACTTTAAATATCCGGCCCCTCCACCATACAATGAGCCTTTTATCGCCTTAATTTAGTTGTATCCCTCTTCTTACCCGGCACCTCCACCATACAATGAGCATTTTATCGCCTTAATTTAGTTGTATCCCCTTCTTACCCGGCACCTCCACCATACAATGAGCACCCCTTTTTTAGGCAATTTTCTGTTTGCTCAGCTGTATGACATCACAGTTCTTTAGAAATTTTGAACATATCTCAGAAAGTGGAAATAAAGGTTTCTATAGTAACACATTCCTAAAATTTGTTTTGAAATATTTATAATAGTCAAGCGGATTAAAGGAAAATACAAGAACAATTAGGGGTTTTGTGGTAGAGGGCTGAATTTTGGATTGTATACTCAGAACAACATTATAAGAAAATTGCCTCGAGGAGCCATGAAAAAATCCATCCGGTTAAGGGGGTGGAAGGGGGTGAAAAAATGGCATTTTTCAAATATAAAAAATTCAAAAATCAAACTAAATTTGATCCTAAGATTACAAAATTATTACATATTGTAGATAAAAGTCCAAATTTTAATAAAAAAAATATATATCACCATATATGTATATATAACCAGATTTTGCACCCTTTGTCTTTTTTTCACAAATTTACCCACTCTGCTGGGAGGATTAGCCTACCAGTTACGGGTTAAGTGATAGGGCCGTGAATTTTGTCTAAGCAGCTCAGAAGAATGATCTCAAAAAATTGGCCCGATGAGCCCTCAAAAAATTTGCTTGCTTATAGGAGAAAGGGGGGGTGTACTAAAAGGGGTTGATAAAACTAAAATAAAGAAATCCGTATTCAAATATTATATTTAGAACGCCATATTAATGTGTATTGTAGATTTAGGTCTAAACTTTAATTTAAAAAATTAAAATTTCACCATATATGTAAATCTGATCAGATTATGCGCCCTTTTCCCATTTTCATAAATTTCCTCAATATTACGAAAGTGTATCGTGCGACCACTCTTTTTGTCACAAATTCTCCTAATATTACGAATTAGGACGAAAACAAGATTTTGTGATGCTTTGGGTACATTTTTACTCAATGGACTTTGATCTCATTTTAACAAATTCACTCAATTTTAACGAAAGTGTATCGTGTGACCACTCGTTTTGTTCAAAATTATGCCAATAGTAAGAAAAAGGATAAAAAAAAAAGTTTTTTTACACCTTAGGTACAGTTTCACTCAATGGACTTTGACCCCATTTTTCAAAAGTATGTATGACAAAGTGTATGACAAAATCTTATTTTCGTCCTAATTCGTATTATTAGGATAATTTGAGACAAAACGAGTCATCACATGATAGACTTTCGTTAATATTGAGTGAACTTGTTAAAATGGGGTCAAAGTCCATTGAGTGAAACTGTACCCAAAGCATCACAAAATTTTGTTTTCGTCCTAATTCGTAATATTAGGAGAATTTGTGACAAAAAGAGAGGTCGCACGATACACTTTCGTAATATTGAGGAAACTATGAAAATGGGAAAAGGGCGCATAATCTGATCAGATTTACATATATGGTGAAACTTTAAATTTTTTAAATTAAAGTTTAGACCTTAATCTACAATACACATTAATATGGCGTTGTAAATATAATATTTGAATACGGATTTCTTTATTTTAGTTTTATCAACCCCTTTTAGTACACCCCCTCTTTCTCCTTTAAGCAAACAACTTTTTGAGGGCTCCTCGGGCCAATTTTTTGAGATCATTCTTCTGAGTGTTTTAGACAAAATTCACAGCCCTATCACTTAACCCGTAACTGGTAGGCTAATCCTCCCAGCACAGTGGGTAAATTTGTGAAAAAAAGACAAAGGGTGCAAAATCTGGTTATATATACATATATGGTGATATATATTTTTTTTATTAAAATTTGGACTTTTATCTACAATATGTAATAATTGTGTAATCTTAGGAGCAAAGTTAGGTTGATATGGGAATTTTTTATATTTGAAAAATGCCATTTTTTCACCCCCTTCAACCCCTTAACCGGATGGATTTTTTCATGGCTCCTCGAGGCAATTTTCTTATAATGTTGTTCTGAGTATACAGTCCAAAATTCAGCCCTCTACCACAAAACCCCTAATTGTTAGGCTAATCCGCCTAGCTATAAAGAATAAATTAGATTTCACGAATTTCAATTTGTTAAAAAAGTCCAAATTGACTATATTCGTGAATTTTTCTAGCCGATCAAGTCAAAATTTTGAAATCTATGACTGTTGGAACGTCCATGTATGCTTTATTGACAAGTTTGCAAAATTGTATATACGTAGGATGCTTTTTGGCCGAGCAAACCGCTATTTACTAACTGTCAAAAAGGGTGGTGAACCCTCTAATTTAGTTAAATCACCTTCTTACCCGGCACCTCCACCAACACTGAGTTTTAAACGGTGGAAAGTAATGTATTATTTTAATTTCGTATTCTCCTCGAGCGGTTACTCCAGTTACACTCGTGCTTGTTTATGCTCATGAATAACGTGTTACAAAATAAATAAATAATAAATAAATAATTTTATTTAGAGTCTACCCACTCAGTTATATAACTGATTTTCAATGGGGGACTTTAAATCAAAGCGACCAAGCCAACCCTGCAGGCCCCGTAACCTGTACATTGTAGAATACTAACGTTTTATTGACGTGAAAGCTAATTCAAACCGAGCGCTAAGAGGACGAAGTTCCACCTCCGCCCGAGAGATCGCTCGGGCGTCACAAATAATCTCGAACAACATACACGGACAATGAACGGGTTGTAATATTACTTCTCGATAGATAACGTCTACACTATCCGTTATGTATTATGTTGATGGTATTCTTGTATTTATCTGAAAGTATGTGGGATTTGTCATGCATTGTGTTTATGTAGTAAGAAGCTCTAAGGAAATGTTATAATCACGTAAGGGCAGGCTAATTATGCTCTCACTTTGGGTAATTGTAGCGTACTAAAGGGTGGCTGTGTAGTGGTAGTTATAACAAACAAATAAAGTCAATTAATTTATTATTACATTGTAATACTGTTTGTAATGGTATCATTAGTATTAGTTAAAGCATAGTGTTGTAGTAATCGTCGTCGTACCGTATGGATTGTTGCAGGTTTTTGCGGCCCGTTGTATGTACAATATATATGGGTGAATATTACTATGCATTCTTCTGTAAAGAGGACATGCCACTTTTAGTTGAACAATTGTTCCAATTAAAAGTTCGCGCTTAAGCGCGTTATACAATGTACGATTACGTTCGTATTAAATAACAGCCACATATCTTTTAATCTATAATTACAAAACCATTGTTTTCATTTATCCAGTAAATCAAAAGCAAATCCCCCTTCCCTTCCTCATTTCGTCGGCAGCTGGTAACAGCCAGCAGGCGCCTACAATAATTCTTTGCATGATGGCACTGTGCAGTCGAGCGCGCCGCCATTATAAGCCTTTACATCACAAACAGCTGTTGTTTCAACTCAGTAGAACGAAAACCACTGCTTTAAAACTAATGATTTTATCAATAAATTTGATTTACTGTTTCGTTTTGCTACTTTACTACCGGAATGCATGTTGTAAATTTAGCAATGAATTACGAAAATATTCTTTTTTTTTACATTCTAATATTCTAGACTTTTAACCTTGAGCTTGTAGTGCGAATTCATTGTGATCAAAACTGCGTGTGTTTACTGTGTGTACGTTCTATTAACACGCATGGGTGAAGGAATTAAAAAATAGTGAGTGAAGCTATTTAATCACCATTATATATACACCAATCAACTGGCATTGAAATCTCTTGATGAAGGTGCCTGTTTATTTATTAAACGTCTATTCTATTCAGTTATAAAAAAAGATTTACAAAAAACGATTTTAAATAAAACTAATATTGCATAAATATTCTCAAATAATAAACAGTAATTACTTCGGGCTAAGAGGAAGACTCTTGACCCGCCCCCTGATAATATAAGGGTCACCTGAACATTCCGTATCCAATCGGAGGTTTCGGAGAGGAGTGGAGATATCCTCCTTAATTTTTCGTTTCTTCTTAAAACAAACGACTAACGGCAAACATATTACATTTTGCAAAGCTCCTAACATTATTGTATTAAATAAGCATGGGTACGTTAGAACCTAAAATTGGGTGTTCAACAACAGATTGTGGCAGAGAAACATTAAAATAAAATACCAAACTGCAAAAAAAGGGTGGAGGTGCCGAGTACTAAAATATAACCGGTTTTGAAAGGGACAGTTCCACCACCTACTACATGGGTCACAAAACACACTCTGTTACATGCTTGTTGAAGAGCAATGTCAATCTGAGCGGCGATTTAGCCGAGGTAGTTTACACCGGTTCCTACCACTCAACCCGAGTTAAGCAAACTCGGGCGTGGTCAGGGGTAGAGTGGGTGACCGCTCTGCCCTGAAACTCACGTATACTGCTGGTTAGTGCAGATGAGTGTTCGAGAGCTAGTGTAACGGCTTCGTTCTCCTCGACGTCTGCTCGGCAGTCCGGGTTAGTGGAGGAACCTATATGACTGTCAAGGTTACATCGTCCTTTCGGATGGGACGTTAAGCCGTTGGTCCCCTTGGTACTTTTCGAAAGGAGTAGGCTACTTGCTGGTACCGGGTTTCCCCTCCTCCCTTCTGTTCATACTTCATCCTCATCTATCACCACTCATCGTCTCGAATAGCCAAAGGCATTAATATCCAATCAATGAACGGTTTTAATGATCTAGAGACGTGTCACACGCACAGAATGACGGACAGACGGAAGGATAGAAAAGTGATGCACATAGTGCAGCTTTGCTCCACAAAAATATATAAATTGTAATTTAAAGATAAAGATATTTATTGAATAACCAACATTAATTTCACATGTTTTCCCTTCTAAGGGTGACAAACTAGTTACTGGGTGTGCAGAAAATTGGGTTGGATATCCAGGAATTAAATATGTATAACTCAATACCATGATTTGTTTTAATTGACCAAGGGTGAATTAAAGGGCTTTCTTTAAATTAAAACACATCCTGAGTTTTAACGTTTTATTTCCTATTTGTTTATAATGATATTCTTTGTTAGGACAAGCAAGCCACGTCATGAAGGTTAATATCACCGTGGATAGCGTAGTTGGCCTATGCGACGAAATACAATATAGACGAAGTGTGGAGCATCAGGCAAGGCGCCTATCTAACCCATCACTTAGTAAGAAATACGAGTGAACACAAAACTACGCATACAATAAATTCGCATTTGAATACAAAATTGCTTCCACTGATGAACGTGATGTGATGTCACAGGCTAAAGCGGGACCTATCAATACCGGTATAATATAATTTATACCTTCGTCTTGCTACCATTTACAATCGTAAATGCAGCCTCTTCGCCTTTTACCAATGTCCCATTTCACCCTCTCTTCCCGTATATTGAAGCGCGTCTGACACCGGCTTGAGTAATATCCCCTCACAAGCCCGAATCAATCTTCTACCTTCTCTTGTCAAATCGTCTCGTCTTTTCTCGTGCGATGCGAGAATCTGTCAGCGTGCTGTCTAGCATGAAAATATCTCCGAGAAGACACCTCGTTTTAGTGTTGTTGAGCGCGTTCATTTGTCACTAGGGAGCAGAGCCGGGTAGGAAACCACTAGTTGGAGTGACCACTTCCATGGCGCTATCTTGTCTTAATTGTTGATACTTCAGATTCAACAAATTGTGAACTTTAACCTAACTTAAAGGAAAACGAATTACGAATTGTTTAGGTCTTTCGTCTCTAGGAGGGTTTAATTCCTATTTCGACCTTCGGCCTTTAACTTTCAAACAAAATTATAAATTTAATATATTCCCAAATACTAATTAAAAGTTGACTTAAACTAACTAATTAACATAATATCAACTAGCACGACAACTAATTTCTTGAAATAGCTATACATAGTAATTTAATTTACTAATATAAAATAAGTAAGAACCACCACTGCACAAAAATACACCACATCAACCCTTCCAATTCCAAGGACAGCACAAAGATGTTACTGTAACTGGATTTTAAAACAGTAAAATCAGCGTAGCTTTTGAAAAAGATGCAGTTTCTGGTTAAATAATTACATTGGTTGTACCAAAGTTTTGGTTGCACAAATTCAGGCATCTAAAAACTTCAGCCTTGCTGACAGATTGTAACCTACCTACTATATGTAGGTGGGATTGTATAGTTAATTAATTTACGTTAACATTAATTAAAATAAAATAATCAATATATTCACTGTAAAAGTACGTACACACGTATTGTATAGTTGTATAAAACCATTCTTTACCACAGGCTGTACATGTTTTTCTCTGAATATGAGGTACCGTCAATAATAAAGTACGTACAACACGGATTGTATTGTTTAAACCATCTTCACCACAGGCTGTCAGTTTTTCCTCTGAATTATGAGGTACCGCCACACATACAACTTTGAAAATAAATTATTTAAAGCGATCACCTTGCTAGTTATTTTTAGGGTGTAGATCGTCATATTTGTAAATTTGTCTATGTTATCTGGTTTGATCTGATGGCGACTTGGATTACATACAGTATCCATGCTGTATGCCGTCTTAAACGATTTCCGTGGCAGTTTTGAAATACCGCCAATGTTCAGGTTTCACTTTTTTCTCATAAGCTTAACATATCTCCTCATCAGTGCAAACAACGTCTTCAGTATCTTGTTTGAACTGAGTTTCTTACGATTGTTTGAAGACACGTAAATACACAGTAGCTAGCGAGCGGGATGTTGACAATACCCATGGGAATAAATTATGCAATATTTGAAAAGGAAAATGGGAAACTTTTCACCCTCTAGCGGAGCTTCCGGGAAATAAATAGGCGTTGAGAACTACTACAGCCTTACACAAAACCTATTTCGTAGAAAAGTTTATTGGTGTCATTATTTTAGTTCAAACTTCACTTGTTCCAAATCTCTACGCTGCATATTAGGGGTCTATATGCATCATTATTCTGTTCGTCTAACAGTGTGCCTGAGCGTGAGGTGTCTCACAATAAAAATCGAACACGACCTTTAACTGACATGCGTTTTTTAGATTGCTTCCTTGTGAGTTATACACTGTGTGGACATGGAGACGCTGAATAGCGTCGACTGGAATAACGTCGACCACCTAGTTTATACAGGCCTTGCACAACGAAAGGTTTGAAAGAACAAAGAAAGTACACTACGCACGAGGTGGTCGACGTTATTCCAGTCGACACTATTCAGGCGACCCTGATAAATGATAAAATATAATAAGTTATTAGTATTACGAATTGCCGAAAAATGTGTCAGACTCAACGATGCAACATTATGTTTGTCTGGCTCTTTAACGTTGGTTGAAAATCAGTCTCTGTTGACTCACACAGTGTAACGTCTCACACATTTACTAACTTAAAATTTTGAAATTCATTTGTATATTCACAGTGCTCAATATTAACAACACCGCAATGATTAGTATAAACGATAAGATTGTTAGAACATTTTGGTTATATTGAAATAACATGTTACGACTTTTACTTGTTCTTTATGACATTAAATAAATAGAATGAATACTTAAAAAAAATTAAATATCATAAGGAACAAGTTAAAGTCAACATTTTATTTCAATAAACGGCAATAATGTTTGAACTCTGACCTACAGATGTTTTGTTTCCCTTTGAATCTAGGCACGTTTTATAAAGTTCTAAGTTATTGTTCCATTCTCTTGAGAATATAGCAAAACCGGCTATGAACACACATTTCGTGATGGTCTTAAAAGGATGAACAAAAATACTTCTAAGATCTTAAATGTCAAACGAATATTTACGAGCTCGGATAAATCTCGACAACATTGTGTAAGAAGCCTAACATAAATTTACCGCGCTCTCGTTGGGGGAGGGGAGGGGGGTGGGTGTAGGCTGATAAGAGAGGGAAGATGGGGAGGGGGGTGGGAAGTTGCGACAAACCAAAACCACCACGTTAACACTTCCTGTCGTGTATGGTTGATAAATAATAACCAAAGGTTAAAGAAACCGCTAGCGATTCTGCAGAGCGCTAAATGCATGAGTCAATGTTTTTATGCGTATCTGCTGTTCGTGAAAACAGATCGTTTAAGCTCAGTTGAAGCATGTCGAGTTTTTAAATAATATGAATGAGTGAAATGGAAGAATTCAACATTTACTTTTTTACTTCAATCGTCTATTTTATAGAATAGGATTTGCTGGGAATACTATTGATTGCGCTCAAAGTCAGGGCAACACTTACGTAATTCATAAATCTATATTCTTGAAAAAGATATGTACATAATAAGACATAGGTCTAAAGTGTAAAAAAATTTCTAAAATAAAATTTCAACACAATTTACCTCTTTCATAAAAATAATTTTCTTGGCTCAATTTTCACACGGATATTAATTCATAAAGATTAGATCTGGAAATAAAAGCATAGACATCCAGATAAGCATTCAGCGTATAAAAAAATTTCCTATAAAACAACGAAAAATTAATTTGCATTTATGAAGTAATAATTTTTTCGATTGCCTCAAACACGTATCTAATTTAAATTTAGGCTCATAAAATTAAGTCTCGCAACGGTATGTTGAGATCGTAAATAAGAAAAAAAGAATGAAAAAAAACATTGGCTCCATGTGTATGGAATCTTTCTTCGCTCGCTACGTCGCTACGCTATATACAAAGGTTTTACAAGAAATTAGCGATTCTGCCGGCGCCTCCACCAAAAGCCAAGAGTCAATGTTTTCTTAGCGCTAAGCTCGCCATGTTCACAAAACAGATCGTTTGAATGCTCCGGGTGAACGTCATGCGAGGTTTTGAATAATATGGGATGGAGTGGGGCGTGGAAGGAATTCACATTCTACTTTGCTTACTTCAACGTATTATGAGGGATGTTAGGGAATCACGTGATTCATTGCGGTATTATAAAGTGGCAAAAGTCAAGGGCAAACCACTTACGTACTTCATATCAATCTATAATATCCTGTGGAGAATATAGAATGCCTCATCGTAAGATCAAGTCCTAAAGTCGCTAAAAATAAATTTTAAATCATTTTCACCACCAATTCACCTCTCTAAAAAAAACTTTCCTTTATTTTTCACTTAAAGTCTATCGATAAAGACAGCACTGTAATTAAAAGCAAGACATTCGGCAGATCACCTGCACCAGCGAACATTCCTAATAAAACAACCGTACATACATTATTTGAGCTATACAGTGAATATTTCTTCATGCTTATACACGTATCAAATTCACTTATACTAGGAAAACGCTTAAGTCCCGCCGCGTTGTTGGATGAGCGTAATTGGTGCATTGAGCTGCCATGTGTTATGCGAATTTTCTGTTGTTCTGTGGCACAATCATTACTTAGTTTAAATTTTTTTGAATTAAATTAAATTAAATTAAAAATTAAATTTTTTTTTTTTTTTTTTTTTAATTAATCGTAATTGTTAAAAAAATCGTAAAATTGCGATTTTCATAAGAAATAATTTCTCGATTGCGCTCAAATTTTACACTAATATATTAATTCATAAAATAAAGGTTCTGCGAAAAAATGATTACGATCGGATAAAGCATGTAGGTGTTATAAGTCAAAAGTTGTTAAAAAGAAAAACGAAAATTTCGATTTTTATGAAAATTTTTTCAATTGCGCTCAAATTTCACAAATTCAATTCATAAAATTAAGGTTCTGTGCAAAAATCATTAAAATCGATAAAGCATGTAGCGTTTTAAAGGGAAAAAATTTTTCAAAAAATTGAAAAAAATCGTAAAATTGCGATTTTTATGAGAAAAATTTTGATTGCGCTCAAAAACGTGGCAGTTCTAAGTTTAGAGATTTCGAAGGCCTCCATAAAATTTCATGCAAACGGAGTACGGTTTAGCCGGAATCGTGCTGACAAACAACAAAAATACAAAAAAAAAAAGAAAGGAAAAAAAAAAAAAACATTCCGGATTTTTTTCTCCAGTGTAGTGAAATGGAATCTTCTCTTCGCTCGCTACGCTCGCTACGCTCATCCAAATCAATAGGGTTAAAGAAACTTACGATTCGCCGGCGCCTCACAAACCAGAGTCAATGTTTCTTGCAGTAAGCTCACCGTGTAAAAACAGATCGTTGAATGCTCGGTGACGCATGCGAGGTTTTGATATAATATGGGAGGATGTGGCGTGGGAGGATTCACTTCTACTTGCTACTTAGACGTATTACAGATGTGGGGAATCAACGTGATTACATTGCGGTAATTATTAATTTGCAAATGTCAAGGCCAACCACTTACTACTTCTATCAATAATTCCTGGAGATAGAAGCTCATAGTTAGGATTAGTTCTAAGTTCGCTAAAATAATTTACATTCATTTTCACACAATTCAACTCTCTAAAAGAACTTCCTTTATTTCACTTATTATCGAGATATAGCCTGGAAATAAAAGCAAGATTCGTCAGAACACCTCACACGAACTTCCTAATAAACATCCGTACATCATATTGAGCTATAAAGCGAAAGTTCATTACATGCTTATACACGTATCAAATTCACTTATATAATGGGTGAAATTTCGTCGGTCAATATAATAGTGTTTCAAAGTGAAGCTCCGGTAGAATCAACATGTTCGTATTGGAGGTTAGTGTTTAACTATGTAATCATGGCAGCTTACGCTAACCAAAGCTTGAGGAGAAGTCATCTTGTTTTCTTAGCCAAACAAGGTTGGTAACAATGATAATCATTGAGATGATTTGAAGTACCATCACACGTTCTAATTCGAGTAAACCGAGCTATCATGGATTGTGATGATCTGGTAAATATTCACGACTGACGAGTGGTCTGACAGGTTGAACTGTTAAAGTGAATTCTGTTTAATATAGAACTTTACACTGTAATATTGTATTAGTGTGTTCAAAAACCTCTCTCGTTTCTCTAAAATGCATTTCCACACTGTTGTTCAGTGATGGTCCTGACGAAGCTCATTAACAGCCTTGTATTTAACTGACAAACAGCCTTCCCTCTTATTATCTTCCTAAGCCATTTATAGGAAGTCTCATGTAATAAGGTAGACTCGATATAAATTACTAGCAGAATATTTTATCGTTAAATAAGTGATGGCTTTAACTTGGTAGATATTCGCAGTTACCGTAACTCAAAGATTAGAAAAGAAGAAGCAATTGTAATGACTAACAAACAAGGGCGGTAACAATTTAATTCATTGAAATTTAATAACTTCTATTATCTAAAAACATCCTGTGTATGATACTATTTCACGACCTAGAGCAGCGGCGCAAACATTGTAATGTTAAACGACTTTTTTAAAATAAAATAACTTATATTGTACCTTGTTATGTGTTGCCTTTGTTTCTAAAATAGGAAATCTTGTACTATTGTTACGTAAAACTTTAACTGGTTTTCTTGTTTACATGTTTTTATTGACATAAATGTTCGTAGATTTGTTTTATACTTTTGACACTTACTGGATTCATAAGCGTCTTAGGAACTATAGAAATAGTTTTGTTAGCTCTTCGTAAAGCGAGTTTATAATGTTTCTCCACTCAGTAAGAGTCTAACGCAATGTTAGCATTTTTGTTTTTTACATGGCTGATTTGATGTCGTAACCCTCCTCTTCTTACAGTGACCCATTCTTCCACCGACTCGTCGCAGTCTACATTTATTTTCCAGAGTGTTATTTAACCCCTCCAATAAAAACTGGCCTTCCATTTCATTTATTACGGCATCTTAAGAGATTGTTTTGTTACAGCGACAGCCTAAGCGATCCGTATCCACCGGAACTAAAGGGGAGTCCCGGTTTCGATTCTGTGTCTTCCGCCTACAAGACCGTTCTGAATCAGGACGACGAGAGCCGACCGCCTCACCCCCACTCCTCTGGTGAGCACACAACACAAGACCTTGTTTTTATTTAGCCAGCGATCCGCTTGCTTCGTTAATGATTTACAAACACGAATTTATGAAAACAAGCTGTTTGCATGTTCTTTGTATACATTCCTAAACAAATAATGACTTTAATGAAGACCCTGCGAGCTGAGTTTTCATGAGCAAATGAGTTCAGTTAAGCAAATGTACAGATTCGTTGCACTTGTTGTTTTATTATTTAGGCTATGTAAGCGAATAGGAACTGCTAATTTAATTGAAATGTTTTTGAATAACGGATAAGAACCAGTTTCAGTCTATGAGATTTAAAATGTAAGCATTATAATTAACTTAGTTTCATTAAGCCTGGTAAATTTAAGCACGTTTAGCTAAAACAAAAATGCGCACAAATAAATGAAACAAAATAGGCGTCCAACGCGGTTCAACATAAACTTCCTCATTTAGAAGTATAACAGTGTTTGTTAAACAGAAGAGTAAGGTTTCAACGGATATAGCTTTTATTTCATATGTTGAACTCTATTCGTAGTGCAAAGGCAGTGGCACTCACATTTATATTATCAATTCACAGGCCAGTACATTAACGATTTTCTGCAATGTTATATAGCCTACCAATACTGTTGATGTCATTTTTCAATTTCGATTTGTACTCTTGACACAATAATTTACAAATAATAATATTATTAAAGCTGGGATTGTTAGAACATCTGTTAGGATATTAATATAATTTTTTTATACTTTTACTTGTTCTTTATGACATTTTTAAATAATGCATAATTTTGGAAATTTTCAAACCCTTCTAATGGTAACTATTAAAATCAATTCAAAATATGTTTAAATTGTTGCCATTAGAAGGCAGTTGACACTTATTCCCGAAATATTGCATTTATTCTATTAACAAATGTCACAAAGAACATTACAATCTTAAAACATTATTTCAATGCAAGTAATATTTTAAAAAGTGCATCAAATTCAATTGCGTAGCTGGTAAGGACTGTTGTTTGAGGTTTTTGGCTCTACTGGCTTGAGATAAAAGTGGTTAAAATGACTGCCAAAGTGGAGAACGGACAGACTAAGCGTCTTAAAATTCCTCGTGGAAAACCTGCCAAGGGAATTACGCCCCTCTTCAGGAGTCCATCTAAGTAATTTGGAGTTAGGATGGTTGTCAAAGGAATGTCCAATCACTCCATTGTATTCGCGTTAACGGCTGACGAAACCTTGGAAATAAGTTTAACTCGGGATTGCCGGGGGCGTGTATTGAGCCGGGGTCGTTACGCATCTTAGTCTCGCGTGCACTGATAGAGCTTCTTCTGTCAATAGCGTTGAAAACACATTTTGAACACATTTTGATCTCAGAACGAGGTTTTCTATGAGGATGATCTAGCCAGACTTGGCTATGACGGGCAGGAGTTCCAAGAATACACATGTTCAATGGCGGGACTTGTACAGGACGGAAAAACAATTTGAGATTTCATATTAGAGAATTTCTCGATTTGGTTAGTCGGGAAACACTCCCGTAGGTGTAATTGTTATTATTTACTACAGTTGAGATTTTTTTAAAAATTAATTAATACTTAGTCCAATCAGAGTTAAAAATTCAAGCGAATTAAGCCTAGGCAGTTTAAGATACCAATGCGGGATGTCCAGTTTCCGATTCCACGTGGGGTTTTTATTTACTAATTGCTAGTACATATCATATTGCAAAGCTTCGATAAATGTACCCGTCCTGATGGTCTAGTGGTTAAGACGCCTGCCTGGAATGCGGGAGATCCGTGGTTCGATTCCCGGTTGGGGCGGACTTTTTTAATTTCTGAATTGTAGTAAATAACATATTTGAGAATGTTCCGATATTTATTTTCGTCCCGGTTAAGCGAGAGTAAACATAAAGGTTCAAGTTAGGGTTTGGTTCCAAAATGTTGTCAATGTCCGTCTTACATGAGGATTTATTTTGAAACATTTAAACTAATATTTATGAACAGTAATCATTTTATATCTTGTATTATACTTTCGTGGGAAGACTGCTCATGGTGCAATTTATGCCCCTCTTCAGGTGTCTAACCAGGTATTTTGGATTTGGATAATTGTGAAGGAATTGTGAAGGGGTGGACTCAATCTCTTGCATTCGCATTAACGAATGAGGAAAACCTCGGAAAAAACCTTCATTTAGGATTGACGGTCTCGACGGGATTTGAACCCGAGACCTTCCGAATCAGAGTCGCACGTTTAACACTCGAGCCAACACTGTTATATTTATCTTTCACGTACATTTATTTATGATATAAAGTAAGCGTAGCCAATATAACTATCAACCTAAAGCTCAAAACCGCAACACACGTTATTTCAATTTTCTAGGAAAACAAGTATTACTGCAATAATTAAATAATGTTAAGTTCGAAAGATCAACCCAGTCACAAGCAGAACTCAATGGATTGGCCGAACACTCATTAGAATAACTAATTATTAATTTAAGCACACATTCTAGTTTAAATATTTTTACTTTGCAACGATGAACGACGACTTGTTCTGAATTCAAGTAAAAAATTTTGTTTCTGAGTCTTAATCGCCAACACCCTAAATATTTTGCAGTTGTGGTTGTAGTAACTTATGTTAGTTCATGAAACATTAACGGTCTTCTGGTTTCCGATCTTCAGGTTTAGGTATAGTTTTGTAACTTTGTTTGTAAAATACAACTCAAGCCAATGAAAAAATCTCACCTTATTATATTTATTCATTATTGATATAGATCTATTAACACCACAAAATACCTGTCTTAAACGGAATTATCTACTTTAATGCAACCACGATAGGGTAAAGTCGAGGTGCGGGTCGGAGAGGTCGTAAACTGTATAGTAAGCTTGTTGGAGAGATGTGTCTCATGGCTGCCGACGAGAACTGAGCCAGTACACGCCCGTATCTACCGAACTCCCCCTAAGCAAATAATAAACTCGGCAGAGAGGCGCGCGCATGTAATGGCCAATTTAGTATTACTATTAGAAATATTCCCGACGGATTTTCAACTATAACATATGTAAATGCATTTTGATTAATGTATTACTTGACTGAACACAAGAGAACCTTCGTCCTCTAAGACAAGGAATTTAATTTGCGTCAAGTTGTATACGTACGATACGCTGTTTAGTGACATTTGTTTATTTGTAATCTTCTTACAGAAAATTCCACGACTTTTTATCTTCCCTCGTTCAGTCCCGAGTTATTTATCCCTACGCATAAATTTCTCTATCTTGAATGCTCAATGGCGCGATGTGTCTGTTTGTACGCATTTCCTTGGATTTGTTGTCCTTTTCTTTTGAGTTTCTCTTGAAAAAAAACAACAAATAAATTTAACATCATTGTGTACAGTAAGAATCAAAATAATAACATAGCGTGCATTAACATTTTTGGAAGCTTTCCAGTGTTATTGCTTTCAATGATGTTGATTTAGAGCAGTGGGGTGTTTCAGGCGCCATTATGTTACTCGATAGCCTAAAGTACAGCGACAACATTTGTTTTTTCCACAACAGCCCATTAATTAAAGGCACATTTTTATATATTAAGCGCGGGAAAAAGTGTTATAAATAAAAAAGTGTGTGTCTGACGCTGAAATTCATTCGTATCGCATTTATACCCTTACCGCGTATTTTTACCAAACATACTTCGGCGGTTGAGAATATTTTCACCCGTTGTTATATATTTCACCAGGAAACAATGAACTGCAAATCATTGAAACCTGGTACGAAAGTGATATAGACTTATGGCGTTTTCCATTGGCCGCACTCAGGTCGCACTAGTGCGCCCTAGTGCGCACTGGATTACCACTTGTCTTTTCATTTGTTCAGTTTTGTAATGTTATTCAAGTGGAGGTTGACAACAATTACATCTCTGCACTCGCCGAGTGCATGCCAATGGAAAACGCCATTAATGAATGAATTTTTAATTTCGTTTTGTTTACGGTCGCATAGCAAACGTTGCGTCCCCAATAGGATGTTTTAACAAGTGTTCTGTTATGTATTAACAATTGATGATGGTAAAGTTAAAACTGTCATAGAAACCCTTGAAAATATTACACATACGTATAAAAATACATTATAATCGTTCAATAAAACGTAATGGGTTGTGAAGCTCCCCCTACTTTTCCGTCCGTCCATCCGTCTGTGCGTGTGCCACGTCTCACGATAAAAACCGAATACGATTTCCGATTAAAATACGTTTTTTGTTGGCATTGCCCACCACTAAGAATAAGTCGGTATGTGTGTGGTGACCGTTGGGGTCAAGTGAGTATGGAAAGCGAGTTTTAAAGTGGATTAGTTTGTACCCGGCACCTCCACCAAAGATTTTGGTAGTGCGATAAGATATTATGTGTGTTCTTCGACAATCAGTTGATTAAGTAGCAATTGTCTCCCTGCGTTGTGACCCGTGCGTACCCGTGCACAACATATAACATACGTATACAGTATAGTTCGTTTTCTCAAGAGATAAACGTAGTGCGATAACAAACGATAACAATAGCCTACACAATTTGGTTAGTAAGTGAATTGTGTTTCTTAAAGTCATACTGTGGGGTATTGGTTGAAATGATAAAAACATTCTTACTTTGGTCTATATATCATCGGTTTACTGCCAAAGGCTTAAGCAGACTTCTTCTAGGTCTTCAAAAAGTAAAAAATCTCAAAACAAAGTTTCTCTGTTTATATTTAAATTTGAATTTTCGAAACTTTTATTTTATGTAACATGCTTTTTGCATACATTTTCTTTGCTTGTGTTTTGTTTAGTTCTCAACCTCTTCCCACGACTATGACCCTAGGCGCCCAAATGTTACTTTCTTCGGTCTTAAATCATATCGCTAAACTGTGAAGGCTCAATTGTGGCTTTAGCTTTAAACTACACAAAACTAGTGAAATCCTTGCTACTGGCGCTGACATTATGGACTTCATAAGTGTTTTATTTATTTTTATTTTTAATTCTCCGAAAACAACATCCAGTAAATAGTCCTAAAGGTTAATATTCATGTAACCAGTCAGAAAAACGTTTTAAATAGCTATATACAATATTTTAATAATATTATATCCATTTTTGATTGTGACGTTATATTATTTTGATACACATTTTTTATGACGTGACTGAAAGACTGAAAGCTTCTCATTTCCATAATTTTAATTGATTGTGTTTGTTTCCATCGAAAACAATTTTAAGGCTGTCAAGAATAGGTTTGACTCTTTTAGTTTTTTGAAGTACAAAATATAGTTCATAGCACTTAGCTACGCAATTTTGCATATCAGAGCATCATGAAATTATTGACTTAACCAGGTTTTGCTTCGATATATAAGGGTAAGTAGGTTAAAGCAATATTTCGTAATGGTAAGTATACGTGGGCGTGCCATGCCACTATAATGTAGGATGCATGTGGCTGGTGGAGCTTGGTTTACTCCACATGCTGTGGTGAGAGAGAGATAGGGGTAGGGAGGGAGAGAGAGAAGAGTTTTCTGTTCGTCATCAGTGGACGGATGGCTTCTACTCGCTCTCCCTAGGGAACCTCCCTTCCCACGCACGTCACAGATTGTGACGTCAAAAAAACTCAAAACTTACGCACGACGTAAACGGTCCAACAATTTTTCATGGAACTCTTTTATTTTTTCAACTCTTTTTTAGCACGCGATAGTAACCCTTGTGTGTTTTTGATTTATTATATTGCTTGGTCCTAACTGTCACAAGGTTGATATTATCGTGTTAGTAATTGATAGTAGCCTATTTTGATAAGAGTCATTTAAACAAATTTATACAAATTTAGATATTTAGATATTTTATTCAGGACTGCAAACATATGTTACAAACAATTACATTGAATTGTGTAATCCTATTTTTCTAGCACACATCAGATCAAGCAACATGAAATTTAAAATACAGATCTACCTAATAACATAACGCTATAACAATAAGTAAACATTGCCATTCAAGTTATTTTATGAAGTTGAACAAATTGAATAATAAATTTGAATTTATTCATGGAATTAAAAATTGAACTATGAAATTGAATAATGCGTACTAAAATTGAGATTGATTGTATTGAAATTAAATTAAGCAAAATTTAAATCCACGTTACCCGCGTTAATCTCACAGAGAACCTTGATATTACAAATGATTCTACCAGTGGCGTAACTAGATGATGAAGGGCCCCGGTGCAAATACAAATAATGGCCCCCCCCCCCATCAGATTTTTAAATTTATGACATTCACTGCGGTGACCTACCTAAAATACGTGTAAAATATTCAAACCTGAGAAAAATTGAAAGTACTGACTTACCAATGGAATCAGGAACAGCGTTACTTCAGATTTTTTCGTCTCGCCTTTTGCTCTGCAAACATATCGATGGTTTTGCTGAAATCTATTTTCCGAGCTCTCTCTTGTTCAATAGATAAGATTGATAATCCGGTTAGTCTTTCTTGACCCATAGTGCTTCGAAGGTACAACTTGATCAGTTTTAGTTTAGAAAAAGACCTCTCAGCACTTGCCGCCGTCACTGGCAACGTAAGAAACATAATCATCGACTGTCACATTAATGTTTACTGTATCGCAAACCGTTATACTTTGTGAATCGTTTTCGGAGGTAATTACATTTGTTGAGCTATCACTCGTAGTAGCATCTGCATAACACTTGGAAACAAAAAAAGAATTAATTTTAGTAAGCTTAGACACTTTCATGTCTTCTACCCGTTTTACTTTACGTTTTTGAGCGCCACTTGGTCGTTTTAGTTTATTAGACATTGTCACACGCTAAACGGCACCTAACAAACACTATTTGTTCTACACGTTCGCGCACAAGCACTGAAAATCTCGGCGTTTGTTTCGTTACCAACTGAGGTAAAATTTAAAACGCACAGGGAGTCAGTGTTGCAGAAAATGTAGACTTAGGCCTACTCACTACTCGCTTCGATATCTTATTGGCTGAAACAAGATGTCTCCAAGTTTTAGCCAATCAGATTTTAGCAATAAATTGACAAAAATATTCTTACTTTTAAGGGGCTCGAAGCCATAATGTATTCCTATTTCCCAGAAAAGGGTTATTTCTGCACGCTCACAATAGTAAGGCCACACCTAAACACTTCCCTTGAAATTATTTCGATAATGGGACATGTTTTCAGCATTCACGTTTGAACGGCTTTCTTGGGATTGAAGTAAAGGCAAGAAGTGAATAATACACGGTAGAATTTGTAATTTGTATACACCGGCTACTGGCGCCGAGCTGCATCCTGTGTGGGCCCCCCCAGGCCGTGGGCCCCGGTGCAACTGCACCACTTGCACCACCTATATTTACGCCACTGGATTCTACTGATATTGTTCGAAAGGACTTGAGCAGAAGGATTGTCGTATTATGTGGAAGCCGTATGCGTTCACAATTTTGATACTCATCCCTATTTTGTGCGAGCTAAATGTTTACAATCTCATAAAGAGTTGATTGGATTGGATATTGCTTAACGCCTCATATTAATGCACTTTGGCTTTTCGAGACGAACATAATGAGTTATCAGAATCGAACACACAATTAAATTTCTCTTTGTATTATGTACATTTTTACAAAAACAAATATGGGAATAATCTATGGCTAGATATCATTATCTGCTCACAGCATGTGAAAAAATATGCATTGTTGAAAGCGTTGCATTTATTTCAATTAAAACATGTCAATAGTCTCTCTAAAACTTTTTAATTGTAATCATTATTGTGTATTTTACACATTTATTGTAATTTACTTAATCAAAACATCTATCCAATCTATCTATTGTAAATTTCTATTTTTAAATACGTATGATTCGTAATTCAAAATAAAATTTAATTATTGTCATTTAGGCACAACGTTCGTGTATTAAAGTATAACCGAAGTAGGATTGAAATCAAGAATTGTAATTGAAACCTTAAAACTCTGCTCTATTTTGTTTCCTTTATTGAACATTCTGAAAAGTTTTGTTTTGAGAATATAGAATTCCAATTAACATATATTATGTCAACCCTGCTACATATCTTCCTTATATAACCCCTGCATTGCGGCACACAATCTGGCTGAAATGTATCCCACATGTCGTGTACAAGTCAATTACTATGTCAAGTAGCATCATTGTAATTCCGTTGACTTGATTATTAAGGGGACTGATCCACTAAGCACAGCTGCATCGTCACGCATATCAAGTAGAAGGATCGACAATATTGGGTAACATAATAACACCTTGCGGAAAACCAGTCCAGAGAGACATGCCAACAATTCCATATTCATGACTGAATTTCCCCCGTAGGGAGTTTAGGATGAGTATACCAGCATTAAATCATGGTAAATATCCGGACATTTACTGGAGAAAATACGGAACAAACATCATAAATTAGGGCAACTGTTGTTTCTGGGGATAGTTCTGCGGACGCTGTTCGTAGTGACAATAAATATGACACGACATTTACGGCCCATATACCCAGAACAGCTTTTACTATCACATTCAAAGCACTTACTCCGATCACGTAGACTTCGTGATCATTCTTAGTTTCGTTGTGTGGACTTATTTATATATAAGAAATCAGTTGGAATATTTAAATGAATATGTGTAATTATGCCAATAGACAATTTAAAATAATTACATATTTTGCTTACTGACATGATGATGCTAAAGCGTAATGCTTGAGCCACTGATTCAAGAGGTGGGGAGCGATACATGCCACTGGCAATCCTGAATGAAAGTTTTTCCAATGTTTTATTTTGTTGCATATGCCAACATTACATACCTAGGACATTTCCCATCAAAAAACCTTGAAGCGAAAATATCTAGCTAGACCCTAAAGAGTAAAAAAGCAAAATCGGTCCACATAAATTAATTTAATAAATTCGTATTTAGTCTACCCACTCTACCCACTCAGTCATATAACTGATTTTCAGAGGGGGACAGTAAACCAAAGCGACCAAGCTAACCCTGTAGGCCCCGTTACAATCGACGAGTGAGCGATAATCAACCAATGATCGAAAACTTTTAACAGGAAATATAACAATCAGTGGTATAGACAGTTGCGAACATCCGCGGATTTTTTTGTGTACTTTAAAATTACCAAAAATAATTGCTATAATAGATTGTTTCCTCTGTATATGTTGTTACACAGGAAGTTTATGAAGGATAATAATTAAAGAAAAACTTTTACCGTGTTCAAGATTAGGTGTAATATACACGGTAACAGTATCGCATTATGAGGTGCGATTCGCGTTGTAATTTGATGCTACTACTGTTGCCATTATGATAGGAAAAGAACTCATGTCTACTTACTCAAAATTGAGGTGGCAAAAGGAATTTCACCTTGCGCACCTTAGTGACAGAAGAATGTCAATGGTGTAAACTATGATTACAGTGGAACAGCAGTTAACATGGAGGTGTACAAGGTGGAACCCAAGGGAACAGACTTTACCAATTATATGAACATAGTTTTGCAATTTATCCCAAGAATGTTACAATTTGATGCAAGTAAAAAATAACTTTGTTCGGAGAGATGGTTAGTTCGTCATGTAACGAAAATTTTAAATCGACAAATAAAATATGAGAACGTTACAAACATGGTCAATTATCAAAAAAGCTAAGTTTCTTTAATTTAAAAAATGAGATATCCATCACTTGTTTGCTATATCGGGTTCGAGTCTGAAAAAATAAACTATATTTGATTTTTATCGCTTGACTAACTTATTGATCAACCAATTGGAAACTTTCTATTTCTAATGACATTCTAAGATATCAATAATATCGCCCATAATTTTGTTTATTCCGTGGTTCTGCTTGCGGCGTTAAGGTGAGAGAAAGTTCCCGCTTTCGTTTCTTTTGGCATCTGTCCATTTGTGTGGTAAAGATAGAGGCATAATTTATTTACCTGGGCTCATGCGACACTTTTTAGCCCAAACTGCGGCTAACTTTAGCGATAAATGCATTTTTCTCCTCCCTGCTCACTTTCATTACTTCTTTTATCTTTCATTTTCACAAGAAGCTATGGGAAGTGACGTGAGAAAACAAATGCATAGTAACCACCAAACGGGAAAGAAGATGATGATGTATATTGTATATATATATGTCAACAAACGTGAATCCCACAATTTTAAATCAAATAAATATAAAATGTAGATTTTACAACAACACTTGCAAAGATAAACATACAACTTAAGTTACGCTTACATGGCATGTTTGTAACAGCATTACCCTAGTAGAAATATTTGTATGCCAAACGGTTGCCAAGCGGTCACCAACAGATCACCAAGGCTTATTTTTGATCGCCAAGTGGTTACCAAATGGTTACCAACGGTCGCCACCGAAAGTTCAAAAGAAATATTTGACAGCCAAGCGTTCACCAAAAGGCAGCCAACGGGTCACTAACTCTGCAATGCAGTATTTTGACACAAAAACGACCTGTGGCGACCATTTGGCTTCTTTTGGTGATCACTTGGCGATCACTTGGCTCACTGGTGAACTAGTTGGTGACCTGTTGGTGACCATTGGCATCCATTTGGTGACCAAATATTTTTACTAGGGTACTAAGGAATAAATCTTTATATTTGTTTCATAAATACTAACTGTTGTGTCTCAATTTAAATTTAAATTTCATTTCAGAACACATAAATAGTTACAAGTACTAGTGAATTTTACATGTTTAAAACATGTTATAAAATAGTGCTTATTTCACGATTGTTGTCATTTTTATCATTCATGTTATAGCCGCATTTTGTTGTTAACACTTAGGCGTTCTTTTGCTTGGGCTACATTACTTCATGTGTGTATACGTGAAAACGTTAATGTATACCTCGATGTTAATCGGTTTACCAACTTGTGTTTGTGCGTGTGCGGTGACTTGGTTGTTTGTTTACACTCTCTTGAATACATATTTAAACATCAATCTTCACCCCTTAGTTGAGAGTGTGGTTTTGCTAGTGAGTTAAGAAGCAGCATACGGAATGTTTATGTGTATAAGCGGCTTCATGTCAAAACCAAGTGATAACTAAAGGCCATTGTTGTATATAACGAGATAAGTGATGCAGACAAACATAGCCTTGAAATGTTATTTACCATTTTCTCTGAAGTCAATGAAGTTCAAAACCGAGCTTTTTGTAATTTGCGTCAGAGCTCTCTGTAGATGGCACAATTAGTTCTATTAAGAGCATTTATCTTGTTTATTACGGGGTCTATTGTGGCCCAAGTCCCTTGTGGCCCGGAGATCGCTACGAGCGGTGATGCAAGAAATTGCGCGTGCAGCCCCCAGCAAGCGACGTGAGGCTTAACCCTTTATTAAATGACCGATTCATTTAAAGTTAACGCTACATTTAATCCGAGCCGTGGATTTAACTCACCGTAAGGGAGTTGTTTGTTCTTCAATGTGTACAAGATAATTGTTATGAAACGCACAACACTATGCTACGCACTGTTACTGAGAATATTACTTACTGTGGGCATTAATTAGAGACATTAAGCCCAATTACATTCAGTGCACATTACTTACTGTGGCTATGTTTGCTTAAAGCTAAGTGTGATACTTGTTAACCAAATGTCCATAGTACTAAACCTTGGAAGATGTATTAATGTTTTAGATTGTGGCTGCACATTTGATTGTGACGTCAATCTAGCGTGTGTCAGTGGCGGGTTTGTGTATTATTATAGATGGCCTTGATGTAGGAAGTGCTTATATTTTTTTATATTGAGGACTGGAACACATATACGCATATTTATACCTTAACGAACTTACAAAATGAAGATTTTCGAGTTCTTGTAAAATTCTGCAATATTGGCAATTATTTTGTAATTGAGAAAACCCTTAATAGAAAAATTGAATTATCTGACAAAATTCAAATGATGATCATTTATTTAAAAAATATGTTATTTAAATGTATAAATAAATGTGTGAGGCATTCCAAACTGCCACTATTTATTCCGGTATAAACACCACAAAAACTGTAAGGTCTAACAAGAATAAATATACCGTTCCGTTACAAAATATTGAGTGAAACGTGCAGTATGCTACAAGTTCTTGTTTGTCGGAAGATGTTTTCTGTTGGTTTTGCTCACGAAATGAGGATTAAGTTTCGTGCAGTGGCTTTATGTATGTTACGCTCCCAAACAACGTGTTAAGAATGAAGTTTAGATACGTTCTTATAGTGGCCATGCATAATAATAAATTAATTCACGTTATTATTTCGTTTTTTTTAATCCGCTGTTATAGAAAACCCACACATTAACATTAATTATAACTTAATAAAGCAGACGTTTGCTTAAATTTGTAAATAACGTATTTCGTATATTATTCACAAGAGTGTCTTCATGTATATTAAAGTACGTAGTTTTATCTTAAATATTGATGTACTATGCATCGGTCTTCTCCATTAATTTCATGTAATCCGCAACGGAAATCATATAAACGGCTTTGCGGAATTATTTCCTTTGCTTTTCTGTAGCAGTAACGTGACATTTTATAAAATGCGTTTAATTTCATTTAATTTTAACGACAAATCATATTCCAATATAAATAATTTTATTTAAAGTGACGATAATTTAAACTATGCAAAGCCCCACTAAAGTTTGTATTCAACTTTTATTGTTCGGATTAATTTATCTCATGATATAACTTGACACTTCAAAACTTAGTTTGCCAACCAAGGTTAATTGTGCACTCACTCAACCACAGATTTTACGAATACTTTTCCACCTGGATTGGCTCAACCTGAATGAATTTCCCAACAAAATATCTACCACAGCGTTTAAAAATCTTTGTTATTCACATAATAATTTGTTTTGGAACTTACAGGTTACGACACAGAAACGGAAATTGGGAACTAACTCTACTAACCAGGAATTTCCTGGTACTCCTGTTACAAATGGCTGGGTTTAAAGTAGCTTTTAATGTAATAAGTGAATAGCCATTCTCTAGATACACATCTCTAGTCTACCTCGAGTTCCTAGATCAATTATCTATGGAAACTAAACTATGCTTGGAAATGGTCGAGTTATCTCTGTTCTTCCTCACGGTGGAGAAGCTAATTGGCTTCTAATTCCATCACAAACCGACGAATCAACTAAAACTTTATTATCTAGATTAAAACGTGAATTGTGATATTTGAAATACCTATCGTTGTTATAAAGTCACACTATTCGACGCCGATTCGTATTAATTACCAAGTATATTGTTTGTCGGCTACAATTGACCGATTCAGGATTTTACTGTATGTATTCTGCAAACTGTCAATCATATGAAATGTGTCCTTCAGTAATTTCCAATCTAAATGCTACATTTAGCTTAAAACAATCTTTATCAAATATCAACAAGCAAATTAAAATAAATATAAAGTACATTGTAAATATGACAAGCTATAATTCAAATCTGAGGCAAATAACAACAACTAGCTTTATATAATAATTTAACAATACATTAAGAAAAAATGTTCTTCAATACTTTGTCGTTTGCTCCTTGAATTACTTAAGAAAAATATTGAGTTTGATAATGTCATAAAATATAGGTATGTTTTGACGAATAATCCATTCATACTTTGTTTCCCCTTAAAATCACCTTAAATGTATCAATACTTCAATCCACCCATTATAATGATCTAGACATATCTCATTTCTTGTGATAAATTTCGAAACTGCTAGCTAATATTACTCATCCATGATGAATAATGTATATCAAGATGTTAAAGAAGAACCATCAGTTGACTGATATAAAGGGGGTAATTAGAGTAAGATTCGTTAACAAATTAATCGTTTGTGAAACCGTAATACGGGAACATTACCTCTAAGTTCTAGTCATACTTTAATAATCTAATTTATATTAGTTCAAGAGAAATGTGGGTTGAGCTTGTAATGTGTTAATGTTTCATATAACATCTCGTCAAACATACTAATTACTAATTACTATTAATTAGACTGAAACGGTGGAAGCAGTACAAAACGAGGTGGTAGCTGGTATGTTGTATTAACGTTAGGTGCAGTTTACCCTAGAAATTGAAGCTCGCAAATATTGCTCGCATTATACTGCCTAAAGTAAGGAAGGTTTAACAGTAAGTGCATTGTATGATAATAAAAGCAGCACATTATCTCCATTTACAAAAATTACGTACAGCTCTACAGCCCACGTAACACACCTGTCAATGGCTTTAATGTTTTGCTCTTTTTAAATACACAAACAAAAACATTGATCTTGGCATATTTGGACATCATGCTCATAACTTATTCACATTCATACGACGGTCACTAACATTTTGAATATTTGCATTACATTCATGACGATACGTTAATTTACACTCGTCAATTAACGGTTATACCATAGAGTATTAACCTATATGGTAATACTTTGTCAATTAACTACCTCTCGTAGCTCTTCTGCCATGCGGTCTCCCAAAATAAACTTTAATGTTACTGTGAGCGTTGCCTGCATTAAATATATTTTTCTGTCCTCAATACTTCAAGATGGTAAATAAGCATTGTATTTTACACTCATATACCTGCAACTAGAAACCAAAAGCAACTGAAAATCGTACGTAGAGTAAGGGTTTAAAACATCAACTTGAATTCGGTTTTAAATGACCTTTTGCACGAGCTCCCCTTATGCGATGCTTTTCCCAGATAATATTGTTAAAGTTACTCATATGGAGTGGACGTCAAAACTTCCTAAGTGTTTTATGGATGATGTTAAACGAGGCTTGACTTCGCTGACGTGTATCAGAAAAACCTATTAGCCGATGTGATGGAATACAGTACCTTGACGTATCGTAAAGCGTTTTTACAGTAATGGACTTTAAAACGTTTTTGAGCTTATACTTAGTCGTTGACAGTGCTAGACTAGCCACCTGTTAGTCGATAATTTTTGTCAATAAGTTGACGTAAAATATGTGAGCTTTTTTGAGGTAAATATGCATGTGAACAGCTTGGTTAAATCCGATATAAATATATTTTGTACAATGAAATACAGTCAAAATTGTCTTATAATAACTTTTATTTATCGCATAAGAATTTGGAGATAGATTTTTCATCGATATTGGCAGGTAAATTTATTGATTATTAACTTACTTAATTTTTTTCCCTTTAAACTTTGACGGGGAATTGAGGAGCATCTAACACGTCGTATTGAAAGAAAACTAGAATAAATTAAATAACGTGTTAAGTACTTGCTGCAATGAAATCAATAAGTGTCAATGTCGTCACAATTAGCTTCACTGTTTCTACGAAGGTTGTTTGTGGTGTGTTGCAGTGACTGACTCTGAGAACACACTGCCTCGAACCATGTCACCTGACCTGATTGCTGCCCTGGAAGGTGTGCGCTTCATAGCTCAGCACATCAAGGATGCTGATAAGGACAACGAGGTAAGTCCTTTTCTTTGCTATCATTGGTTTTTCATCATAATGCTGCTTCATTGCAGCAATTAACACTTTCAAATTTTCGTCTCTCCTTTTCAATTCAAAGGTAAATTTCAATGTTATGAGATTAGATAGTAACATTCAACAATATATCTGGAGATTATACAAGAATAAAAGAGTGATTAGAATAAGATAATATTTACTAAAGGTTAGATAAAAATGTATTGATTAATTGAAATTGAGGTCACAAACTTGGTTTCAAAATCAAATCGTAGAACCCAGTCTTGGTTTCTATAATAACTGTTAGCTTAGCTCCCTATTTAATTTACTTAAATATTTATTACATTTGAACATTTAATTACAGAATTATATTATTTAATATCACATTTGCAAAAAAAATGTTCAGGTGAGTCAATGAGTACAGAAAATTAGGATTGGGTCTCTTTAAACGCTGAGAGTATACATTCCCTCAACCGAATCCTAAGTTTGCCACTGCACAGTTAGGATAGTCACATCGGAAGGAACACCGCAGCCGTCAGTCACACGATTCAAATGTGCTGCTTATGTCTCTGGTGTAACAGAATTCGAAGTAATGGCCAGCCATAGTAGGCAATCTCTAGTTTTATTGGGTTGTGCTACCTCCAGGGAATGCGCGGCTTAACGACTCCATTTGCGTTCGTCGGTACTCGGCTTGGTGACGTCACGAGGACTAGGGGAGGTTCGGAGTACGAGTGTAAGAGTCCTGATGGAACTCCCAGCGAGTTCTTACCCCTTTGTTCCGCGCTGTTATCGCGCTGCGTGGCAGTTATCCACGACGAAGTTACATAATATATTCGCTTCCCCAGGAAATAAAACCTTATCTTTTATTACATCAGCTGTCAACAACTTTCGATGGTTCCGTGGATGGTTGTAAATACACACTCTCGATTTCTCGGCGGGAATTTGTGAGTGTATTTAGCTACCGGAAAAGCTTACGATGTCTTTTAGATTCTAGTAGGCTTGGCTGTGGAGGATTGAGGGGATGGGTGGGGTGGGGTGGGGGTCGAATGAGGAAATGGAGAGGGAGGTTACATGGAATTGCTAAAAACTTTGTGAATTGTTTCTTCTTTTACGTTGTGTATCTTGATTGTCTTTATAAGAGCGAGATTTTAATCGTAGAAACACTGTTCAAATGATGTAAGGATTGGTTTCGAAGTGAGTTTGGCTTAGCTTGGTAGACATACGGTTAATTGCCAATTATCTAGACAATATTCAATACAAGAAAAAAAACAATCGAACTTGATAAGGGACGATGTTTGCATAGCTGCACAACAAAATTAATAAATGTGGTTGTATTGTATGTAACCGTAGACACTCCCCCAAGTGATTTTGATTATGAGCTTTGTTGATAGGACGAACCGTTCACAGATACTATTGTAATAAAATACAAAACACAATTTAGGGATTAGAAACCAGAACCTTTCGCATTAGAAGCTGGATTATACACGTCGAATCAACGAGCCAAGCTCTTCTTCCTGATTCGTGGATTGTTTTATTTAGGAGCGGAAGCGTTAGCTTCGTCCACAAATAAAAACTCAACTTCTATTTGTTCAGAAATTTTCTATCACTTCGTTACCTTTCTTCTCTTCTTTGTTCTTTTGCTCGCTGATTACATCTCTTAGGTTGTTCGGTTTATTTTCTTTAGCGATTTTCTCTTGGTTTCTTTTAGTATTTTATCAACGTTGGAAAATCCTATTTTGTCCGAAAGCTTTCCCTAAAATACGACTTTCCCGGAGTTTTTCGTGATCTGGAAAACTGATCGTGATCATTTCTTGCGGGTTAAGGGATGAGCTCCCTCTTTACCACCCTCCCCCACCTTAAGGGGCGTATTTTACAGGGGAAAATTGACACGATAAATTTTCAGTATTAATACTTACACTTCCACATCATTCGAAATTCTCTAGCGATTTCTTGGCGATAAAATGTTGCCAATGGCATCTAGTTCTCATAACCATTGGGGATGCAATGACACGTCTATATAGAGGCGGTTACTTGCAATAAATATCAATGTACCATATTATATGTGAAGCTCACTGCTAGCACGTAAGACTAATCCAGAAGGTCACGGGGTCGCCACTGGTGGAACTTGCAACTTGAGTTAGGTGTCCTGTATCATTGCTGTGATCAGTTTTTGACTTGAACAATTTTAAATAATTATATATCTGATATAATTATATATTAAAGTCAAGATCTTTTGTACTAAATTGTTATCAAGATTTGAACACAAGAATGATGGTTGAACACAAGAATGAAGATTCGCGTTCGGTGGTTTCTTCCGCGAAAGATTGGTTACTCCCTGATTTGCTGTTCCTGATTTTTGGCAAACCTCATATTCGTTTGAGTGGGATCGTCTAATAAATCAGTTTTTTCTTTTCGTTTTTCTTTTTTAATGTTTTTTTTTCTTTTTTCTTTTTTCTTTCTTTTTTTTTCTTTTCTTTTTTTTCCTTTCCTTTTTTCTTTTTTTTTTTTTTTTTTTTTTTTTTTTTTTTTTCTTTTAATTCCCCACCCCCTTTTTTATATATTCGATTCATTTATAAATTGCATTTAATATCCTTTTTATTTGTTATCAAATTTGTTGAGTATTTAATGCATTGTTGTAATATTACTATTTCAAATATTTACTTAAATGTAGTTCATTGTTGTGTCTGCATCTATGTAGGCCTAATTAGATTTATTTAGGCTAGTTGTCCTCCTTTGTAAATCAGTTTTTATAACTGAATAGGATAGACGTTAAATAAATTAATAAATAAATAAATAAATAAATATTTTCTGCCAATCTTAGATAAATTTTTCTCCACGGGGGGTTTTCAGTCACAAGGCGATGCACTACAGTGCACAGGCCAAGCCACACTATGCATACACGAAGCAATAACGCGATCTTTTCGATCACGTGAATATCGGGGATAAAATAACATACAATCTTATCTTTAGAAAATTTAAGACATTTGATGTCATAAATTTCTCCAGTCATCAACCCGACCTCAAATAAGTGATGGTTCGGGAATTTCAAATCATACGTTTCATAGAACATGTTAAGTCCAAAAAAGTCTCTTATAGTCTCTCTTATATAAAGTTTGTGGACGTCTTACCGCTGTATGGATTTTGACCAAACTTTGAACCATGCACCTAGCCGTAGCATTCATCTGGACATCTAGACGTGCATACGGAAGTGAGTTTTGTGATATTGGAAATGGAATCATTAGACCTTTTTTTAAAGAAAACTTCTGGTCGGGTTACAATATTTTTTCGAACCCATATCCTCACAAACGCTGCTTACAACAAAAAATTTAAAGTATATCAAAATTTAACAAAAACAATTATGCAATTCCGTGAAATTTTCACTGAAACATTAAGCACAACACTTGTTTGTATGTTTTGCTATAAGTACTCAATAAAATATCTTAAATACCACTTAACAAATGATTTTGATTTTTTAAATCTTAAAAGGACAATCTGTAAGTTTTTGTTCTTAAAAAAGAGCATCAAAAGCCACCGTCTCACCTCGAAGTCTTAACCTGTTCCTACTTTTGACTACATGCCTATGTCAAGATCAACATCATCCACTAAGCACTTCTTAGAAACAGTACATTCAAATTTTTCTTCTTGGCGAACTTCTTTTAATGATAATTCCCTCAACTTGATCTCCTACTTGCAGAATCGTGAAAAGTTCTAGTCGTAATTATTTTACCAGCACGATTTAGAATTGCTTTAAATTATGAAATGTTCTTACTACCGTATGCCACGTCGTTACGTTACAACAAGTGCACGTATACAATGTGTGCTTTGTGCAGGGAGAAGTGTCTCCTTAATCAAGACTACCTCCTTTCATAACTTGTCCCACGTTCTTTGTTTGTTCTAGAAATTCGTTCGGTTCGGAAAACACGTCTCAACTTTACTTCTTGTTCAAAATTTAAGTTGTAAAGAAACTTTGTTAAACCTTCTTTGCACGGAATTCACGTAAACGCAAGGTACAGATAAACTCACATTCACTTTAAATTGGAATTGTATTTTATTTCTCTTACTAAGTTTTCGACTGTTCTAATATAATTTCTACAGTTAAAGCGTCGATCTTTTATTTAAAACCTCGTTTAATTCCAAACTTAAACAATCTATTTTAAACATTAACTAAGAAGTTTTGGAATATTCTATGACAATTATTCGCGGAAGGTTGCATTCACCGTTTCTGAGTGTTGTGTTTAAATTTATACAGAAGTGTTGAAGGTATAAGCTATTCTGACCGGAATTGATTCATTCATAAAAATATGTATTTAATACCACCAGTAAGGTGTGAATAAGCAAAAAAGTGGTAGCAAGTATACCTTTTAAATATGAATATTTTCTCCAACAATAATTTGGCATACGAAGATTCCTTATTTATCTAACGTTGATCCGATTAAGTTGTTTATTTAAAAACGTGCTTTACAAGGGGAGGTAATTAATACAACTTTGTGTATAAATGCACACTAAGAAATTGTTGACAAGCACATTTTATAAAACTGATTTTGCGACAACAATGCAAAAGAAGGCAACAATTTCTGATTAAACATTTAAAAATAAAATAAAATTAATACAAATATAAAAAAGAAAATTGAAAAAGAAAAAACGGAAATGAAAAACTGATTTCAAACAAAACAAAGCAAATTAAAACAGCCCGACGACTTGACTCACAAATTTTCTTCTTCCTTTTGTAATAACCGCATTGATGTATCATATGGTCCTCATCTGCATTTTCCCTCCGAATCTTCTCCGCACCATTCTTATCAGTAAGCCTCTTCTCTCCTCTTCAGCGTCATTATCTATTGTCTCTTTTGCTATTTATACCTGTTTCTTGGTCTTGCTTTGCGTGCTTTGCAACCTAATTTCAAATATATTTTCTCCGTAGTTTCTCGCTCCATGCTTCTCACATGTCCAAACCCCATTTAACCTTGTATATATCCTCCCCCCCCCCCCCCCAACACACTCAGAGTATTTCCCTGATGGTCGTGTTCCGTTTCCTGGCCATTCTAGTCGTGCGCCCTAACTACCTTACAATGTTCTGTTGCACACATTCCTTCTGCGTATAGTTATAGGTGAAAGTGTGTGTTTTTAGTTTTGTTTAATATAACCGAAATAACACCGCCAAACGGTAACGCAACCGAAATAACACTGCTTACCGGCAATAAACCATATTTACCGTTATGAGCCAGGCCGAAATAAAACTACATTTTTCTACTTGCTTTCAAAATATCAATACTTTCACAATCCATTAATTTACACTCTTTAACTTTCTGATAACTTTAGAGTTATATAATGAAAATCAAGCTTAAACGAAAATAATATATTTATATTTTTTTTCTTCTGAACACATTGTGCTATAGTTTTCCCTTTTGTCTAACGAAAGATTGCAGAAGCGAGATAGATAAAAGAGATAAAACAGTGGTGCCTCATGTTACATTGCGTTTCCCTCTGCATTTAACTTATAAGTAATATCATGTTACTGTTTTTTAATGCGAGGAAGGCGAAATTAAAATGAAAACATAAATACCATCACGTCTTACAATAAAACACTTACATTACACACTTCTAGTTATATGTGGTGTAAAGTTCAATACAAGAAAGAAAATGCAAATTTCATACGTCTAATTTTATGTACATGGGTAGAAGTGTTCCTAGTGTTGTTTGAAACTCGACGATTTTGAGACCAACTAGTAAATCATACTACGATTCGGTTATTAACGCGTAAAAACTTGAGTTGTCTCATTGCTCCCGTTGCTATATTGTATGACGCAACTTATTGTGCTTTTCAAATGTAATAACTCTAAAAATAAAAACTGGAATTCATCGGAGTTTTTTCCCTTCGAGTTTTCTTGCTGCTATTATTTCTGTTTGGAAATAACAAAAAGTCGACCCACTTTTAGTTCAGAGAATATTTTTTTGCCCCCATAAAAATGTGGATGTTTTTTGTATCTTTTCTCATAAATCGCCGGCATCCCAAACAACAGTTAATAAAGAGTCCCAAGAGTCTGGCTTGGCTTATTTGTCGTACTTTAGTAGGCAACGATAGGGTGCACCCTAATTCCTCGAGTGTGAAGGAATCCTGGCTTGGACATAGTATTATGAATGATGCTTTGTTTGTTGTTGATTTCATGTTTTTCACATTTAAAAGCGTTCACCACCCCTTTTTTAGGCAATTTTCTGTTTGCTCGGCTGAATGACATCACAGTTGTTAGAAATTTTGAACATATCTCAAGAAAGTGGAAATAAAGGTTTCTATAGTAACACATTCCTAAAATTTGTTTTGAAATAATTTATAAAAAATAAATTAGATTTCACGAATTTCAATTTTGTTAAAAAGTCCAAAATTGACTATTTCGTCTTTTTTCTGGCGATCAATCAAAATTTTGAAAATCTATGACTGTTGGAACGTCCATGTATGCTTTATTGACAAGTTTGCAAAATTGTATATACGTAGGATGCTTTTTGGCCGAGCAAACCGCTATTTACTAACTATCAAAAGGGTGTAAAGAAATTCAAATTAATAAACTCGTATTTTAGAGTCACACATTTACCCACTCAGTCATATAAGTGATTTCCATCAGGGGACTTTAATGTTAAAACTAAAAATGTGAACCCTGTTGGCGACAATGCCATCGACCCGCGAGCAATGACCAACACGACCCAACCCTTTGGACACGATCCACCCGTGTGAAGTTGACGATGCCAAGAATCACCAAAGTTGTATTTATTGTGTGCTTAATTGCTAGGACGGCTCCAAAGCACACGTACCCAACCTAAGAATTGATGTGTTTAAGTCCATAATAATCATCTGCCTGAAGAGGGATTATGATCCGGGGCCTTCTGCATTGGAAGCGGAAACTCCAACCGCTGGACCAACGAATTAGAATTGAACCCGTCCCAGCAATGACAACATTAACTACACTCTGATGAAAATCAGCTCTTCTAACGACGGGCAGAAAATATATATTATATGCAGAAAATATATAATGTGCAAATTCAAAACTTGATAATATGCAACAAATTGTTCTTATTTGTATATCAGTTTATAATACTGAATATGATGACATTCAATAAGTAACATTTGTTTAAAGTAAATATAGCAACATTGCAAAATGACAAGGCATACAGCTCAAGTAATCATCATCCAATGACATTGCAATGAAAAGTTGGTGTATCGTTCATTTGTGAATCATTTTGATTTTGTTTCAATGCTGACTTTTGAGTAGATCATAAGTCCTTATTTATTAAGTTGTTACATAATTCAATAACGTTGTGCATGGGGACACACACGGTTGGTGAAACATGTTGAATGCGTTTGATACCAAGGTAAAGGGGGTATTACATTGAGACTGCAGTCAGTCCATTTTGTTTTAATCGTGGGAAACCTGTTACAGGGTGCAATTAGCTCCTCTTCAGGTGAACTAGGTATGTGCGGATAGGACAATTGTGAAGGGATGTCCGAGGGCTGTTTAAGAGGACTCAATCCCTTGCATTCGCCTTAAAGACTGAGGAAAACCTCGGAAAAAACCTTCAGTCAAGATTGCCGGTCTCGACAGGATTCGAATCCGGGACCTCCCGAGGGGGTCTAGCCTCGGATTCGGATTGAGATCCCGAATTTTCTAGTCGAAACCGAACTTTTGAATCCGACAGCCAAACCCCCCATCGGAAACATTTCCGACAAGGTGACGTCAGAGTAGGAAGCCATCTGATTGGTTGACAGTCACATGTGCAGAGACATGTGTGCGATGTTTTCAAGATGGACGCTCTGTTGATGGGGCTGTCGCAAATTGCTGTTTTAATTTGTCGATGTATTTTGACGCTGAGAAAATAAGATTTGTGAAAGGGAGTGGGGAGAGAGAGAGAGAGTTGCCGCAGTTGAATTTTCCAAAGTCCGCTTTGCGAGTTTTATTAGGCCTACGCAAAAATCGTGAGTGTCCTTGTGGAGGGTCTTTGGTCTCATCACACCCGTCATGTATTTCAGTGGTATTTTTATTATTTACTGGGGAAGAATAGGCCTAGGGCCTAGGATTCTAGATAATCGTACCTTAACCTAAACAATAGAAACTGGTAGGGCCTAACCTACTAGGCCTAGCCCCTAGGCCATAGACCCTTACGTCCTAGCTAGAGTAGGATTCACACAACTTTGAATGACCTTTTGACACTGTTCGGCGGCCATTTTTCATGTGAACCACTAGAACAAAATTAGAGGTCTAATTGAAAATGTACTTTTAAAAAAAATAATGAATTATACACGGTGCATTATTATATAAAAATACTAAATTATTGTTTACAAGATTAATTTAATGTAATCTGGACTTTCCAATTCATTAAAAGTAATAAATAACAAACAAATGTCGAGTCATTATTCGTTTTCACAGTTGACAACAATGGTTTTATTTTATTGACCAATGAGCGATCTTCCCAATACCACTTTCATACAATCACTAAAATATTACTAAAGGCCTGTCGTCTGTTCAGCACAGATAGGCCCTACCTACGTCGTCTGCTTTAATCTTGTTTCTGACTAATTTCTTTACTTGGTTGCTCTTCTGAGTTCTGGGCTTGACTAATTATTAATTAATAATATTTTAATGTTATGTAGGCCTAGCCTAAGTATTGATGAAATGAGTACGTCTATCAATTGTCTTATGTTGAAGTAAAGTAGGTCTTTAGGGCCCGCGGGGAAAAAAACAGTCTAGTAAGCCAACCAATTAGGTAGGGCCTAGGTACCTAAACAGTAAATACGTACAAGACAACGGTTATAGTTTAGAAAAAATACTTTTAATATTCCTTTTGGAGGTAGGGCTATAAATACTAGGCCTAGGCTACACTACCTGGGTTGGGCCGATGCTAGGCCTAGGCTACGCGTAGCCCTAGGCTAGGCCTAATTTCCCCAAATTGAACACATATCACAAGAATTTCCCGGTTTTATCAATGTAGGACTAGATCAAGCTAGCCTAGCCTGCATCATAGATAGGCTGCATGTTGAAGCTAGGCCTAGGCTTTTGCCCCCCCCCCCCCCCCCCACCCTCCAACCACCAAAGAGAAATTGCATAGACTAGGCCTAGCCAACGTAAATATATTAGTATCCTTGGGCCTGGCCCTAGGCTAGGCTAGAACGAAGTGTATAATAGTATCCTTGCCCTAGGGTCTAGTTCAATTTTTATGCAAATAGAATTGTGATGATTAATATAAAATAACAATAATATAAGACAAAGAATTTTAATATCCAAAAGAACTCAGTGACAAAACATAACACGCAATGACAGTATCCTAATGAAACATAACCTCCAACGTTTGGAATGGTCTGTTGACATACACCTAGTTCGTCACCTCGCCACACGCACGCAGCGCACGGAGTAAAAAAATGATGCTAGCAATTTTATTTTTCCTGTGTTGGTTATGCCGATTTAAACAAATGCAACTTTGAAGGTCGTTCAATCTAGGCTGAATCCTACTCTAGGCCCTGAAGTTTTGCCTAAGGGAGGGTCTACTAGGCCTAGCCCTAACCCCTACCCTAAGCTAGGCTAGGGGATAGGCCTTATGTCATTTGCATTACCCACACAAAGGCCTAAGCTAAGTCTATTTTTTTGTGAATGCTAAAGCCAACAAAACAGCTTAATTATTGGATTAGGCACTCCCTAGCCATATCCCAAGTTAAGGGAAGGTCATTGGTCTAGGCCTAAATAGGCCCTAGGGCTACCTATGGTAGGGCCTAGCCTAGGTAGGCCCTACCCCAAAGGATTAGGCCTAGTAGGCTATAAATAATTGTAAGCTAAGCCTAGCCTAGGCCCCATCAGGTCTAGGCCTTGCTTTTTTTGTTAGGGCCTAGGCCTACTGTAGGAAGTAGGTTACCTACCGGTATCAGTTAGCTAGGCCTACCTGTGGGTGGTTAGAAAGGCCTGGTGTGCCTAGTGTAGGGCCCTAGGCTACAAGTCATAGGCCTAGGCCCCTACTCTTTCTTCTGTACCGGTAGAGATCATTGATCGGCACCACTGCAAAATGAGGTAACGCCAAAAATTCCCTACAAGGACACACACCATATGCCGCTTAATTTGCTACAAACCCAGTGATAAAGTAGCACTGGTACCTAGGCCTACTGTCTAAAAACATTAGGCCTAGTCACTACCGGTAGCCTAGATAGGCTATCTAAAGTCACTCGCAACTTACGAACTTGCGTGTAGAATTTTGGAATAAAATGTAGGGTATAATGTAAAAAAATGTAAAAAATGTAAATGTAGGCCTAAAATGTATAAATTGACATTGTAAAATTCTAGTGCAGCAGCAACTCTTGGAATATATACTCTCTTCCTTCTCTTTACCTCAGCTCAGCGTCAATTGCAAAAATTGAATTGAAAGCTGCAACGGCTTCAATAAAAAAACTACGAATAAATTAGAATTTAGTTCATAATGGATGATATACCCTTTTGAAGTAAAAAGTCTGTCTGAACCTGTACCCCGATCCTTCTTCATTTGAAGCATTAGATTCATGTGCTAATATTTAGCACTCGAGTCTGCTTAGTACGTAGCGAGCAAGTGCAGTCAGCTTTATGCGTTCCAGATTTAGGCCTACGCCATGCATAGAACTGCGTGCAAGCGAGTCAATGTAGATTTTCATAATTTATTTTGCTTGTTAGCAATTTTGAAGCCACTGAATATTGACATACACCTTAACCACTGCACCAAGTGACACAAAAACAAATGTATCATACAGGCATACCTGGGGGAGTTCCTTTTAAAAAGAGGTTATAAAAAGATTCAGTTCATCAATTTAAAAAAGAACTTTTATAAAGTTCTTTAAAAGTTCCTTTTACACCCTTACCTCTAAAAAGTTTAAGTTCCTCATAAAAAGGAACTAAAGTTCCTTAAAAAGGTTCCTTTTATTTTTAACTTTTTTAATGCGACTGCAGAGTGACTGACGTGCAACTTTCAAGCATGCGTAATTGCGTACCGCTGTCAAGAGCACGGTGAGCGGTAGGGTCATGAATCATGATGATACGTATGATATGAAAACTAGGAAAACGCTTAAGTCCCGCCGCGTTGTTGGATGAGCGTAATTGGTGCATTGAGCTGCCATGTGTTATGCGGATTTTCTGTTGTTCTGTGAAAAAATCATATCTAAGTTGAACTTTTTTAAATTAGGGCTAAATTAAATGAAATTAAAAAATAACTTAAATTTTTAATCAATCGTAATTTTTAAAAAAGGAAAAATCATAAAATTGCAACTTTCATGAGAAATAATTTTCCGATTGCGCTCAAAAACGTGGCAGTTCTAAGTTCAGAGATTTCGAAGGCCTCCAAAAAATTTCATCGCAATCGGAGTATCGGTTTAGCCGGAATCATGTGGAAAAACAGACAAAAATACAACAAAAAAAGAAAGAAAGAAAAAAGAAAACATTCCGGAATTTTTTTCTCCAGTGTAGGCCTAGTAGAATGGAATCTTTGCTTCGCTCGCTACGCTCATCTAATCATAAATGATCCATAACGGCAAGTTGTTTGCCTCGCTACGCTCATCTAATTATAAATGATCCATAACGGCAAAGGTTGTTTGCTACCGCTAACAAATCCTGAAAAGTGGTGCTAAGTACAAAAGTGACTACTTAATTATAGGCCTACTGAACTTGAAAAGTCCCTTGAAAATATGAACTTGATCAATTAAAAGTTCCTCAACATTAAAATAAATCAAGTTCCTTAAAAGTTCCGGGAAAATGGAACTTGTTCTTTTAAAAAGTTCCTTCTCTAAGTATGCGTACAGGTTGAACGAATTCTTTTAAAGAAATGGCATAGTCAAGTCTTTTTATGTTATGAATTTCTAGGCCTTCCTATTGTAAGAAAATTATTTAAAGAACATAAGGTATGCAGGGTGTAGGTACAATAGTTTTTTACCCCGTTTACATTGCTAGAGTTCGATGCAGGTTATGCGGTTAAAATAATTCATAGTTTAAACGGACACTGGTTTCAAGGCCAGTTGAGTTCATTTCAAACCGCATACATTGCTAGTAGGCTAATAAAACAGTAATGGGGAAAGATCTATCATTGAATTGCAGTATATCACACAATATTTTGTTTTATTTGTATAGGCTATAGGCCCTACAGGTAATATGGAATTTAGGCAAGTTGGTTTTGTAGTTAGTATTTATTATAATATTTGAAGGCTTAATAAATTGAGAGATTCTTCTCCTTGGGGACTTTTTCTTGAGGCTGTGCCGCTGTAGCCAAACGATCCACTCCAGACACTACAGGTACCAGTAGGCCAACTGCAAGTGCTGGAAGGTCTAGGAGATTTTAGAGGCACACCATTGGCAGCTAGTTGATGCCCACCTTCAGGAAACTGTCAACAAAAAAAATCATGTAGTAGCCTATTGAATTGTGTGCTATAGCCCTACTACTTGTAATAAAAATCTGGATGACATTAATTTTGGCCTAGGCCTAAATCATGTTCTTCTTTAAATTACTAAGCCTGATTGTTTGATTTAATTTTTTTTAAATATGCCAGCTAGTTGTAATGAAAACTAAGTCCTACCTATATCACAGTAGGCGAGGCCTGAATTTAATTTGAATCTCAAGTGGCCGAGGAGAGTTTGGTAGAGAATGTGAGTGCCGGTATTTGTCTTTGAGATAATTTATTCACCAAGTTCAATTAATCTACATTATAGTCTTCTTTATAATAAGCCACCACCTTTTTAGAATAAGTAGTCTTAGGCTACATGGCCAAGATTTTCAAATACATAGGCCTAACGCCTAATAGATTTTATCCATTAAGCTTTTTACATTAGGGGCCCAAGTAATTTTTGACATTATTTTTCGATACATATCTGCGTAGGCCTTGGTATGCTACCGGTATAGATTGGTGATATTTTAAAAGTCTGACCTAGACCTATGGTCTTACAATAATTATTATATTTTAAATTTATTTGACGTAAGTTTATTGTAACTTCTTGTTTGATGGCTGAATAACGGCAAATCATAATAAGCCTATGCTAAGTAAAACATGAGACTGCAGCGCTGTCTGATGGGCTTCTAAACCTGCCGTATGTTTGACGGCAGAGCACGTTAGACGTAAGCAGCCACTAGAGCCGGTTTACTGACCACACTTGCAATATGTAGGGCTTACCCCTGCCCCCACCTGCCCAACATAAAATCTTACCTCTTCACGACATCAGTAACTCATTCCATGTGCTGATTACTGCAGGGGCTAGGAGGGTACCGGTGCTGAAAGTACAGTAGTTTCAACAGTTCTTCATTTTAAGCTACCGCACGACCATAACAATCATAGAGTTGTTGAATAATTGCATCTGTAAAAAAATAATAGTTTTTAGTTCAAGTTCTCTAGCAAAGGCACTACTTTATATTACTTATTCCCCGTTTATATTACTAGCGTCCCAACTGGGCTGGAACGCGGATTACAATTTTTGAGTTTTTTCCCCCGACATAGGCCGAACCTAAATTAAGTCCCCTGAATGCAATGCACACTACATTACAATGATCTGATATGACCTAAAGATTGCCTAGGCCTATCAAGCCGATGGTTTATGTCCATGTTTAGGTCTGACAATGCTCTCTAGGCCTGTTTGTAATTCTAGTGAGTCAGTAAGTTAGGCGTAGGGCCTAGTGCATGGGCTGGCCTAGAGTTGTAACAGCGTTGAACCTAACCTAGTCCTATGCTTTAGTTTGGTTAAGGATTGGCCCTTGTGTATCTTATGTAGGCCCTACTTCCTAGGCTTATGCACAGGGGCCTAGGGCTTGAAGTTCCCTGGTCCCTATTTTAGGTTAGGTGAAGTCAGCTCAGGTCTTTCGTAGGCCTAGATTAGCAGATACTACATAGGCCTACTACTTGTGACAGGGCTAGATTTGTGTTGCATAAATTTAAACAAAGGCTAGGTCCTTTATGATGAACTTTATGATGTAGGGTCTAGGTACTAGGCTAAGATAAACATACCTCATGAACCTCGTAGGCCTATCGTTGGGTAGGCCTAGACCACCAGAATCCTTGTTCTTCTTTTGCTGATGCAATATTTCAAATAAGATTGCATGGCATTACTCAAGAACTGACGCCTAGGCTCCTAAAACCCGATTTTGAAAAGGTCTTGGGAACATTTACGTCTACAGATTGACACTTGTCAAGTCCCATGTGTTATTTTGTTTACTAAAAGTGGGCGAAGACCACTGCCTTCAAACCTTGTCGTTCCCACCGCTCGCGTCTGAGCGCTCTCCCATTGGTTGAATAAATTATGTTCCGACAACGGCTGGGATAGTTGTCGGAAACTTTACGAATTCGGGTTCCTCAATCCGACTGTCGCAAAATACCGTCGAGGCTAGACTTTCCGAAATTCGGTTTTTGTGGTCGGCCGAAAAAATGCTTTCCGACAGTTCGTCGAGGCTAGGCCCCCTCAGAGTCGAGCGCTTAGCGCCCGAGCCAACACTGTCGGTAGTCAGTCCATGTCAGCCACTGATCGGAGCCAATTGCAGTTTTGGGTCGCAGTTGGCTACAATTGCAAAAAAAAATAATTTTTCTAAACTGCCAACTGCAATAGCGGGTTAGATTTGTGTGGTACTGAACATGCTCTGATTGTAAATAAAAAAAAAACTGGAGCCAGTTGGCGGTATGCCTGTGATGGTTCTTCATCCCACCTCTCAACCACCTTCCACTTTTTTCTCACTCTCCCACTCTATTTCTCTCTCACTCTATTAACACAATGTTGTGAAGACTTAAAGGCAACAAAACACTCTTGAATAAAATACTTATGTCGCTTGATTGCCAAATCCAGATAATTCCCACATGCATTCGAAACCAAGTTTTGGACTTCTATTTTCGACCTAAAAATGTTAAACTTCGGGAGGTTGATAACAATAGGATATGCTCATTGCGTGATCAGGCCCATTTTTGGATGAGCGAAGCGAAGACTTCAATTTCACTGACCCCCAAAAAATTTAGCTCGGGTGTTTTTTTTTGTTTGTTTTTTTTTTTGTTTGTTTTTCTGTCTGTTTGTTAACTCTCTACCAGGCAAACGGCATATCCGATCTTGATGAAAATTTGACAGGACCTTCGAAATCTCTGAACTTAGAGGTGTATTGTTTTTGGGTACAATCAAAGAAATATTTCTCATGAATATCGTACTTTTACGATTTTTTTCGATTTTTAGTGCGATATTTTCGTGACATTTGGGCCAATTCTGACCAAACGGGTAGGGCTACAACGTTCATATTATACATGGACATTAAGGTTATGGTGATGTAGTACCTTTTGAAAGAAAAAGTTGAAAAAGTTAGCCAGAATCCATAGAAATAAAGCTTTTAATATAAGTTTTTTACGGTAAATAAAACCAATTGACAGGTAACAAAAGAAACTTGTCAACAATCACCTACAATGCGTAGGCAGCAAAACAAAGAACTTGCAAAAGTAAAGATATCCCAAGCAAACTTAAAATTTTAATAAGCTCATCCATCAACGCGGCGGGACTTTAGCGTTTTCCTAGTAATATTTCAAATAATTATCTTTTACCCAAGCCGAGGAAATTAATACAAACAAACCTGTTTGTTGGGTATTCACGGTCAGTGACTAAAACAACTAACCAATATTTTGAATATGTGCTGTGATCGCGACTAAAACTCATTCTAACTCAACTTGGAACAAACCACAATTTTCCCATCCTTCCTCTCCCCTCAATTAATTTCTCAGCCTTAATCTAGCTTGTCACCTATTCCCCTTTCTCCCTTTACTTCCCTTTATAAATGTATCACTTTTGTACACCTTTGTCAAAATGACCACACTGTTTTTGTTTGTTTTTACTTACATGTTATCTTTACAAATTATGTTCTCCGTTATGTCTGAATGACAACTTGTTTTCTATATTATGTATTTGTTTTCTTGCAACTAATGTGTGTTGTTTGCTGTTCCATTGTAACAGGCTAAAGAGGGAATTGTGCCCTACAATGGCCTTTCTCGCCTAGCGGCGAGAAAAAATCATAAAAATAAAAATAAACCACAATTACATAGGACAACCGGTAGAGCTTCAAAGCGTTCGAGACTAAACCACTACATTGGTTTGACCGAGCTCATGCAACAGTCGTAATAATGGTTGTGTGGCACGTGTGGCATACCTATGTCTATGCTGGGGATTTTATACAGATATACTAATATTAATGACCCCATTGCTTGAAGAGCACACTTTACTACCTGTGTTTTACCAATAGTTGAATACTGTTCTCCGATATGGTCAATGGCTGCTCAAACAAATTTAAAACAACTTGATCGAGTGGTTTCATTTTTTCTTGCTATTGTGCGAAATCGTGTTCCTGAATGCAGGAACCAAACAAAGCAAGAATTAATGAAACTTCTCAGAATGTCTTCATTAGACTCGCGTCGACAAAGATCGGACATGGCGTTCTTGCATCGCGTTGTGAATGGACATATTAGGTCCGACATTCTAGTGTCATTGTTCCCGCTCAGAGTTCCTTCTCGTTCTACTCGGTTGTCACCTGTTTCATGTCTCAACTCCCGTCTATCAACAACGAAAAGGTCACTATTCATTCGGCTTCCTACAATTATCTCCTATTCCCACAATATTCATCAATTGACCATTTTTGCTAATAAATTTCGGCCTTTTTTATCATCAATTCGGCAGCCACAAATCATTAATTGGATAGCTAAGCTTAACGTTTTAAAACAATTGATTATTTGTTATTTTATTAACTGCTTTTTATTTTTTTATTTTTATAAATATCAGTACTTTTTAAATCATCAATACATCATCGTATAGGTAATTCATTGTACATTTGTCATTATGTTATTAACTATGATTTACAGCCAAGTTATTGTTGTATGTTTACTGAAATTTGTAAGTTCTACTGTTTTTATTACGTTTTATGTTTTTATAATATGATTTTAAATTTATTATCTTAGTACCTCAATGTAAAATGGCAGCAATGCTGTATTTGAGTGAACCAATAAATAAATCACTATTTTACCATATTCCACCGATACATAGTTCAGCTGGTACACACCATAAAAAAAACTAATTGATTAGAAAAATCGATGCATGCCCTCCGTATCAAATATGTTTCAATTAACGACAATAATTGGCGTAACACATACATTACACTAACACAATGAATATAAACTATATTATATACAATTGCGTAGTCATCAATTCATATAACTGAATAATTAATTCGAGCCTGGTGTCTACGGTTACGTCCAACCAATAAAAAAATGAAAAAAATCCGAATTGAAATTAAGTCTAATGGGGTTGTTACTGAAACGTACACTTTTTCTGATTGGCTAAAAATACAGCAAACGTAGCATTGAATATGAGTTTTCAGTGCAGTGATTAAATTCCTTGCAATCCCATTAAAGTTATTAAATTTATGAGCGCTGGATTACGTGGCAATGGTCCGTGGTTCCGGGTCATGTTATCAGGGTTCGAATGTAATGTGACCCTGGCATTGTTGGGGTTAACTCTCGGCCCACATGTAATTCCCGTCTGAGTCACGTGATGTGAACAGACGCGACAACTTGAGGGATACCTTTGAAGCTGATTACAGCTTAGGGTAGCTGACGAGTAGTCAATCTAGATAGGTAATTTGCGTGCTGTTATCGTATCTCAGGTATCTAAAGCTGCTTGGGTGGTGAGCGTGGGGGGAGAGGGAGAGGATTTACTAAATTTTGTAAATATGTATAACACCATTAGTATTAGTAGTTTTAGGGCCCTTTAAAGGCAAAGATTACTCGCGCTATAACACCATTGATTTTCCCATGTGTTAAATATATAATTCCACGGTTGTGCATAATATGCATGACAAATCCACAAATTTCTTTAAAAATAAAATTAAAATCCTTCCAACGATACCTGACGACAATTCATGCCCTTCTCATGCGACTAAGTAGAGTGGTTTAGCTTCGTTGTTAAAGTAATGTACACGTAGTCTTCGTGAAGACTTTTAGTCCTACCCACTCGAGTCATAGATCTGAACATCATCTGTGGACTTGAAGCGAACCAAGCCAACCCTGTCGGCGCCGGCACCATCGATGAGTGAACAATGACCAACCATAGACAGATAGCCAGAGTCAACAAGTCTAATTAGGAACACTTTTTGAATTTATTGTGTCTCGTCTAGGACTGCTGCAATGTCATCGCTTACACAATTTCAGAAGTCAATAAACTTCTGCCAACAACGGCTAACGAAAACCTAAGGAAACCTATCTGTCAGGTTTGCCAGTGGTGGGTTACTTTGTCGGTTTCATTTCTTTGAATATAACATCTGCATTCTACATAAAGCACAATTTAAATTAACTAACATTCATAATTACTGAATTATTTTTATATTTAAGACGTTTTGATGATGATGATACGTTATTATCGTAGATTGGCGCCAGATAGGTAAATCTATTTCCACCTATAATGATTTGCATCTAACTATACGCAGTTGAAGGGACAAGTAAAATTAGTATTTTGTGTGTAAATTATGTATCGTCATCGTCATCGTCATCATCGTCATCGTCATCCGTCATCGTCATCGTCATCGTCATCGTCATCGTCATCGTCATCGTCATCGTCATCGTCATCGTCATCGTCATCGTCATCATCATATCGATCGTGACTACTTTTTTTTGAATCGTAAAACGAAACCCATATTGTTAACATCGTATAGTTTTAATACCTGTGATTTGAGGCAGGATAAAACATTGGGTATGGCCTACTAGGTATAGATTAGAGAGCAAATTAGTTTGCGTTTGTAGCTGTCCTAATATCCACACAATATCGTTGTTGATTATAATTTTATTCCACAATTATAAATATTCATATCAGAGGGAGTTAAAATATTTGTTTTTGGATTATCTGCGATTTTATTTCATACAGCAAATGCATGTTATATGCAAATTAATACTCGACACATAATAATTCCAGTTTTAAACTTGTCTCTGTGTATTCGATAATCGAATGATTTTTAAATCAAAACACGCTTCAATTTTCGAATGAAGCTTTATACAAACATTTTGTTCGATTATCTACAAAAGTCCTGTAAAACACGTTATGATTATCGAATAAAGCTATATGAAATTCGTATTTATATTATTGAATGAAGCTCAATAAATCTAGAATTATTACAACTATGTTTCAAGTCAAGATCAACATTTAGTTATTATTTGAAGTGGCTATCACTACGGCACGATTATATTTTCTTTCAACATTAATGCGCCTTTATGTTCTTCTTCAATGAAAAGTCGGTTTTTGGAGGTTTCTTTTAGAAAACAAACGAGATTTAGCCAGTAGTTTGAAACGCGAAAAAGGTTTTATAGAGCAGAATGGTGATATGGTTTTCTCATATGTTATTTTTACTACATTGATCCGGTGATCAGGAGAATTACCCTTCAATACAGATTGACGACTGACAATAAGACAGAAGAGAAGAGAGTAGACTGCTTACCCCTGCACTGACCTCGCAACGTTTCATGTGCTGACCAGCTACCCTTGCAAGGAGATAACAGATATGTTGCCTCTATATATGGATCTCGCGTCCACCAGGTCGGCTAGTAATAACGCAGTTCATCATGAAGACAAAGACCGTTCTCTCTTGCGCTTAACCGAGCCCAACCATCAGAGTTATTAGGGCATGAGCCCATCAGACATTACCGCTAATTGAATTCAGAACAACGATGTTGCATGGATTATCTTTGTGACTGGGATGAATTGATAGTCTGCATATTTCCGCCTGTTTCAAGCATGATGGTTTTGGATCATCGGTATTGGAGATAGACTTAATAGTCTAAAGTCTAAATCATTTATGCGCATACAAATCGCAATACAGGTTAACACACTTCGATCCGGATTCACTAAAAGTTTTTTGCGAAACTTTGAATGAAGTTAATTCTTCAATCAAGCAAGAAAATAATTCAGAAAAGGTAGCCTGAAATTTAATGATGTAAGGTAAAATAAAATGGCAATAATTATTCTAAAAACTAGGAAAAAAGCTTAAGTCCCGCCGCGGGTTTTTGGATGAGCGTAATGGGGGCATTGAGCTGCCATGTGTTATGTTGAATTTCTGTTCTGTGAAAAAATCATTACTAAGTTGATGATTTTTTTTAAATACTTTAAAATAAATAAAAAATAAACTTTAATTTTTAATTTTTTTAATTTAATCGTAATTTTAAAAAAAAAAAAAAAATCGTAAAATTTCCGAATTTCAATAAAAAATAATTATTCGATTGTGCTCAAATTTTTCACGAATATATGAATTCATAAAATTTAAAGGTTTTGTGAAAAAATCATTACAATCGGGTAAAGATGTAGGTGTTATTGTCAAAGAATTTATTTAAAAAGAAAAACCCCGTAAATTGCGATTATTATGAGAAATAATTATTTGATTGCGCTTAAATTTTTCCACGAAAATATAAATTCCCTAAAATAAAGGTTCTGTGAAAAATCATTACAATCGGACAAAACGTGTAGGTATTAAAAACAAAGAAATTTTTAAAAATCGAAAAAAATCGTAAAATTGCGATTTTTATGGGAATTTTTTTTTCGATTGAGCTCAAAAACGTGGCGTTTTTCTAAGTTCAGAGATTTCGAAGGTCTCAATAAAATTTCATCGCAATCGGGGTATCGGTTTAGCCGGAAAACGTGCTAAAAAACAGACAAAAATACAAAAAAAAAAAAGAAAAAAAAAAAAAACATTCCGGATTTTTTTCTCCAGTGTAGTGAAATGGAATCTTCGCTTCGCTCGCTACGCTCGCTACGCTCATCCAATAACCAATACAAATTTACTGCAATACATAATATGATACTATTTGTAACAGATTTCGTAGCATCGTTATTGATTTTTTTAAAAGTGTTAGGCCTATAATTACACAATATCGGTGCTATCTCAGGTTCCACAAATAATTTTGATGGCCTTAGTCGCTGTTTTGGTCTCGAAATGTACCAAGATACGTGCCTGATTGAATGTGTCAAGTTTCTCGAAATACGATCTACAACAATACAACGACAATCGAAATGGTTACATCGATTGCCCAACATTAATTTCTTTTAAAAAAGCAAATTGATTTAAAAAACAGCTTTTGAATTTCTGTAGTAAAAACTGAAATAGCACTATTTTAGGGTAAAAATACTATTCCATAGAAATCAAAAGTTTTAACTGCGTTCGCCTCGTGGTGAATATAGCATAAATCGGTTGGATTTGTTACTCTCTATAAAATAGTTAAAATACGAATAAGAAGAATACATGTAAACAGGTTTCTATCGTTTATAGCCTTCATCTTCAATGTAATAAATCCCATTCAGTAATTGGATGAGCGTAGCGAGCGTAGCGAGCGAAGCGAAGATTCCATTTCACTACACTGGAGAAAAAAATCCGGGATGTTTTTTTTTTTTTTTTTTTTTTTTTTTTTTTTTTTTTTTTTTTTTCTGTTTGTATTATTGTGTGTTTGTTAACACGATTCCGGCTAAACCGATACTCCAATTGCGATGAAATTTTATGGAGACCTTCGAAATCTCTGAACTTAGAACTGCCACGTTTTTGAGCGCAATCGGAAAATTATTTCTCATGAAAATCGCCATTTTACGAATTTTTTCAATTTTTAAAATATTTCTTCGACTTAGAACACCTACATGCTTAATTTGATTTTAATGATTTTTTCACAAAACCTTAATTTTATGAATTAAGATATTCGTGTGAAATTTGAGCGCAATCGAAAAATTATTTCTCATGAAAATCGAAATTTTACACGTTTTTTCTTTTTTTAAACAAGTCTTTGACTTATAACACCTACATGCTTTATCCTATTGTAATGAATTTTTCACAGAACCTTAATTTTATGAATTAATATATTCTTGTAAAATTTGAGCGCAATCGAATAATTATTTCTTATAAAAATTGCAATTTTACGATTTTATCCTTTTTTTTTAAATTACGATTCATAAAAAAAATTTAAAAATAAAGTCAATTTTTTATTTAATTTAATTTAATTTTTAAAAAAAATTTCGACTTTGTAATAATTTTGTCACAGAACAACAGAAAATCCTCATAACACATGGCAGCTCAATGCACCAATTACGCTCATCCAACAACGCGGCGGGACTTAAGCGTTTTCCTAGTCGATAGAAGGATTTGTAAAATGTAAATGTAAATTACTCATGGCGGAACGGAACAAATATAAAGTTTGTGGGTCGTGCATGAATTAATGATTGTGCAGATAATATTGTAGTAAGTCGTCAGCTGGTGAGAGTGAAAGTATTTATGTGTATAGTTTTATCTTTTTTATTTATGGATTCAACCACAAATGTTATTGGATGAGCGAAGCGAGCGAAGCGAAGATTCCATTTCACTACACTGGAGAAAAAAATCCGGAATGATTTTTTTTTTGTATTTTTGTGTGTTTGTCCGCACGATTCCGGCTAAACCGAAAATCTAATTGCGATGACATTTTCTGGAGGCCTTCGAAATCTCTGAACTAGAACTGTCACGTTTTTGAGCGCAATCGAAAAAAAAATTCTCATAAAAATTCCAATTTTACGATTTTTTTCGATTTTTAAAAAAATTCTTCGATTTATAATACCTACACGCTTTGTCCGATTGTAATGATTTTTTCACAGAACCTTTATTTTATGAATTTATATATTCGTGGAAAATTTAAGCGCAATCGAAAAATTATTTCTCATGAAAATCGCAATTTTACGGGGGTTTTCTATTTTAAAACAATTCTTCGACTTATAACACCTACATGCTTTATCCGATTGTAATGATTTTTTCACAGAACCTTAATTTTATGAATTGAATATATTTGTGTGAAATTTGAGCTCAATCGAATAATTATTTCTTATGAAAATCAAAATTTTACAATTTTTTTCTTTGTTAAAATTACGATTAATAAAAAAATTAAGAATTAAAGTTTATTTTTTATTTATTTTTTAATAAATTAAAAAAAAATCTTCAACTTAGTAATTAATTCTTTCACAGCACAGAAAATCCGCATAACACATGGCAGCTCAATGCACCAATTACGTTCATCCAACAACGCGGCGGGACTTAAGCGTTTTCCTAGTGTTTAGATTACCGACAATATTGGTTGAAACGTTAAGCGCGAGACTTTGATTCGGGAGGTCTCGGATTCGCATCTCTTCCGAGACCGGCAATCCTGACTGAAGGGGTTTTTTCTGAGGTTTTCCTCAGTCGTTAACGGGAATGCAAGGGATTGAGTCCTTAAACAGCCCTCGGGCATCCTTAAACAAATTGTTCTCACTCTAAATATAACTAGTAAGACACTTGAGGAGGAGAATGCATTGCACTCTGGGCAGGTTTCCCACGAAAAAAGTTAATTTAAATTTAAAATTTTGTCTCAGATTCCTTATTCAGACTCGTTTAAATAAGATATGTCAATACAATCCCATGTAAGCAAAAAAAAAATCATCATCGTCATAACTAGAGGTGTGCGAGAACCCGAACTTCGCCCCGAACTTGAGTGTCATGTTTTTGGTGGAGGTGCCGGGTAGCGTTCGTTAGTTTAACAAATGGTGGGAGGAGGCTCAGTTTCGGATATCATTTTTTTATTTTTGGAAATCTTAAACTTCGTTTTTGCCCCAAATAATACATTAACGTTTCGATATACCGAAACTTTCGAGAAATATTAATAATTGAATGATAATTATGTCATAAAAATTAATTTCTCTAGAAAGATTTAATATTTAAATCGATCAAATTAAACGTAATCTTCACATTTTGAATCTACACACAGAATTAAAGATCAATTAATAAATAAATACTTGTTTTTATTTCAAATACTATAATATTTATAATTTATTGGATGAGCGTAGCGAGCGGAAGCGAAGACTTCATTTCACTGACCCCCCAAAAAATTTAGCTCGGATGTTTTTTTTTCCTGTCTGTTGCTCTCTACCGGCAAACGGCATATGCGATCTTGATGAAAAATTGAGGGGACCTTCGTTTTCTTTGAGCTTAGAGGTGTATTGTTTTTGGGTACAATCGAAGAAATATTTCTCATAGTAATGAATATCGTACTTTTACGATTTTTTTCGATTTTTAGTGCGATATTTTCGTCACATTTGGGCCGATTCTGACCAAACGGGTGGGACTACAACGTTCATATTTCACATGGACATTAAGATTATGGTGATGTAGTACCTTTTGAAAGAAAAAGTTGAAAAAGTTAGCTAGAATCCATAGAAATAAAGGTTTTAATATTAGTTTTTCAATTTTTAGTGCGATATTTTCGTCACATTTGGGCCGATTCTGACCAAACGGGTGGGGTTACAACGTTCAGATTTCACATGGACATTAAGGTTATAGTGATGTAGTACCTTTTTGAAAGAAAAAAGTTGAAAAAGTTCGTCAGAATCCACAGAAATAAAGGTTTTAATATGAGTTTTTTTGAAGTTTATAATACCAATTAACAAGTCACAATAGAAACTTGACAACAATCACCTACGATGCATTCAAAAGCACTTGAAAAGGAAAAGTGCGAACAAACGCACAAAACGCAAACAAAAAACTTACAAAAAACGCTCATCCAGCAACGCGGTGGGACTTTAGCGTTTTCCTAGATATAAAACAAAATTATTATTAGTGTAGTCGTACGAACAACAAAAATCAAGAATCGCACCCCTACTCATTACTCGTTTTCGCTACGATTACTAGTTAAAACTTGAATTGTTTAACATCTATCATTACATACTGTTCGTATAGCATCATTCCCATAATAGCTCTCTAATTGATTTTATAATACGGCATGAATTTTTTGAGAGTATACAAGCTCGCAATAAAAATCCACAATATAATTTCACCATGTTTATTGCACAAAAGAGATAGATCAGTTGACTTGTATAATACAAGGGAAACATATTATTATCTCGTAGTCGCCTAGCTGTGTCTGGGCTATGAGTGTCCAGTGGTCAGTGCGTGTAGACCATGCAGGGCGTCGCGACGCCTGATTTGCGGCGCTGGTCGTTGTCCCAGAGGACGCCGAGTAACCCCGGGAAATAAAATTTACTTTTCAAGACGTGTACATAATTGAATGAATGTAGGTCAAATCGTGTTTTATTAAGGCCTTGTAGCTTTGTATTCGCCGGCGAAATGGTCGAGCTGTTTATCAACTGACAGCGAGTACAGAATGTTGGCTGGAACTCTTTCCTGGGGTTTTCAGATGTTTCACCCTCGGAGTGACCCAGCGATAACAATCTTTTTTTCGCGAAGTTCAATGAATTGCCAATTATTCTCTTTATAGTAAAGGCTGACAGTTGTGGCATACAATGACAATCCACTATCGGCTAGGGATATTGCTGTAAATAAATTACATTGCAATTCTATTATAGCGCTTAGTGATAATATTCTGTTTTTTATTCATCGCATTTTAATTAATGCAATAAAAGTAACCCATACTATGTTTGCGTGTAATTCAAAATAAAATAGTAAAACAAACATTAACAGTGATTATTAGATTAATAACTGTCATTATTACGTGTTTATGTGTTTATTTGCATGTTGTGGTATTTTTGGTGAGTTATTCAAATCCAGTGTATTCTATTTTGTATAATTGTGTGCATTCGTTCGTTTTTATTTTTCTGTGCTAAACAAATTATTTAATTAAATGGTTATGATTGATATTAAAGCAAATAAATAAACAATTCATTGATCAATAGTGCCGTACAAACGAAACCAAACATGAGTCAATTTGCAAATTAAGTACCATATACCTCGATTATAATAATTTGTTTATCTATTCTCGCTTTGAAATCACTGTACCAAATAAAAAGGACATTTTAGTTATATATTATTGTGTTTTATTATAATAGGAATACAAAAATGAAAATATTGATATTTAAGCTTAAAATTCCTGTCCAAGATCGTATTTGCGGTTTCCCAGGAGAAAGATTGGACATCCAAATGCTTTTAATTACTTGATTAAAGTAATACAGGTTTAACTGGTCCACGCACATTTTATAATCTTTATAACTACACGTCTGACGAAAGAGGAAGAGACGTCGAAAACATAACAGTTGTAAGAGTTTGGACGTGTTAACAACAATAAAAAACCAACGGTTTAGCCGAGGTCGTTTTGCCAGTTACCAACACCGAAGTTAAGCAACCTTCGGGCGTGGTCAGGGGAAGAGTAGGTGAACGCTCTGCCTTGAGACACACGTATACCGCTGGTTTGAGCAGATGGAGGGTTCGAGAGCTAGTGTAACGGCTTTGTTCTCCTCGACGTCTGCTCGGCAGTCCGGGTTAGTGGAGGAACCTATTATGACTGTCAAGGTTACACTGTCATTTTGGATGGGACATTAAGCCGTTGGTTCCATTGGTACTTTTCGAAAGAAGTAGCTACGTTCATCCTCATCTTTCACCACTCATCGTCTCGAATAGCCTTTGTGCATTAATATGAGACGTGAAGCAATACAATTTAATCAATCATCAACAATAAAAGCAAATTTGACAATGTTTTTTCAAAATGCTTACCAAACTTTTTTCCTGATTGACTAATAATAATATTTATTCTATTTAAATCCCAATGCCTGTTGTCTTCTGTTCCTAGGTGGTCGAGGACTGGAAGTACGTGTCGATGATCCTGGACCGCTTCTTCCTGTGGGTGTTCACCCTGGCTTGTATCGGAGGCACCTGCGGGATCATCTTCCAGGCCCCGTCTCTCTACGACACTCGCATCCCCATTGACCAACAGCTGTCTGACATCCGCATCTCGTTCAAGCTCCCGGAGCCGCAGACTGCCATTGAGGTTGTCTTGGACAACACGGGCGCTTAACTCATTCAGTTGGCATACCTGTAGAATACAACAGCTGTCTGACATCCGCATCTCGTTCAAGCTCCCGGAGCCGCAGACTGCCATTGAGGTTGTCTTGGACAACACGGGCGCTTAACTCATTCAGTTGGCATACCTGTCGATTATTAACTACTTATCATTGTGGCAATGCCTACCCCCACTGGTTTAAAATATGATCTCTCAACATAATATATGATTTGATTAATTATTTCTACTTTTACAAATTTAAAACAGTTAAATCTCAGCATTGTAACTAATCTCTCGCATTAGCCATCTTTCTTGTTTTTGATAGCTCTTCTTTATTAAACACCTATCGATTACTATGCGTCAAGGTCGACGTCATCCCCAAACTAATAAGTGTGTTGCTTAAAATACTAGATGCACAGAAGGATTTCTTAGACATAGGACAATAACAGTGTTTATCCTTTGGACATGTTATTTTGCAATCGTGTATTTTTTGGATTGTTTTCGTTCAACTTTGTAGCATTTAATGAAATTTCAAACTATTCATTAGATATAGGTATCTATAGCACTTTACACGTTTATATGTAAAATGTTTCTTGGAAGGCCCACCCTTATATAAGAGTAATAAGTTCATTGAATAACTGCAAATAGAATGTGTATGTAGTGAACAACCTTGTTCTGTCTTAGGTGGGACATGCACATTTCTTGCTTACACATTCAAGTTATCTTGACCATAAACTTAAGGTTAACTGATAGATTAAGTTATAGTCTAGGGGTAACCGATGTTCTCTTTGTATTGTTACTGGCAAATTAATAAAACATGAAGTATGTAAGAGCGATATTCTGCATTTTTAATACAACAAATTGTTTAAATACAGTATTTTTAGGTTTTGACATTGCTATTAATTATTGCTTTCGTTTTGATAAAGAAATGACTTCAAATGAAGATTATCTGTTCACTTTTCATGTATAATTATTTTTAGTTTTAGAAAAATCCCAAGTTACAGAAAGGGACGAGCTTTTGATTATTCATGCAAGATAAGGTATTAATTTAATAATACTACTTGATGTCTTTGAAAGTATTTATTTAAATTTATATTGATAAAATTCCAGCGCACAATTTATGGGCAGTCATAAAGACAAAATAAACCCTAGATTATGACTAAAATATTTTTTCATTGCTTAAAATGATAAAAATATTTGAGTACCTACTGATAATCCGTTTAATCGTAATTTATGTAAGTAATCTCATTAGGAAATGTAGTAATCTTTACGCCAAGTTAATTGACGTTTTACGTCTAATTTTAGAATGAGAACAACATATTTTCTAAGATAATCAATAGCAATACAACTTATTTTCGTTAGTTACAGCTTGTTTAAGCACATGCTTTGAAATCAATATGTATTTTTGTTAGATCATCTAAAATAAAAGTATGCTATAATACACATGACATTTATGACATTTAAATGTTACGTTGTATTGAACGTAATACAATGTTGTTAAGTTGAAACTTAATAGTGTAACAAAGTTTTAAAATAAATGTGAATTACCGAAATAAATAAATTTTATATGCTTTTATAATTTATGTACTTATGCAATTTATTTCTGTGTATTATATCAATTTTACCATATAACATTAATGTTTACGCATTGTAATTTAAGCGTGAGTTAGCAAGTGCTTTCTATCTTCGTCTCAATATTCTAGTTTGTAACATTAATGATCAAAACTTACTTTGATCGTTTTTATTGTTTTGATTTAGAGTAATTGAAATAGTGAAGTATGGATAAAATATTGTGCTTTAAAAAAGTGTTTAATAAATAATCTAAATATGTTATAACAAATGTAAATAATTAATATCCACTTAAAAAGTTCCGTACAATAAAGGTGACATTAAAATTCTCCAGTCTCGCAAGTTATTTTCCCACGAGTGTAACGATCGTCAAATTCTCTCCGCTAGGAACGTGACTTCTTGGACACAGATATGGTTAGAAGTCTACCCGTGTTGAATGGGGAATGATTTTCCAATACCCTGGGGTTGCAGAAGTCGCCCTCGAGTGAAGCGGTGAAACTAACCCCATCATCACACCGAGAACAAAGGGTTATCATGAGACAAGTGGTCGTCGTTTGCGAACTAAGTGGATTTCATTTAGCACGTAGCTGTCGTTGCTTGGGTCGAGGTAGGGTACACCACAGTAAAACACCTGCACGATTCACATTGCTCAAGTTGAACGATCTATTTCTAGAAAGCATCATACCAACGAGGCAGGGTCCACTAGATACTTATGCTGAACAGCAGCTGTTAGGTATCTAGTGGACCCTGGCAACGAGGCACGTAATGTCTCCCACGCATCGTTCCTCCTTGTAACTGATTTGATTTCTTCCCCCCCCCCCCCATAATTTCTACTTGACACATTTTAATTTAATTCGTTTCGTTTCAATTTTTAAAACACTTTATGAACATAATATCTCTCGCAGGTCATTGTTCGCTCGTCGATAATGTCGGTGCCTACAGGGTTGGTTCCTACTGAAAATCAGCTCTAAATGTGAATTTATTTATTTATCGTCACTTAAGAGGGTTCACCACCCTTTTGATAGTTAGTAAATAGCGGTTTGCTCGGCCAAAAAGCATCCTACGTATAATACAATTTTGCAAACTTGTCAATAAAGCATACATGGACGTTCCAACAGTCATAGATTTTCAAAATTTTGACTTGATCAGCCAGAAAAAATTCACGAATATAGTCAATTTTGGACTTTTTAACAAAATTGAAATTCGTGAAATCTAATTTATTTTTTATAAATTATTTCAAAACAAATTTTAGGAATATGTTACTATAGAAACCTTTATTTCCACTTTCTTGAGATATGTTCAAAATTTCTAACAACTGTGATGTCATTCAGCCGAGCAAACAGAAAATTGCCTAAAAAAGGGGTGGTGAACGCTGTAAGATTATTATTTCAAAATTAATAATTTTGTGTGTATTTATATACTTAATTTTGTTAATGTCCTCTATTTGTCAATCAATTATAATATAATCAGTAATCATTAGAATAGGATATACGTGAAATTAACAAAACACGTAGTTACTTTTCTACGATACGTCACGAGTGCGTTGCCCCTCGACAAACATTATTTCATTCTCATCGGTTAAACACACTCTTAAAATCTCTGATTTTCATTCTACTCCACTCTATGATTTTAACGTCACTCACTCGTCAATTAACTTTGTTTACTACCCTCAACATCTGCGATATGTGTATATTTTGTAAATCTATTCGTTGTTGAACTGCTTCAAGTGCAAACTGCCTCTCTACCGCATGGCATGTGGTTTAGTGGCAATACGCTTGACGCCTTGTGGTTCCCGGGCCTAGCAGTCCTCTACTGGTAAGAATAATTTGGACAACATGGCCGAGAGATCACATAAATTGTCGTGTATGCACTATTAGACCAGCGATTTAAGTGATAATTTTACACAAATGTCTTATAACTGCCTCCGAAAATGTGGTAAACCAAGATTTCGAATTTCAAATCGGCAAAGTTACGCTCCGTTGGACCTCCAAGCTGGAATAGTGTGTAGGATTTCATCTCAAATTGTGCCATAGTATACACAATGCGTAGCTCAAATTTCGTTGAAAATTTAAAATAGTGTACCGGATTCTCAAATAATTGCAAACATATTGAAGACTTCTAAATTGTGGTGAATTTTGCGATACGCCTTACTGCAGGCAAGCGTGATTAATTAATAATTGAACGCAGAATACCTGCTTTAGGGAACACCATATAACTTTTCAAGTTATTATTAAGTTAGTGTTTAAGTTTGGTGTTTTGAGAGTTGGGATAGATGGCCCAAGGGCTGCTTAAAGTATCTAATCTCAGAATTTGCTTTATGTCTAGCTAAAAGCATGGAAACAACTTGCTGACGAGGCTGCGGTTGGTGCACAGTATCGAAAGCAAAGCCGTAGCATGTTGTTTCGGTTGCCAACACTCTAAGGGTTACTGTTGTTTTGTTGAAGACCGCAAATATCGCCGAGTATTTAGCTTCATCACAAAATTGATAGGCAGCTACACTCTAAAATGTAATCGAAATAGTATTGTTTTATATCGTCTGTCTCAAAGTATCAAGAAGCTGAATTCATTCCTGCAAAACAACATGGACGTCTAATTGTAATTTTAATTACCTCTGTATCGTTTTACAATAATTAAAAGTAAAGTGTGACTTTATTTATTAATTATATTTATTTATTGATTTATTTATTTATTTATTTATTTATTTAATGTCTATTCTATTCAGTTAAAAAACTGATTTACAAAGGAGGACATATAAATAAATCTAATTGTATTAAATGTAGACACAACAATGAACTATATAATAAAGAAAAGTTTGAATAGGGTAAATAAAAGTCAAGGTAGTAACAAAATATTGTATTTTTAATCGTTATTGAACAAGAGTAAACAATTTACACAAACGAATCGAATGAATAGTAACTATATAACTATTTCAAACTTTAGAGCTAAGTAGAACTGACTTATCTAGAAGAGAGAGCCAATGGTGGAAATAATTAGAAGCAGAAACAATGTGGGAACACAGAAAGATGTCGAGTGCTGGATGAGATAAGATCATTCATGGTAGGAAGGAGTTATTATCGTCCTTTGAATGTATTCAAGATAAAAACATACTCTACTCTACAGTCCTGTCACATTTAAGAAATCAGAGATAAATGGGATTTGTCCTCTCATCACTCGCGTGCCATTGTTGGCTACTTTCAAGATAATTGAAAGCAATTTATAAGTGTCATTTTTAAATCGTCCACAATAACCGTCAATACACATCCAAACACTCTTGCCTATTCATTCCGTAGAGTTGTTATATACATATAGCGCAATTGTAGTTCGTATCACCCTTGTCCCCCCGCGTCGCCCATTACGTTCCTCCCCTTGGAAAGAAGAAAATATGGTGGTAATCCACAATTATGGAAAAAAAAATTTGGAAGATTCCAATACACTTCACACGGGCACTGAAAACTCTACTGTTGAGTGCCGTAAAACAACACTAACTAACTAACCTTAATATACTTCTGAAGTGATATTTTACAAAAATAAACTATTCGATTCAAATCTACAATGCACCAACAATCCAGATGTTATGAAGTTAACCGTCTAAAGCTTAGTGGTAAAGCACTCGACCGGCAAATGACAGACCTGGGTTCGATACCCCGCTGAGATGAATTTTGTAATTTCTGGATTGATTGCCATAACATTGAAAGAGTAAAAAAAAAAAAAAAAAAATCGTATTTAGATTCTTCTCAGTCCATAAATGATTTTCAGTGGGAGACACTTTAAGCCGACCAAGCCAACTCTGTAGACCCTGACACCATCGATGAGCGAACAGTGACCAACTAGATACGTCGGCATATTTTAGTAGGAAACACCTTTCAGTACGATTCCACCCGCAATGTTTTGTTAGGTCGGCAATTGGCCTATTTTTAATAATAATATATATATATATATGATAAAAACAAGGATCTTGAGTATATATATATATATATAAACATATTGTTTTTTACTGGGGCTTTCTGAAGAAAAAAAAAATATCTGAAATTAAATATATATATATATATGCCTACATGTACTGTACATATATCTGAAAAGGGCATTCGCCATTAGGATAAATAAAAATCTGCCTTATATTGCAAATACAATATTATGTTTTGTAAGGCGGATATTTTTTTTCCTTTTTAGATGGGTGTACCGAGTATAAAATTTTGCGGTATGACCTCGAGTTTATTTTTTCTTCCACTTTTCATATTTTCGACCAAGATTGTCCCCGCCTATCTGCCTCACACTGAACCATTGAGTGGAGGACAGACGAGGTGCCTCTACTCACAAAGGCCAGAGATGCTTAAGCATGCGACACACGTCCCACCATAAACACTGGCCCATCTCGATCTTTTATACAAGAGACGGATGAGAGAAAATACCGACGTCATTTCCACCGACCACAAAGAACTCGTAAACTATAAGCTGAATTTCTTCGCCATTATCGCGCAGAAAAACAAGATACGTTTACGTGAATGTGCGATCATGAATATAGCTGAGAACATTCGGGGTTTGTTGAAAACATTATTATAAAATAAAGCTTTCGTCTTCGAGGATGCCGGATGGTTTTTGAATTGGATTTCGTGTATATATATATATAGCTTTGTTTGATAGACTGCAAATTGACTCTTTTAAATCTCACTAAATATTAATCACATTTGAAAGAAACTGTAGTCATATAAAAGGAAATGTAACTTTATTCTGACAGAAGACGTTTTTCACGGATACGCGTCTGTCCATTAAAGTAAATGTGTTTTGCCTTTTAGAGACGTTGGTAGCCTCGTTTTGAAAGCTTCTACGCGGCCGGTAGGCGTATTCCCGGACCCTATACGATTTTGTGTCTAGCCTCCTGACAGGTCCTGTGAATGTATTCTCCCCGTCGCTAATGGGGCACCCACACGGTGGCACATGTTGGGGTCGCCCTCACACCACTCGTGTATCTGTTTCCGAAGGATGGTCGGAATCGGAAGACACTTGTTTTTACACTCCTCCCCCCCCCCCCCCTACTGCAGCATGTTACAGCACAAGAATACTTATGGTCAGAAGTGGATGACCATTTAGTCACAATCGCAATGCCTAACGTGGAAGTCATTCTCAAACGTTTAGAAACACCATATGTTATTTCGAAATGTGTTCAGAGAAGCTCGGAAGTGTTCGAATGTACAATCCGTACGAAATTGTCAAGTGATTCTAGTTTAAGCGTGTCGCAAAAATGTGATAGATGGGTGGAAAAGTTTTCGACCGAAACATCAAGCAATTTGCTCCTGTAGTATTTTCGCTTTGCATTTAAAATGAGTCTACTTACTTTGTTCCTTAAATTAACATAATCATGCCTAAATATAAATAAATAAATTTAAAAAAATTAAAATTAAATTATAATAATAATAATAACAATAAAAATAATAATAAAAAATAATAATAATAATAATAATAATAATAATAATAATAATAATTATTTTAATAATAACAATAATAATAATAATAATAATAATAATAATAATAATAAATAATTCAAAACTAAATACAACAATATAAATAAGCAGACATGAAATCATTTAGATGTCCGCTTCGAGATCAAAAGCTATAAATAACAGGTATATTATAGACCAGACAACCTACACATACATATTATTATTAGCATGTATGTGCTTATTGCTTCGTTTCACACAAATCATAAAAATACAAACAAAATACAAACAAATACAAATTTTAACATCGGCAATAATGAATATTTTTTATCGTAATTTTGCACTCGGAAAGAAACTACTATTTTCCACCATTTTGTAATCTCTTGTGTGGCTGTAGTTTTTGACGACTTTGTTTTTCTATTATTATAACATTCATTGCTTATATGTTCAATTAGTTTGAAAAAGGCCAAATGGCTAGTTTAGTTTAGATTGGAGAAGGGTTGACAGGTTGGGAAAGCATAGAGAACATAAAGCCCAGCCTGAAGGGCTGGGGGCGACAAAACTTTTCACCTGCTGATGACAACTGTAGCTAATTTAAAGTTGTTACCTTAATCCACGACGCGTTTCGTCCTTCTGGGACTCTTCAGGCGGATGGTGGCCACTAAAAATCAGCTAACTACATGCAACCAAAACTCACAACACATAACCAAACCTGTGGTAGGGCCACGCAAGAAGTAAATTCTGCAAGCATGTTGTCATCATCAGCAAGGTTACTTCACACACCATTCATACTGGGGCACACAGTCAGCACAGACAGTAAGGGGCTTCCCTCCCAACTCTGGTGCTCGGGAGACAAGAAATCCATGACTTACCCTGGATTCGAACCAGGACCCGTGGCAACAAGAGAAAAGCGCCCTCCTGCTGTTGCTGGGCAAGGGTGCCTCTTCATTCATACAAAGAGAAAAGGTTAGAGATAGGAAGGGTGGAAAGTCACAACACAGCACAACCAGTGAGGGGGCTTCCCTCCTAGACTCTGGTGCTTGGGCGACAAAAGAACCATGTCTTACCCTGGATTTGAACCAAGACCCATGGCAACGAGAGAGGCTGCCCTACTAATTGTGACTGGGATTCGAAAACGAAAGGAAACAAGACTACAAATTGGCTGGGCTTTATGTTCTCTATGCTTTCCCAACCTGTCAACCCTTCTCCAATCTAAACTAAACTAGCCATTTGGCCTTTTTCAAACTAATTGAACAACCAAGTCATTTGACACCTATCACTTTCCATCTTTCTTCACCTATGGGGTCGAGATGGGCGAGCCTACTCTACACCCTCTGGTGGGTCCGTGTTTCCTTGTTCATAACAAGTGTGACTCCTTGTCCTGCTGGGGGGGCCTAGCAGGTGATGAACCTGTTAGACCCTACTCGTCTTTTCCTTCAACCTCTTCATCTGCAGCCAAGAGCTAATATAGCACGTGTACCTGTGCTATAGCCAAGAGCTTGCAATTTGTAGTCTTGTTTCCTTTCGTTTTCGAATCCCAGTCACAATTAGTAGGGCAGCCTCTCTCGTTGCCACGGGTCTTGGTTCAAATCCAGGGTAAGACATGGTTCTTTTGTCGCCCAAGCACCAGAGTCTAGGAGGGAAGCCCCCTCACTGGTTGTGCTGTGTTGTGACTTTCCACCCTTCCTATCTCTAACCTTTTCTCTTTGTATGAATGAAGAGGCACCCTTGCCCAGCAACAGCAGGGGGGCAGCTTTTCTCTTGTTGCCAAGGGTCCTGGTTCGAATCCAGGGTAAGTCATGGATTTCTTGCCTCCCGAGCACCAGAGTTGGGAGGGAAGCCCCCTTACTGTCTGTGCTGACTGTGTGCCCCAGTATGAATGGTGTGTGAAGTAACCTTGCTGATGATGACAACATGCTTGCAGAATTTACTTCTTGCGTGGCCCTACCACAGGTTTGGTTATGTGTTGTGAGTTTGGTTGCATGTAGTTAGCTGATTTTTAGTGGCCACCATCCGACTGAAGAGTCCCAGAAGGACGAAACGCGTCGTGGATTAAGGTAACAACTTTAAATTAGCTACAGTTGTCATCAGCAGGTGAAAAGTTTTGTCGCCCCCAGCCCTTCAGGCTGGGCTTTATGTTCTCTATACCCATTCATTGCTAATATTGTATTTATGACCTGCCTAATTAGAACCCAAAGATAAATGGGTCGAATCAGACAATCGTTGGAAAACCGCAGTACGTATGGCTTTGTACACAATTAATTATCACTAGGAAAACGCTCAGTTGGACGCGTTGTTGAGCGAGCACCGGTACGTGCAACACGACCCGAGTACGACATTCCCATAATGTTACATACCAATAAGTCTTTAAGGTCTTGACCAATTTACCTGAAAATTTGTAAAATAGGAGAGAATGGATAAAATCCACCGCCATCTAGAGGACCTTGACATCATTTCTTTGGGAAAACTATTTTAACTCTTGATTACTTCTAGGTGGCAGTACATAGTGACCAGAATTCTTGTGCGACTTTTCGTTGCCATGGTAACGTTGCTTTTGTTAAATGTAATTTCTATCTACACTATACTTATCGGATCAAATTAAAATTAACATATTCGTGACCGGACGGACATTCTAAATGATTTGGCTACCTCAGATTTTGTCGCCGTTTAGTTTATAAAAAAAACTTTAGATTAACTTTAATGTAACTTTATAACTTTTTGAACGATTTTGCCACAAAACTAATGGCATTCGGATGGTCAAAATTTCAACTCTATCCGAGCCTCCGTTCGACCGCTATCATGAGCCAAAAAAGCTGAGCGACTTTCCGTTGCCATGGTAACGGGACTTTGTTATAATGTAATTTCCGACTACACTACTTATCGGATCAAAATAAAAATAACATATTCGTGATCGGACGGACATTCTAAATGATTTGGCCACCTCAGATTTTGTCGCCGTTTAGTTTGAAAAAAATACTTTCGATTAACTTTAATGTAACTTTTTAACTTTTTGAACGATTTTGCCACAAAACTATACAGCAATCCCGCCTAGGTGGTATGTACATGTGTGCAAAATTTCAGGTCGATAGAGAAACGGTGCGACCTGTATCGAAGCAGTAACAGAAAAAAAAGAAAAAAAAAACAGACATTCGAGCCATAAGAGTCAAGTGAAGACGCTCGCTTCGCTCGCTCAATAACAAAAACTGTTTTATTACACATGAAAATAAAACGTTGTTTTACAGAAACACATTATTCTTTTGTTATACTTATAATAATATATTTCCTTAGTGAATCATTGATTGGAACTGAATTATCAGGTATCAGGTATCACTGCACTATTGCGCAATCATGATGATACCGACAGACGAAACCTTGACCTATCCTCATAACTATAACCATGACCCCAGCTACAACCAGAGCCCCAATTCAAAGCCTGCAACTTCCTCTAGATAGAAGTGGTATTTACACTCTTATATTTTTTATAACATTTAAAAAAATATATTACAAGTCATAGCATTGCCCTGAAAAGCAGGTGAGTGAACTATCGTGCTACTATTCAACCGCTTAATTCAACTTTTTATAAGTTTTTATTAATAATGAACTGTAACAAATAAAATAATATTTGTTCTATGATTCCCATATTGCAATAAAAAAGGTTGCGTTAACTTTGATTTGGGATGGTTCAAATGAACTACGCAAAAAGCATAACGACGGCGTGAGAAACTAAGGCTAGAAGATTATATTATAAGGGGTCTACTCCGAGAAAATTAATTGGATCGGTAGTAAAGTCATATTATTTCTTTAAATTGTGTATCGATTAATAATGTAACGATAATACAATACACGAATTTGCCTAAAATATTCAACCGAAAAAGAATTATAATAATATGTTGTTTCTTGATATCTAAGGTACAAGAAATAAATGCCAAATAGGGAACTGTTGTGATAACGTCACGTCTCCCATCCAAGTTTTAAAATGTCAAGTGTAGTTTATTCCTTTGTCAGATTATCCACACACCAATGCATAGTTAGAAACCTAGAGAAGGATCCTAGGTCATTCCTTGGCCTTGCACAAATATTGCACTTTTATAGCTTTGGTATGTAAACATCAAGCGACCGCGTGAAAAAAGGGACATTAGTGCACGTGGCTAGGCTAGAGGTTGGTTTGACCGCAGTCGCGTCTCTCTCTGTGTGGAGGGAGGGTCGGAAGGCATTTAAAAACGAGTTTGCCACTGGCACCCTGCTAGTCTCATAGGAGAGACACAAAATCGTATAGGGTCCGGGAATACGCGGCCGGTAGGCACAACTCTCTCACTCACCCCATCATTTATTTTACACTAAAGAGAAAGTTCAGAAGTCAAGTGGGACATTTTACTTCTTAATTTAACATAAAACACTGCGTACTATTTACATATTTCTCTGGATATTCTCGTCCTCTTGCAATCAACCACTCGCTAGAAGAGATTGATGACAATATTAGACTTGTTTAACACACTTAATCAGTTAGTTCGAGACGTGGTATTGTTAATATTTTGTGTCACAAGGGTCCGCGTTTACACACACGATTGCCCTAAGGCCCAAAGCGTGTGGCTCTACGAAGACGTGGGTTCGAATCTCGCATATAGTATCGTCCTTCATCGTTATCTACCACCACTCATCGTTAGCCATTGACTATGTATACATTAACCATCGTATGTGGTATTTTAATTTGATAGGTATCGTATGGAAAGACCGATGGTAAAACTACCAAGTTTACTTCGTATACTTTATCGTTTTGTAAAATTATATTCTATAATACGAACATATTTTGTATAGATTTCTCAGGATGCACGAGAAATACCTGGGAAAAAATCCCTTTACTATCTCCTTATAAAATTATATTAAGTTGCAAAGAATATAACATAGTTCCAACTCCTGCAATTTTGTTGTTTTAACTAACCTTCAAAATAAAATAATACTCCTTTATACATAAAAAAAAAACTGTAATTTTTATGCTTCAACTTTTAAAGAACTATTAAAAAACAGTTATACATCTCTATGCCTCATTGAGATTTAAAAAATTCCTTCGTTTTAGTCCCGACTGTTCATATAAAACAAATAGGGCTTCCTTTGAACCATTATAATTAATTTCGTCGAATATTTTATTACCCAATTCTTCGCCCAACCCTTTTAAAATATAGTAAGTACCGGTATGGCACTGTATTCTTGATCATCATTGTAACAAAAAATATATAGAGTGTTGACTAAGTTGTAAAAAAAAAGTTCATCATTTGAATAACCGTTAAAATAACACAATCTCAATTGCTGGGGCCAAACTGTTGTTTACTATATCTTAACTAATTCACGCTGATTTGAAAAAAATATTATTGCAAATTTTCTAATTGAAAGACCAATTTTGAATTTGTTTTGGGGCATCAAGTTTGTTTTATTAATTTTATTCAAGTCTTAACTTAACCGGTGATAACAAAAGATGTGATTACTACGTTTATTACAACAAATTATCATATCCGCCAATAAAATACACTGAATTTCATGTTATGTACCAGCTGTAAAATGTATTTATAATAATGGCAGTGACTTGCCGCCTATTATTTGTTTACAAAATAATACAAAATGCAACAAAAATCGAATAAGCCTACGCTACAAGATTATATTTTTTTCTGTAATTTAACTGTTTATAATAATCTTAGCTTCATGGATGTAATGGGTTAAATTGAAGTTATGCCATTAATACATAATTAATTCAAAGTCGAGCAATGAATTAATGCACATGGAAACAATAACACACTTGAGATCTGCATACATCAAGCTTAAAGCTTGAATAACGCAACACAGTAGGATTATGAAATTCATCGCTATGTACATTATATTCCTGAGAATTCGCATCTTTACTATGCATAGAAACCCTGCGTGACTGAATGTTATACGTGGAATAATAAACGTCTAAATCCCACTGGATCCAGCTGAAAGAGCCCCTATTATTTTGTTGTATGGGATCTTAAAATAAATCACAAAAGCAAGATAAATTACATATTCGCCATTGAATAGAAACTCGACTGTTGGGTATAAGTTAAAACACAACGTTTAAAGCGCAATTCGTTTTTGTGCACAATGCGTTTTTTCACAAACATGTTGCATCGAATAATTAAGCGAGATTAGATTGTTCTTTCTTTTACTAACCAACTCTTAACTGAATCATGTTGTATTCATTTTATCTTTGCTTTTACATTTTGAATTGAATAAAATTTAATTATTAATAAGGGCTATTTACTTGGCTCAAGCACCAATGAAATTACGACTTATTATAAGCTTGGAATTTTGCACACTTTTTGCACAATTTTGCACAACGAATTCGGATTTTTGCAAAAGCTGCAGAAACAAATCTACAACATCATTTTGACAAGCCAAGTAATGGTTTTCGTAAAATAACGAATTTCATATGCAAAGTTTTACTGCTTGTGAAAAAATCCAAATTGATTGTTAAAAATTGTGCAACATGTGCAAAAGTATGATATAGGTTTGGAGTTTTGACATGCAAATCTATTTTGGTTGCTCTAGCATTAACTTGGCACGCCAAAATGAAGTTATTGTAACTTTTTTGTATTGCTTGAGAAACAATCGAAATTGTTTGCGCAAAATGGTACAAAAATGGTGCAAAATTCAAAGCATAAAATAAGTCGTAATTTCATTGGTGTTTAGGCCAAATTAATGGACCGTTAGTAATGCAATAATTAAAACTAAAAGTAGTAGTACTATCACTGCCCTTAATTTTATTATATGTACGCCGCTGTTTTCGTATGCCTTAAGTATCTGTAAGTGAATGTTTCCACACTTGCTGCTACAAATTGAACAAAATATTGATACTTTTGAAACAGTTTGATCCTTATACCCTTGTGATGCCGAGTCAGTAATGTGTACCTGGACAAGTTAATCTTTGTCAAGTTTCCTATGAAAATGAATTAATTTCAATATATTTCAAAATTAAAACCCCTTCATCGATGAAATGAAAAGTTCATGACATATCATGGATACCAACTGTTTATGGTGTCTGCTTATCATATGGTGACACGCAATGGCAATTCATAAAAGTTTACTTAGGTTGTAATTTAACAGGAATGCTACATTTGACTCCAATAGCACAAGAGATAAGAGGACAGGTCTCCGTCCAGGCTAATTTGTATTGCAACGTCGATACTTTCAATCAAATTAAATTGCTAGGTATATGTAAACTAAATGTGATTTACTTTCATTACAATTTGTTTCTTCCTCTTCTTATACTCAGAACACGTTTCCAAGTGAAGATATCAAGTTTGACGTAAGTGCAACTTGTTAAACTCGCGGAAATATGTTTTGTCCCGAACAAAAGAAAGTATTGTGCCAAGGGTAGGTATTTGTATGCAGAGTCGCTAGTGTATGAACATAGTTTGAAGGAAAATCGAGTCAAGTCAAGTGAAGGCAGCGCTGCCTGCTCGGAGCGGGAGAAACCGGTGACATTACAATTTCCCCCCTCGAAGTTTATTGCTGAGAGAATTCGCTCTCCTGGCCGGGTTTATTATTTTGATACACGTCTTGTCGTACCCTCAGCCATAAACGTCGACCCGAGCCCGGGTCTTGAATCACAAGTAGGAGATTGCCTCGCCACCCCAGACGCGATCGAGAGGGCTTAAAGGGTTGTTATCGCTAACGGGAAATATCGAACGGTTTTATTTTAAGACCTTTGTTATATTTTATTGTTCGAAACCCCAATGATAGGCTTGAAAAGCGACAACTTTTGCATTTTGTTGGACACTTTGTCGTGATGAAGGAACCAACTGCCAATAGAGATTAGAGAAACCAAATTATTGGACGTGTTTAAGGGTGTTAAATTGTATGTACGTTATAGAATAACCAATAATTGTATTGTAACGTTGGATTACAATTGGTAAATTTGTTGATTGGTTATTTTTTCTTTGTATGCATAAGTAAAAAAATATTATCTAGCGAAGAAAAATGTTGTAATGTACGTTGGTTATGGAATGTTACTTGTAAATTTAAGTACATAATAATATGTGCTAAACTTAAAGATGATTTTAGCTTAACAAATCATTGCCAGCTGTCCTTCATTTAAAAGAAGGTATGCTGAGGCTATAGAACGGAGGCGAGTGTAAGCGCTCAGCTTTCTGGATTTTTCGGGTAAACGGTTTATAACACCATTATCAAATTTCACACTAACGTTCATAAAGAATAAATCTATGTTTTCCATTACGCGTATTCTTAAATTAATTCGTTGATTTTGAATTAAAATTTAGTGAAATCACCAAAATTTACTCAATTTTGGTCAACTTCGGGAATTTATTCCAAGTGTACAGATTTTTTTAGCTCAAATTTGCATAATGGATAACAACGTATAAATCCATGTGAATGGGCAGGTCAATTTAGTTTTATCGTAAGATAAACGGTTTAGTGGGAATTTCCAGAATTGTAATCCATGTGTTGGATTTCCCATTTTTTCACGTTTTGGACTTATGTCTCGCAATGGATCTTTAAGGCTTATTTTGTACAACCAAGTACAGATATCAATATAAAAGTACTTTATTAACATCCATTCAAAATTTGGTAATGATATTACCAAACGTTCAGCAGAAATCATCAACACCTGTTTGCGCGCATTTGAGTTGGGCCAAGCTCAGCGTACCCTCTTAAACAATCTTCGCTTTTAGTAAAATACACGAACTCTTACACAAATAATTCACTGACAAAACAAGGCAAAACAATTTCAAAGTTCATCATCCTGACCATACATAATTTATTATTTGGTTGATCTATGAAAAGTTTCACAAACATTTTGTGATGAAATACAAACCGTGGAGCTCCTTGTAGTGTAACAAGTTTCACATTAAAAAATCAACTTTAACACGAGTTGATAATTTTGTAAATTTTGCTGGAGATAATCTTGAGCAAAAACTTTACCGAGTAAATTTACGATCTTTTATAAACCCTTTATAAAGAGGAGAAGAGGAAGCTGAGAATTATGTATTTAATTATAACTTTGAGCCATTTCAAAACTTAATTTCCAAAATTTATTGTTGAAAGGCAAATTAAATTTATGCTGAAGAGGGAAGGTATTGTGCGAATTGAGAATGAAATTGAGAATCTTGGCGTGATATAATATACATAATATACAATAGATAATAGTGACCCTTCAGCTATACTAGTGCCAACGAAATAATGCAGAGCTTTCGTCACAAATGGTATTTATGGCCTGTGGGGGTAATATGAACACGCGTATAAGGAAGCCATTGTGTTTGAAAAGAAATAGGTGTAGCCAACACAAGCAATTATCTGTGCTAGGCCACAGAAGAGTGTCTACGCTGAGCTAGTGTGAATAGATTTGAGACGTTATGTCGGGAAAACAATTTCGAACCTATCTGCATTCTCTCGTCGGAACCACTATACAATTATCTAACATGAGGTTCCAGGTTCAATCACCAGTCAAGGCAAACTTTTACTTATTTTTTATTATTGATTGTTAGCAACTGTCGCATGATTTTTTAAAATAATCTAAGGATTTAACACCCACATGTTTATTAAAGTGGGCTTCATGAGTAGCTCTATATCCAATCCAAGTGACCTTTATTCCGGAGGCCATTGGTTCGATCCAGATAAGACCAATTTCAGATTAAAATTTTCTTCCAGATTTTTACCTCATTTAAAAGATGAATGCTGGGCTTACAGCGACTTAGTATATAATATGAATATACAACAACCAGCATATCAAACATGAATATTGTTACATACTAGTCTTAGTAATCAATGAATGTTAGATTTCAAAGCCTTGAATTTTGCGCAGAAAACGTCATGGTCAAACAACTAAACTGTTTTCTGTGTACAATAAGCCAAGATCCACTGAATCTTCTAGCGGCCTAACTGTGAACCTCGAAAACTACGGCAAGCGCGTGAAGAGGGGTTTCAAAATACATAGTAGAAATTTCGATGAGGCGTCAAATGGCGAGCTTTTAGAGCTTACAATAGACCTGATAAGGCAAGCAACCTTATGTATCTTAGGTAGGACATAAAGATGGGGAGGATTACTGTGGTGAGGTGTTCCGCCCGTGTTTTTAGCGGAATATATTCATCACTGGCTTTAATAGCACTATATATTTTTGATTCAATTGACTTATCGGGGTCTTTGTCAAGTTTCTTGAATTGACCTTCACCAAGTAGGTCTGTGATTTTACGATTGTAATCTATCGTATTCATTATCACCACTGCTTTCCCCTTATCCCCCATTTATAAGTTAAGTTGAGTCATTTAATAATATGCGTTTCCGGGTTAAAGGGGATGTTGTGATAATTTTTATATTTTCTCTTTAAAAAAAAAAATCTTTTCCACCCTTTTGGATTTGAATACCAGCCATGGGATTCACATGATTTCTATACAAAAAATAAGAATTTTGTACATCAATTTTAATTCTTTATTCAGAATTATTTATTTGTATTTTTTTTTGCACCCCAAATATGCCAGAACTGGTAACACGAGCAGGATTTTTTAAATCAAATTTCAAAACATGCCCTAACATATTCCACCTGAAAACTTATACTTTGACTAAATCGTAGACTCTTGTTGCAGTAATCCACTGTACTGAACGTATTCATGAATAATATCAGTGTATTTTCACAGAGCCGCCGGAGCGGCCCATTGAAGAATTCTTAGCACGTCTGAGCTTACGTCGAGAAAGTGAACTGGACTTTCTTGGAATATGAGATAGCGACGAACGAAAGTAATACACACACCAAGCAATGTTACGAATACAAACTATTTCTGTTTCAAAGTAGTACAAGATAAAATGGTCGTGAAGTATTACATAGCAATATGGGCGGCCGTTGAGGAGCGAGGGAAACATGATAAAATGAATTGTGAATGATGGAACGTAACCCTTAGCCGTAAACCCGGGCGGAATATGTATCGCTGGGACTGCGATTCTATGATATGAAAACACTACGTGGTGGGAAAGCCAGAGTGCCGACATATACTTCAAGTCGAACACATAATGATATGGGTTTTCAATCTTAAATTTGACTTTAGTATTTCAATATGCATGCACTGTGGTAGTTACCGTATTCTTAATTTTAACTAGTCACTAATTTGTTGTTTTGACATTATAATCGTTTTAAATATTAAAATGTCTTTAGTATTCTATATTTGAATGTATTTATTTGACACAAATGCAACCAAAGGTCATTTTATATTAAGAGAAAACAAGATGAGAAAAATAGATAAAATAAAGAAGCAAACGTGGTTAAGCTAAACTAAAACTAAACATGGTACCAGATAGAGTTAAATGCACGGGTTCTCCGATGATAGAATCATTAAATAGTAGAGGAATGAATGAATGAAGTTATTTGGTTAAAAAACACGTCTAACAAGAGGTTTGAAATTAGTGAATCAATCTAGACAAGAAGTGTATATGTCAAGAGTGTGAGGCAACGGAGTTGTAAATAATGTATTGTAAACAAATATCATTTGCACTTAAGCTTAATTTTAAAGTTCAGTGATGTATGTCTGTATCCGTATTGTACACCTACAATTGAATCGGCGTACAAATTGGCCTCATTGCCCATGTGATAAATGCCTATGTCGTCGTCTGATGATTGGCGCAGCCTCTGTGAGATAACTCGTAGTCTGACGTGTCTCAGATAGCCTGGGCTCAGAGACGAGGGTTTGTTAGGGGAAGGCAGACTTGTTGCAGTAGGTTTAAATTGACGCTTTAGGGGGCATTTTGATGTTGTAGAGTCATCTCGCGGAGCAAACGCACAAATATTGTGATAACAGGATTAGGAAAATGTTCAAGTATTGCTTTGGATGTCCTATTATAAATTGACCTTGATTTGTGAGTGTGGGATAGGGGGTTATCCTCCACTCAGCTGTTGGTCCATCAGATGTTAATTTGGCGTTCTTCTGTCATCATCTCGAGTACTTATTCCTCCAATCAGCCTCCGAGCAATGAAATGGCGGACTTGCTCTGCTCCGAGCCTGATCGTAGTAACTCTGGCTCACTCAAGAGTAGAACAAACGAACAAACCTTTAACGCTGAGTTAATAAATAAGTTTTGGAGTAATGCAACGCTTGTTTTCACAATGACGCCCACCTTTGGCAGTCTTAACATTTATTAGCAAACATAAAACAACACGTTTCAGTCCTAATTGTTTAATTGATTCAATAATAATAAAAACAGACGGAGGCGAGCTATCTAACTCCTTGTCTCTCAGAAATTACTCACGCTATTTTCATCTGCCCGTTTAATATGGCAGTTATGGAACCAAAAGCTTTATTAGTTTCGACACATTGTTTTTACACGTAACAGTTATTCAAGAACTACCCCAGTTGTTAACACTCTCACGTATAAAAAAAAATACATTAAAATTAATTGTCTATCAACAAACCATACAAATCGGGTCGATATCTAAAACTTTTTATCCTAAAAAATAAACCTTGATAACGACTCATTGCAAATTCTCAATAATTTAATTTCTTAGATTAGTTTTCAAAGAGTTTTATTCATTAACTGTTAATTTTCGATGAATTAAATACTTCTTCATTAAAAATCATCAACACTTTTTCATAATAATAAGAAAAAAACTAACATCAATTTGATTTTAATCATCAAATAAGGAGCCTTTGGAAATACAATCGCTGAAACTCTCCTTAAACCATTGGGGACAAAAAGAAGAAATCGAGGGACGACCCAATACTTCGCGTACGGCAACTGAAATATGCCCAGATATCGATTATATAACTTCCAAGGTAATCTCTCCCTTGGGCCTAACTCGTATCAAATAAAGTTCCACAGACCACGAAGTTCGTAAATAGCCGATCTTTATCGCTAAGCTATTGGTAATGCTACTAAATAATGCATTTGTGTTAAAATGGAAATGGGAATAAGGCGTACGGGATTTTCTGAATCACGTACGCCACAAAATCAAGAAATTCTAATAATAACACTCACAAAACATTTTACAAAGCAAAGAAAAACATTATCATACAACTTAAACGAGTGCGTACAACTAACAACGAAAATTTATTTTTTAGGTATATACCATCTATTTCACATTTGTTATGAACCAATGATGGCAATAAGATAAATAAAATTTAGATGAAATAACCAGGCACCTCCACCAAAGCACAACTCTCCGAACGTAAGCCCTACTTTGTTTGAAGATAGCAACGTTTTGGTTGTTTGACTAAAGTTCTTCCAAGTCTGTGCTGTACCCGGCACCTCCACCAAAATACAACTTTCCGAACGCACTCTCTTCTCTGGCAATTTGGACAATATTGTTTTATTTATAGATTGTTCTAACTATTCAATCAATTGATCTGTCTATTAGCTCAGCGCATAACATAATGTAGACTCGAATTCATTTTCATTAAATACTGATAACAGCTTTGGTATTTCAGGTTATATCAGCACACAAAGAAGAAAAAGAGCCCCTAATTAATTGTTGATGAAGTTTTGGTGTCAATTGTTGATTAACATTCGAGGTGTTTGGGCGTTTAAAAAGCATTCAGAATTGTATCGGTTTTAGCAGGAAGTGACAAATATATGCAAGAATGATGTCCATAAATTAAAATTATGCTGATAATAATGAAAGGTAGTGTAAGACCTAATATTATGCTCTTTCTAGCAAAGTGTACCATATATTTTACTACACAAAATACATATTATTTGTCAACAATATTCGATACCAACATTAGGAAGTCGTCGTAATGCAACCGACGTAATTTTCCGCTAGAAACTTCTCCACAACTTCATCAACATGGACCTACTTCAAGATATAAACTTTCACATCCCTACAAGTTTTACAATAAATTACATCCCCTCAAATACCATGTGCTCGTAATGATGTTTTAAAATTTTCTCTTATCAACAGAATTTAAGATACCTACAGCACATTATTAGTGATTGACACAGAAATTGACATTAACTACATGAAACTTCATTTATTTAAAGCAGCTGTTTATGACAGTTTACCAATATGACTCATTTATCACTCTTATCACCTTATCACCTTTTCACCAGTTTTGTATATGTGTAATAAAACTTAACAATACAAATACATTATACAAATAATTAAATTCATGAAAAAGTACTTTAAAATTTTAATTATACAACACATACGATAATAAAATCTTGAATAACAAATGTATAAATATTTATCTCAAGTTCCGTACGGTAAGACGGAAAAGATTGCAAGATTTACTGGATCTCCCTCCTAAGAACAATTGAGTTTCAGTAGACCTTGGCTGCCCACCGCCATATCAAGTAGATTCCTGATGGAACCAAGGTCTACTTGATCTCCGCTCTAGCGGAGGTTCGTCGAACTCACAAGGAACGTTTACAATGAGAATGAAAAACAAGTGTATTCTTGTGTTGTTATTTTTTGGGAATCCATGGATATTTAAATGTTTACGTTTTCATTTTACATCGTTTTCGGTGCACAATGTAGAATCGTTTCATAATTGTTTATCATAAACTAGCTCTGCCTCCGCTGAAGATATTACAACCGAGTGGGGCCTGAATATTTCCTCACGGTCGTCAGTTCGTCAACCTGTAAAAGAAGCCAGCATGTTATCAATGGCTCAAGCTGCAGTTCAACATAGGGAAATGCAAAGATTCTATTGCCACCAATGCAGCGTTGAAATTCCAGGTGTGGCACCGGTAAGAAAATAGGTTTACTTTTTAGCTTTAATCGCCTAGCTAGGCTACCATCTCTAAATCTATTCTGACAAGGATAGTCATAAACTGGATGACTGGGTATGATGCAGCATGGGAATTCCATCCCCACATCACCTAGGGCCTAGGCTAGATAGGCGCATAATGACCTAACGATTGGCGCGTTCACAGACCAAATTAATAAAATAATAGGCCTACGTAACGATAGGTAATAGACCTTATAATTTATAGGTTCATAGTTGAAAAGTATTAAATTGAATGCAAAATTAAACCTATCCTTTGTTTAGAATAGATCTTAATTTGTTTTGAACAAAGCCTAAGGACATGAAATGAGTAGGCCTATGCACATGACCAAGAAGATAATACAAAAAGGCCTACGGGTGGCCATGTAACCTAAGGCCGCGTTCACATAACTTTGTTTTAGTCTTAAGAAATTGTTATTGTTAAAAGAAATCCGATATCTAGATTGGTTATTAATGTTTCAGTGGCCTGTCATAATGAAGTTACTCCTTCTCATTGGTCGTCGTAAGGATTATTGACATCTGATTGGTCCGTCGTAAGAGTTTTTGTTATAACAATTTCTTAAGACTAAAACATAAACAATTTAACACGTATTCCCTATCCCCTCATAACTAAACTAGGAAACGCTCAGTTGGACGCGTTGATAAGCGAGCACGTGCTATAGCTAGACCCACATTGCACATTTTTTTAAATTTAAAAATTTACGACGTTCGCGTTTCCAGTATTATTTATTATTGCCAAGGTATTTGGGTAAACCCGTGTTTAAATCTTTACTTTAAAATCCACCGCCATCTAGAGGACCTTGACTCCTTGGGAAAACTTTAAACTCTTTGTTGACAAATAATAGACTGCTTCCTCGAAAGTATTTTGATTACTTCTAGGTGGCAGTGCATTAGAAACTTCGCGCGTCTTTTCGTTGCCATGGCAACGTTACTTTTGTTATAATGTAATTTCCATCTACAATACTTATCGGATCAAAATAAAATTAACATATTCGTGACCGGACGGACATTCTAAATGATTTGGCCATCTCAGATTTTGTCGCCGTTGAGTTGAAAAAAAAACTTTCGATTAACTTTAATGTAACTTTTTAACTTTTTGAACGATTTTGCCCAAAAACTAATGGCATTCAATCGAGAACAAAACTTGCGGATGGTGAAAATTTCAACTCGATCCGAGCCTCCGTTCGAACGTTATCGCGAGACATACAAACAAAAAAACAAACAAAAAAAAACAAACAAAAAAAAAACAAAACCAGTGACTATTTTTTCCGGCAGAGTCAAATGGAAACGCTCGCTTCGCTCGCTTAACAATTAGTGTGAACGCGGCCTAAACTGTCACCTGTCGCATAGGTTAATGTAGCATCCTTGATTTCTTTGTGATCGAGTGAGGTTTGATATGTCATCCGCAGAGTTACTGACACTCTTGATTTGGCCCAGATCGTGGCATCGTAAAAGGCGAAGAAAGAAGAAAAGTCATCTCGCAAACATCAGCTTATATGTCCCTGCGGGAGTATTTTAATCCCCGAAACTAGAGGTGAGCTCTGGCATCGTCGAGGACCTCTCCCCTTCCCTTGACGACCTCCCTCACGACGACGACTATGACAACACGAATGATGACGACCACGATGTGAGAACCCCCTCTTTGCTCCCCCTACCCGTGGATGGTTCTGACTAGCGTGGGACTTTCTTCCCCACATCCCCTCGGTTACAGATGCGCATTATAATCCAAATAATCTGCAAAACAACTTAATCCAAAATTGATTCATTCTAGAATCACACATGCCCAACATGCTCAAGTGGATTCATAGAGACGTTGGAAGCTCCTGCAGACCTTAGCGATGATGACGTCATGGACGTGGACCTGGATGTAAGTCGGAATTCCAAATCGTTTTTTGAGCCTGATTTATCTTCGAATCTTTAATACCTTCCTACAAAACAGTAGTGCATCATTAAGCCTACACTTTATTTTTCAATATACCAGTAGGCCTACTGGCAAACTTGTCTAGTCATGACAGACATTGCTAAGCAAAGTCAATCATGATCAAACACTTGTTGAGTTCCTTATCCAAGATGTGCAATGATGTAGGCCTACTTGGTTCTATTTATTGTAATCCTTCCTACTAAACAATAGTGCATCATTAAGCCTAGGGTACTCTTAATTTTCCAATATACCGGTAGGCCTACTGGCAAACTTGTCTAGTCATGACAGACATTGCTAAGCAAAGTCAATCATGGTCAAACACTTGTTGAGTTCCTTATCCAAGATGTGCAATGATGTAGGCCTACTTGGTTTTATTTATTGTAATCCTTCCTACTAAACAATAGTGCATCATTAAGCCTAGGGTACTCTTAATTTTTCAATATACCGGTAGGCCTACTGGCAAACTTGTCTAGTCATGACAGACATTGCTAAGCAAAGTCAATCATGGTCAGTCACACTTGTTCAGTTCCTTATCCAAGATGTGCAATGATGTAGGCCTACTTGGTTTTATTTATTGTAATCCTTCCTACTAAACAATAGTGCATCATTAAGCCTAGGGTACTCTTAATTTTTCAATATACCGGTAGGCCTACTGGCAAACTTGTCTAGTCATGACAGACATTGCTAAGCAAAGTCAATCATGGTCACACACTTGTTCAGTTCCTTATCCAAGATGTGCAATGATGTAGGCCTACCAGTGGCGGAACTTCGTTTTATGGGCCCGCCCGCAAATTTTCTGTCGGGGCCCCCCTAACAGATACTACGTGCATAGGCTCAGTGTTGAATTCAGGCTTTTCATCCCGGGCGGGATATATAATATCTTGGGGGTATTATATAGAGACCAAGTACGGGGGGGGGGGCAAAGTCCCCAACAAAGCGCCGCAGGCGAAAATTAAAAAAATCAGGTTTTTAGAGTGCGTTTGGTGCGTTTTAGAAAAAAGTTGTGTGCTGAATGCAATACCGAAATAATGTAGTTTTTGAGTTGTGTTGTGGACACTTAAAGTTCCTAATATCCACTAGATTTCACCTTCAAACCGCTAGATTCACAAAACGGTCATTTTTGCAACGAAAACAAATACAATATTTTCCAAACAGAATGAAATAGCCTACTGTTTTTTTTTTTACTGAGTTTTTTAATAACGGGCTCCCTTAACGGCTTGGGCCTGCCCGCAGTTGCGGGGACCTAGTTACGCCACTGAGGCCTACTTGGTTTTATTTATTGTAATCCTTTGTCAATCAGTTTTCATCACTGAATAGAATTGACGGTAGGGCCTAAATAATAAATAATTAGACGAGTGAGCGCATAGAACGTTGTCTACAATTCAAGATAAACGGCGCTTATTCTGTGACAGTGCATAATATGTGTGTGTGTGTGTACTGTAAAAAGCAGTCGAATCGCTGAACAAATTGCGCTGAAATTTAAAACAGACATCCAGTACGGTACCTAGCCTACGATTTTACTGAGAACTGCTAACAAAATTTGCAATATCTGTTGCGATTTAAATCTAAACGAAATAATAAATTGAAAAATAGTCTTCAAATGTATAAATAGAATGTCATTTAACGACAATAGTTTTGTTCTTAGGTCAATTTATTATTTTTTATTTTCTATTTGTCAGGCTGTGAATGCTTATGCGGTGACCAAGGTGATAATATGCCAAGGTACCGGTATATCGAATCTTGCAGGCTACAGGGTTCCCCCAAATTCCGCTGGGAGATTGAGTAAACCTTGCAATCTTTCCACGTATTTCCTCATGTTCTATACTTTTTTAAATACAATCCAGAAATTAATAAATCTTTCTTGACCAGGAGTTTGAACCCAGGTCTTCTATATTTCGGGTATAAGAGCGCCTTAGCCAAACTAGACTAGGAAAACGCCAAAGTCGTTGTTTGACGAGGGAGCGATTCATGTGTTGAGTACCTGGGAACATTGATTGATCTGTATAAATTATTGGGTGTTGAGTTTAGTTCGTATTATCATCAGTCACCATCATTTTTCACAATAACCTCTCTGTGAAAGCCCCCTCCTGCGAGCTTGGGGGGCTAATACTAAAATTTATAAAATGTATTTGAATTTCTTAAATAAAAGACATGAACTGAACTGAGAAGGGCGAGTTAACTGTAAGGCCATAATGCGCCACACTAGCCTATGATAGGCCTTAGGTAGGGGGATAAAAGGGAATGTTACCGCGTAGTCGGGTACTTAATACATATCTCACTCACTCGTCTAACAACGACTGTGGCGTTTTCCTAGTGTAATCATCACGGTATTTTAATACAGGTGTCAATTTGTAGTTTGCATGTCGTCCGTTAACTTACCCATTAGGGGTCGAGGCGTCTGGTACACTCAAGGCCCCTTAAGCCTAGACAGCAAGCATAGTTGGGGCGTTTTCGAGGTGTCACCAAGCCATCGTGGGACTTATTACCTACAATGTTCTCATATACGGGGGATTTAGGTACCTGACAACACAAGCCAATTCTGTTTTGGGTACGAACATTCCTTCTGGGTCCAATACGATATTTTTATGCTCGGAAATGAAAGTGACATACATATTTTTCATATCTTATAAGCTACGTTTTGAAGAAGATTAAATAACACCAAGGCCTACGTCTAACGCACTCAAAAGCATGGAGATCTAAGAGTAAGGTCAAGCTTAAGTATGTAGCCTACCTTTCTACATTTGCGCCCTCTTAACACATAAATTCACTTTGCCCCGTGATAGCATACCTTGCAAAGCATTGTAAAATAAATTTGAACAAAATCTTCATTTTAAGACTGTTTGCCAAGCTCGGGCAAACTTTTTTAAAAATGTTTTAAAAAAACGCTCGATCTTCAAATCCAGCTAATTTCACATACAGAAAGTACCCCTTTTTGCCCTGTAATTTTCAACTAAAAAATCGGCCTTTTTTGGGAGGCTGTTCACAAAGGATGAGCGCGTGTCGTCTTTATCAAAGCCGATTTTGAAATTTCAAATTGTCTCTTACACAAAATTGGGAAATTACTACAAATTAACAATTTGGTGTCATATTTACGGTCAGTTAATATAAAAAGTGAGCAGTATTTGGAAAATGTGCCTTGATACCAACTATTACACACTCTTTGCAAACCACAACCCGATAGGACAAATGGTAGAGCTTCCAAGTGATCCTGACTTTAGTGACTTTACCTCTGCGTTCTGCGTCAAAGCCTAGTTTTCTAGAGCTTCGCCAACGGACTTAAAACTATTGGATTCTAGTGTAAAAAATGCCTATCGCCCTTTAGCCCTTCAGGCTGGGATTTATGTTCTCTTTGCTTTCCCAACCTATCAACCCTTCTCCAATCTTAAAACAATGTGAACTTACATTTTGCACATGTAATTTTACCAAGTTGTGCGAGGATGCAAAGTGACGTATCTAGGCCTATATGCCTAGGCTGAAGTTAAAACAAAACTATTTACACAAAGTGGTTGTAGTGATAATACGTCTTTATCTCCCAGGAACTGAATCGCAGCCTGGGTTTAGAAATAAGCCAGATGGTTCGCGCCCGTGGGAGATACGAGGAGTCCTTGCGGCCACCCCCGCCCCGTGGAAGAGCTGCTCGGGTTATCCCGCGTACTTTTGGTGGTTTGCTCAACCGGAACGGCGAAAGAATGGGGACCACTGCGAGGAATGAAGGGTGAGTAAGCATATAATCTCTGGAAAGTACAAGCGAGTTACCGCTAGACCATAATACTATCTTGATTTATCCTTGCAGGCTGGAGGATCGTCCGAGAATAACGCAGGTGGGGAACGTTCAGAATCTGATTGAAGACTTTGTCGTGCAGCTGCGTGGAGGGCGAGATCGCGTGCATGGAATGGGCATGGGCATGGGAATGGGCATGGTAATGCGCATGGGTATAGGCATGCCCCAACCTATGTAAGTTGAAAACAAATAACATTTTTATATACAACTTTTCAGAATGGAAAAAAACATGAGTAATAGCTAGGTCTGTTCTGCACACATCGCCTAGGTTTGACTGGTGCATAATGACCTAACTGTTGTCGCAAAGTAAACTAAAGGTATTAACTGACTGTGGTTTCTCATACGTAACATGTAAGACTCTGATTTAGGAGGACACGGGCTGCCACCGGCAATCCTGACTGAAAGTTTTCTAACATTTGTTCAGTCATCATTGCGAATGCAAGGGTTTGAGTCCTGAAAAAAGAACTTTAACAATTCCCTTCCGAATAATTGTCCTAGCAACGAAATACCTAGTTAGACACAGACATAACAACATAAAATGTTACTTATCTTCTATTTATTAGAAGAAGAGAGAGAAGTACGTGTCTACTGGTTACCTAGATCTAGCACGTGATGGCGTTAGGCATAGTAAGCCAAATGTGGACAAGATATAATTATACTACTTGGTACTATTGTTGACTTTGATGATCATGTGTGTAACGTTCGAATGCACAGTGCGTTATCAGGTACTACTTGTTTTAAGTACTTATGCAAAACTTATTTCAATTTTTAAAATAATTATCATGTTTTAAGGTTGACTGTAATATCTAATGATTTTATTAGAAGAAAATAATTTCAATGTTTGTACTTAATGTCGGTGTTAAGTCCTACAATTTTATCACGACCTTTTCAATAATGTATCTGGGCATGTTCATCACAAAACTAAATAAGGCAATTTAAAACAAGAACAATTTAAGTGCAGGGCTAGGTGCACTGTCATGTAAACCATTTACAAGCCCTGCCCTAAGCCCCCGTCTTGTCCCAAGTTAGAATTGGCCCAGAGCATGGCTCTGCTAATCGTAAATGGCGATTCAAGAGAAAAAGTCCACCTCGCAAACAACAGCTAGTAATAGTGGAGTATATTAATTTCCGAAATTAGATGCGAGCTCTGGCAATCGTCGTCGGGGACACCTCCCTCTTCCCTTGACGACCTCCCAGACGACGATGACAATGACACAACGAACGATGACAAAGACGATGACGACCGCGACGTGAGAAACCCTTCTTCCTCCTCTTACCCGATGCTTGTTCTGATTAGCATGGGCTCTTCCTCCTCCCCATATCCCCTAGGCTAGAGTTGTGCATTATAACCTAACGGTTGACGCGTCCTAAGTCAAAATAAACAAAAAAAACAAACATACCTAAGCCCCCATCTGGTCCCGGGGTACAATTGGCCCAGAGCATGGCTCTACTAATCGTACAAGGCGACTCAAGAGAAAAAGTCCACCTCGCAAACATCTGCAAGTAAGAAGGGTAGTTTTCACTCCACAAAACTAGAGGCGAGCTCTGGCAGTCGTCGTCGGGGAACACTTCCCCTTCCCTTGACCACATTCCCGACGACGACGAACATGAACGATGACACAGACGATGACGACCGCGACGTTAGAACCGCCTTTCCTCCCCTTACCCGTGGCTGGTTCTGACGTCAGCATGGGCCCCTCCACTCCATATCTCCTAGGCTAGAGTGGCGCGTTATGACCTAACGGTTGAGGCACCCTTAACTCAAATAAACTAAACTGTGTCTATATAAGATTGTTAATAAAATATTACACTTGTTGTTTTGACCTAATGGTTGACGCGCCCTTAATCCAAAAAAATAAGGCCTGCTAAACCCGCTCAACCGTTGATGGCCATAGCTTGGCCTTATCATCCATCTAGACTTGTATTATGTACAATATTTTACAGTTAATTCTGGATGTAGGGAGTCCAGTGCACCTGGGATATTTTTGGGTGTTAGGGCATTTTAATAGAAATCTAGGCCTCATATGTTTTTAAGAGCAGAATGATTAACATTAATTTAAAAGTGGTTAATCTGTGATTTAAAATGGTAATGACCATGATTAGGTCTATTGTTGGTTCTTTTTGGGCTGGATATCAGCTGCGCCAACATATTTCTTTGGCGCACACTCTTAACATCTCCTCCTATATGGTATTTCTGCAGGTTCCCCTTCGGCAACCCGGGTGACTGGGCTGCCACCGAAACCGGTTTTGAAGCAATCGTCGCCCAATTAGGGGCCGCAGGCCATAGCTTCGCTTCATCCGCACTAGGGGGAGATGCGATCAATCGAATTCCAGTTGTTGTTATTACTCAGGAGCTAGCCCGTGAGTGCATTATTTTCTGTTGCCGCATTTGACAAATTTAATTTCAAAACATTGAATCAGCTAATTTTTTACTTACTATACATCATATTTTGTATTTTGTTATAGAAAGCAGTATTCAATGCTCGATTTGCTTTGAGGAGTTTGCTCAAGGCGAATCAGCGAGGAAGCTACAATGTGAACACTTCTTTCATGAGAACTGCATCACGCCCTGGCTGCAGTCGGTACGTCTTACTCGGCCTCTCCTCAGTCGCCCTAGTTTTCAACCAATATATTAATTAGAGCGAGACTGATAAAATATATTCTTGCTCGTGATTCCAGCACACTACCTGCCCAGTGTGCAGAACGGACCTACGCTAATCGAACGGCAGATGAGAATCAAGACATACATCATGGGAACCAACACCTTAACAAGCCTTGCTGTATTTTGAAGTACTTAGGCCTATTGTATTCATTTATGAATTATATATTTTTATTTTATATACATTTTGAAGAAAAATCTTTAGTTCCTTGACCTAGTATTCTCTAGATGAACAATGAAAGATATATTTGTATTTTACCTAAATTGTAAAGCTTAACTTTTGAAGCATCTTGGTCTAGTATTCACTAGATGAATAATGAAATATATATTTGTATTTTACCTTTATTTTAAAGCTGCATTTTTAGGCGGCTAAGCATATATTATACACCAGATGAATAATGAATGATGTATTTTACCTAAATTTCAATACAACTGAAAACATCTTTTAAAAATCAAGTCGTTGAACAGGCATAATTAATAATGTCTATAGGATCTTGCCTCGTGTAGGCCATACAAACTGAGAAATTGACATTTAACGTAGGCCTATAGATTGTCCAATTTTTCATGTATGTTCCTTTAAATGTAATTGTTTATCCACATAGTATTTTGCTTAGCTTGTCATGGTTAGTCACGGGGCAGTGTGAATGTATTTGTTTCCAGTGTGAATCTGCGAAATAGCCGTTTTCCTGCTTCTGGCAGGGTCAGCTTGGGTTTAGCAACCAAGTTTTTCCACTTCTTTATATTCTCCCACAATCGTATCACTGCCACATCTTCCCAGCTCTCTCCGCCTGCCTCTAAGTCCCCTGCTATTATATCCTTACATCTTGCTTGGCCTTCCCCGTATTCTTCTTCCTTCTTTAATCCGTCTTTTTCTCTTGGGCATCCTTTCTACCCCCATTCGTTTCATACGCCCACACATTCTCAACCGATTCCTTCCCATTCTGTCGCTTCACTTCTTCAGCACTTCCCTGATGTCCGTGTTTTTTATTCTGTCCCTTCTCTCAAAATGTAAAATAAGCTGGCGGGCATGCAGGCAGACAACTGCCTATTCGCTGTCAGCGGCGCTGTCAGACACTAGCTCGCAGGTGACGCATCGAGTCGGACGCATCCTCTGCAGTCTACACGTTACTTGGCAACTCTTAGTCTCTAGTATTACAATTTACAACCGTATTTAAACTACAATTCGCCATTTTTGTAATCCCTCGACGCCGACTCCTGATACCGACCCCAAGGTAAAATAACACGCATACCGCCCTGATACCTCACTTAGCAAGTAGGGCCTACATCCAAGTAGGTTAGTGATTTCAGTTTATTTTACGGTTCGAAACTAGAGGCAAGCTCTGGCAGTCGTCGTTGGGGACCCCTCCCCCTTCCCTTGACGACCTCCCCGAAGACGACGACAATGACAACACTAACGATGACTAAGACGATGACGACCTCGATGTGAGAACCATTATTTCCTCCCTCTGCCTGTGGCTGGCTCTGACCTGGGCGTCTATTTACTAAATGTGACAATAGTCGATCGACAGCAACAAGCGACAATAGTCGACCGAAACGACAACTTTAGTGAGAATAGGGCCATCAAATTCCAACTCGCAACCTTCTCGTGGTTTGGCCCGTGATTAGGGAAGTTTTTCTCCCTGAAACTAATGGCGAGCTCTGGGTCTCGTCGGGGAACTTTCCCCTTCCCTTTGACTACCTCCCCGACGGCGACGACAATGACAACACGGACGGATGATGACACAGACGGAGATGACCACGACGTGGGAAAACCCCTGCCCTCCCCATACGCTTGTGGCTGGTTCTGACCAGCACAGGCCTGTCCACCCCTTGTCCCCCCGCGTCATCACTTACGTCCCTCCCTTCGTCTCGATTTGCCAAGTTGCATAAATATGAGACGTTAAGCAATATCCAATCAATCAATCAATCATTTAGTGAGAATAGCAAGTGAGAACAGCCATCTCGAATTTTCATCATACCAAATTAAATTGTGGTTACTTACATATTTTGCCGTATGTCGTTTTTATTGAGTCAAGGAAACATTGGCAGACGGCTTTAAAAGTGTAAAATCGGTAATTAACGTTAATAAAAAGCTCATACGCTTGGCTCAACGCTGCACGCATCTGACTGCAGCTTTAAGCTTATCTTGTAAGCAGCTCGGGACTTTCCACCCCATATACTCCAGGCTAGAGTAGCGCATTATGACCTTATGGTTGACGCGCTCTTAATCCAAATACTTCTGTACTTCTAAGTCTTACCCTACATTCTTCTTACATACAGTCTGCCCCTGTGGCCTCTGCTCTGCTCGCTCTGTGCAACACTAACCCAAATGACAATTTGTCGATTGTAAGTGTTAAATTAGTAAATAGAACAACTTTTTCGCAGAGTAGTATTCAAACACGTGTGCGTGCTACTGAAGACAAATTTAATTGTCACATGTCGACTGACAAGTTTTCTCGTGACATTCTTTCTACAAGTCGCGGTTGATCGACAAGTTGTAGTTAAAAAATAAATAGGCCTCCTCAGAGTTGTTCAAATTGTTTTCTCACTTTTTTCGTATACAACTTATCCGAAACATACTTACCAAAGAAACATTAAAAGCACTATATGTCCACTCACACTTTGTTCAGAAACACACATTCTAACCTATGGTGGTACTGCATATCAAAATGTTTTGCACTTTAGTATATTTAGAGATTAAGTAGGTACTTGTTTCGTCACTTGTTACTACCCCCGTCTGGGTCCGGGGTAGAATTGGCCCAGAGCATGACTCTGCTAATCGTAAAAGGCTATTCAAGAAAAAAGTCCACCTCGCAAACATCAGCTAGTATGAAGGGTAGTATCTTACTCCCCAAATCTAGAGGCGAGCTCTGGCAATCATCGTCGGGGACCTTGCCCCCTTCCCTTGACAACCCCTCGACGACGATGACGACAATTACACCACGAACGATGACAAAGACAATGACGACCGCGACGTGAGAACCCCCTTTCCTCACCTTACCCGTGGCTGGTTCTGACCAGCATGGGCCCCTCCCCCCCCCCCCCCCCTAGGTTAGAGTGGTGCATTATGACCAAACGGTTGACGTTGACGCATCCTTATTCCAAATAAACAAAACAAAATTGTCTCGGTTTTCAGGTTTATTTAAGGGAACAAATAATTCTAGTACTCATTTACTTGACAACTTAATTTCTATTGTCACTTTTCCGAAACTTCACAGAATGACAGAATTCACATTCAAGTCGTAAAACTGTCAGGATATTTTATTTTAATTGATTCAAATTAAATGATCATCCGTTTCCGTAAAGATTTGTAAATAGTGATTACCGATTCCGATGCAACTCATGCGAGCAATATTCATACTCAAAGGCATGTCCGGGTTATATTATTATATTTTACTTTGAACATGTATGCACTAAAATTCAGCAAACAAAATGCTGCTAGTCTGATATTCAATGGATGGCGAAATGCGAAGTACATGAAGATGATTGTAAAGAGTGATACATGTTCAGCTCTCCGCTTGTAACATTGTAGGCTTAATTAAAACTTATATTGTTTTATTGTGTATTTGCCGTAGAAACGTATCACTCAGTTACATTATTGCATTGTATGCAAATTATTTGCTGCGAAAAGTGATCTAACGTTGCTATTTGTTGATTGTAAACCCGACCATTTTAATTGAAGAAAAAATACTGAAAACTTCGTTTGTATACTATTTTTTTTAGACTTATTACTTAAGTACTTCTCTGATTTCTAAATTTCTTCTTTGTCACTATGTCAGGTCTAATTAGGGCAAAATAATCCTTTGCATAAAATTAACAAGCATTATTTTAATCCGTTCACAAAAGAAACGTGAACTTTGTTCAAAAGAATGCTAATGTAATAAGTTAATAATGACTTCCCTTTGTATTATTAGGCACATACTTGAGACATCATAAACTATTTCAGCCTGTTAAAAGTTATCTCATTAATATAAAATGAAGTACGGACTTACAATGCTAAGGAATTTTCTTCGTCGTAATTAATTGATTTAGTCTCAAAGTAAGGGCAGACTGTGGGTCGAGGAAGTGCTTGGGGCTTTGTGAGGACTGCGCCGACATTCTCACTCATGCCAAGGCCTAATATAATAGATATTACTCTTGTTACAAGTTTGAATACCTATTCTGTAAAATGCAAAAGCAAAATGTAAAACAAATGTGATCTAGCTGCAATGTCTACCGTTACTGCTTTCAAAGTTACGATATTTAGCAAAACCTTCGGATACTATTAATTAACAGACCCATATTGTTTGTTTTACTTTATATAAAAAAATACACTTCATTACTGTTTGCATACCACATGATGTGAAATTGTTTTGATCTCATTAATTATATGTGTGTTTGTAATGCTGGTGATGTCACTGGGGTTGAAAGAAACGAAAACTACAAATTAATAAATGACTGTTACGCAACTGGACAGCAAAATAGTGAGGATGCTGAATGCATTCAGTCAATTTCATTTACTCTTACCTACAATTTGAGAATCCGAGATGAACTTTGAAACCCACAAGTTCTTCACACAATTGTAGTTCATTGTTGCGTCTGCATCTATGTAATAAGATGTATGTAATTATTTACTTCAATTCAGAAATAAAAATTCCGCCCCAACCGGGATTTTTTTTAAATTTCTGAATTGTAGTAAATAATAACAATTAAGAAACATCTTTCCTGATTAACCAAATCGAGAAATAAGATTTCTTTGTTGTCCTCCTTTGTAAATCAGTTTTTAAACTGAATAGGATATACGTTAAATAAATAAATAAAAATATAACAACAATGGTTTGGTTAACGATGTTTATTTAATACAATTTAGAAATTATAAAATCCGGTCGGGACAGATTTGGTAATTTCTAGATTATATTAAAAATATGTAAACTTGTATCTATGTAAAATGTAGGTTTGTATATTCTTACAAACTGTTTCTTTCTTTCTTTCTTTCTTTAACGTATGGCAAATTATTATAAAAACAGGTTTACAAAGAAAACACACACTCTTAATTAATTCTTTACTGGCACATATTATTCTTTACTGGCACATATTATACTTTGTTCGAGGATTAATGAGGAAATGTTTAAACATCGTATTTAATTTGATTTTTTTTTCATTTGAACTTTATTTCAAATTTCGAAAGAATTTCACAGGGGCGTTCATTTACGACCAAGGAGCTAAGTCCAACGTTGTAAGTAAAGACATTGTGAAGTCTCTGGCAACAATTTACGACTGAAGCGGTACTCAATGCTTTTACTAGTCTTTATAAAGCTTACCTGTGACGCCGTTTTTTCTTTCAATCAACTCGAGCTCGGAGAGCGGAAACCTGACCTATAAACTGTGGAAGTGGAGATGCAAGTCTGATGTGTGAGCCGCTTTTATTACACATATTGTCGCACATTAGTTGAAACGAACAAATCATAAACCATTCAATGCAGTTTCATTGTACAATAGACAAGGAGCCAGAACCGTTGGGAAAAAGTTTCGTTTTACCCAATTAACGTGGTAGTATGCACGGGTCGGGGTTTTAGCACAGAAACGCCTCAGCACAGAAATGCTTTACACCGAAAAAAAATCTAAGTTTTTACTTAAAAACTGAAAACCGTGTGGGCCTTTGAACCGAAACGCCGTTACACCGAAAATATCTATACGTTTAATTTATTTCGGTCCAAAGGCGCACTCAGGATGGGCCTTAGCACAGAAACGCCTTAGCACCGAGACAAAATATACATTCAGTTTTCGGTGTAACGGCGTTTCTATGCTAAGGCGTTCTGTGCTAATACCCCGACCCAGTATGCACCTTTTGTAACATCTCTAGGGAGGATGTCACTTCGAACCGTGCTAGCAGTTTTTTTAGCAGCCATTTTTTGGGTGTGCGATCATTGAAAAGCTTAGTCGGCACAATATTAAAATGTACATAGCTCGTGACACAGTTAACCGATTTTACTTTTTCTCATACCCCAAAATTTTTAGGTACTTGTATGTTCTAAATATTTTTTACAGCCAATTTATAATTGTCGTATGATTTCATTGTTAAAAAGTGTAGATATGGTAAAAAAAGTGTAAATAATAAAAAATAAACAAAATATAAAGTAAAATTATTTACACTATTTTTACAATGTCTACATTTTTTAACAATGAAATCATACGACAGTTATAAATTGTTGTAAAAATGTGATTTAAGCATAAATTCTCAAACTATTTTGGAGGATGTCTCCAGCAATACTTCTCGCTGGAGCGAAGAATCCTTCGCCGCATCGCGCGGCTTCCTCCGATGACGCGGAATGAAGACGTGTATGCCCAAACCGGCGTCGGTGATATCAGCGCTCGACTCGACACCCTCGCAGGGGCTTACGTGCAACGTATTCACGCAGGCGGCAGGAATGAGCTTCACGACCTCGTTTCGCGTCCTCAAGTCTTCAGACCTCTACCGCGATTCAAGTACCCTTATCCGCCTTTTGCCTTTCAATTTGTCTAACTTTATAAATGTCATGTTCTCTTGTTGTTTTTCATGTAATGTTTAATTAGTAACTCTGTTATCACTGTGTCAGGCTACAGAGGGCACACTTGCCCTGCATGAGCCTTCCTGCCCTATGGGCAGGTAAAATACAATAAATTATTAAACTATTTTGGTCAGTTAGCGCTATGTTTTTATTCATTAAAAGGATTTATAAAACTAACTCATGAACAACAGATTATAAAAAATACGGATTATTGCACGTTTTAGTACATAAGCGTTGAAGGCTGAGCATTTTCAGTGGATTGTACGCTATTTAACTATGATTTTCATCCAACTTCATTTTGTCATTGCTAGTAAAGAATAACATTTTGAATGTAGTTACAACAAACAATACTTGAAAATGATAAATTTGAATGACATTAAAAATGTGTCTAAAATATTTTTGCAAAATAGTTGATTTTAAGGAAATTTCAGTTTCAAAAGTGGAAAAAGTGGAAAAGTGCGATTTTCACTTGACAAATTTATTTGGTGGCACTTATATTCTTGCAAAGAATAAATTAAGAGATTTTGAAGGTTCTATGACATTTGAATCTTAGTCGGAGTAGTCGCTTGTCCTGGACAGCAAATAAATTAACGCGGACATGTTCAAATATTTAGAAACGTCCGAGAAAATGGTAATGGTGGAGGTCACAAGCATACAAATTTGGGAAAAGGTATTTTATGACCTAACAAACAATATTGTTATGGATACATTGAAGATTTTACTCCATTTACTCAGGAGTTCAAAAAATTTAAATCTTTATAAAAACAATTTTACTATAAAAATTACATTTTTGGAATCTTAATTCTTATTAGTTGTTTATCATGTAATTATTCACAAAAAGTTTCAAATTTTTTAAATAAAATATATAGGGGTCAGTTAAAGTCAAATAGGTCATATCGCGTTTTTATCATAAATCACAACATTCATCCCATTTTTAACTCAGAACGAATGATCGCACCCCAACTAAATTTAGTATGGGATGTCAGGTACCTAAAATAGCTCTGATTATGGCGTATTTAGTGTTCATTTCACGTTTCATGGCGGCTGGGAAACACCTTGAAAACGCAAAAAAAATGTTTTTTTTTTAGTTACCTGTACAGCGCCCTTTAGACAAGCGGGCACCTAGGTAATAGGTTTTGTGAAACAAAATCTTCCCGTAGACAACCTTAATGACTACTCTTATAGGGTGTGGATTTGGTTAAAATAACAAATCCAAGGGCTATTTTTTGGGGCTTGGTCTGAGATTTTGTCGAATGAAAGAAAATTTATGAGAAAAACCATCAGTAAGGATTTTTACGTGTGGGTTTTAATGCAGGTACGTCCCAAATTATAGTCTCGATGCGTAGTTCGTGAGAAACCTCTATCGGTGAGTTATATTATTACGTTACATGATTTTTGTGCGCCTATAAGTAAATAAACAGGTTTTTGACTACATACTCGTGGGTTCATGGTCCTACAGATTGTATAACTAACCTTTTTCTGCCATTAGTGACATGCCTTATCAAGTGTGACCTATTTACTAATTATTAACAACAATGTGACCATCGTTTAACATTTTTTTTTAAAATTGTGTTAACACATTGATGTGTTGTAGGTTGCTAGAAAATGGCATAGGTATATTAACATAGTACCAATAGAAAAACGTTTACCAAATCATATTGAAAAAATGACCTTTATTGACCTCTGCTGGCAGAAAAATTAATTTAAAAAATTTAAATATTTTTTATTTGGAGGACCCTTAAAATAATCTTTGATTGGATACCATGGTTAGGTCCTACAAGGTTTCAAAATTAATTATTTTAAATTCATTGTTATTACATTTTCCTTAAGGGGATGTTAGACCCACCCACCCTATAGGGATTTGAGGAGATTCTTAATGCTATTTTTTCCTGAATCCAATGATACCAAATTGGATTCTGTTGCAATATGTTCTTGGTAAACTTGGATAGACCCCGGACTATGTTCAATTTTCAGGGATGTAGGATTGGGGAAATAAATGTTTTAAAACAATATCTTTAAACCATTTTTATTTATAATAGTTTTGAGTTTGAGCATGTTTTCTTTAAAAGTTTCGTAATAACTTGAATTTGAATATCATAGAACATAACGCACATTTTGAGGAATATACAAAATTTTGGGCGGTTGACAATGATAAATGCCCGATTCTGTACGACATAGAAAATGTTTTAACTAAGAAGCATCAATTTAGTTAATAAACATTTTATTGTTCTTATACTCACAGAAATTTTATTAGCCTGGTAATAAAATGATGATAATATCGGTTGAACAAAAAAAGATGGAAGTTTAAAAGTTAATATATTTTATCTACCTAAAAAATATAACCTTCTTAATGTTATCTTATACACATTTAGAATCCATGCATAGATATTTGATATTATATTATATTTTTACATTTAAATGGGGGTTTACGTTACACACAATATGTCCATTACATTGGTAGAGTTTGTAAATTTGTATACACCAAATCACGCATGACAATCAGAACATGTTAAAGTGACTAGACCTACAACACGAAACATTATTCGTTTAGAGATAAGATTCTATTTTAATCCTTTGATGTTATCGAACAGTAAGAAATCATTTATGTGTCAAGATTTGTTTAACTCTTGACGATATCGAAATCCCAAAAGAAAAGATGTGTATAATTGATAAGTTTTACATTTTGTATGAGTATGACCCATTTATAATGATCACTTGCAACGTGTTGTTGCTCTGGTGTTCAAGGTCAATATTGGCGTCGATTACATCTTTGAAAAAAGTAATCACTTAGTAGATCATCCGAAGTTCTGTACAGTTTAGTTATCCTGTTGGAATTTACATTTCGTATACAGACCACTAAATCGGATGTGGACGATTGGACGAATAACCATTCGAGGAGAAACAAGCCAAAAGTTTAAAGATTGGACTTTATTAGTGGGTTTCGTTGAGACTGGAGACTGATTGCCTCTACGCGACGCAAGCCTGGAACTCCAGCTCAGGCAGGTGCTGACGCCTGGCGATGGATGATATCCGGATGTCGATGGGCATGGTATTGTCGTAGAGTGCAGGCGCCTCGCACAAGATGGCGAAGGTTCCGACTATGGACGCAACCGTGAAGATCCAGAGGAAGAGACGATCGACAACCATCGCGACGAAACCCCAGTCCTGGTCTTCCTGTAAGGAGAACAAATCATGACACGTGACCTAGCCTTGTGCAGCGTCTTCCACGAGAATACAAGAGTCAAGGCTGGTTAACATTCAACTAACATTTCAAAAGTTACAAAATTTGTATTTCATATTAAATTTATATTTCGCCATACACCCATACTAAAAGTTTTTTTTTGCATAAAAGTCAAACGTAGACATATCGTATAAACTAAGGCTTATGTTACATCACCCCCGAATCATCAGCTACCATAATCAATAAGGCGAATGAAAAGATTATTGCTTGTAAATCCTCATTTCATTCTGTACAGGGAGTTAATATAACATGGTGGCAGCGGCACTATTAAAACCAGCGGGAATAGAAAAACAAACAAACAATAAGTAATTTAACATTGTCAACATAACTTTTGGTGTGTAGTAAAACGTGATTCTGTCTTGTGTGGACATAAATGTGTAGAATATTTCAATATTGATGCAAATGTTGCATTAGGTTGCATAGGTTGCTGCCTTCAAGTCTCTGTCTTCTATAGCTAAATATTTAAGGCCGAAGAAACAGAGACCAGATGTATTCTCGCCGCTTATTCTCTGGAAACAAATCAAATTCTAATCTTTTCTGGATGTCAAGTTATCGTGGAAATCCCGCATCATCATCCTCATCTATGAAGGAAGTCAGGCAGATATCAGCCATCTTGCCGCTTCTCCACTCCTCTAACATTGCTCGTCCGGATCGTATCCATTACCAGTCACCAATAGATCATCCAACGCACAGTCACTTACGCCTACCCCATCTGGAGGTTGTTGGCTAGATGTGAAGCTGTATCAATTGCTTCCATAATTTTTTTTGTTTGAAATCAATCATATCAGTGCTCATAAATTAAAATGTTATTCTTACCAGATACAAAAAGTAACCATTATAGCGATAAAGTAGACTGTGTATTTAAACACGAGGTTTCAAGTCTAAACTTCTTTTCTTTTATTGTATTTTTTCTGCTTACCTTTCATTGTTTTTTTGTTTTTTTTATATAAATTTAAAATTTTCATTTAGAATTTCCTCTACTCACCATACAGATATTGTAAGGACAGAATAGGCCGTTGAAGACACAACAGTAAATAAATAACATAAATCAATTCGTATTCAGAGTCTACTTAAATACAAAGTACAAATACATATTTTTGCCTTTGCTGCTTGAGGATGTCCGCTTTGCTACCAAACGTGGCTTTGTTATTTGTACCATGTGATCACATTGGAGACGGTTGAGTCCCTATTAAAAGACGTGAATGTCGCGTAAGTTCGAAATATCATGGGTTGATCTTGTAATGTAATCATTGTCTGTGATTGTGCATTTTGACTTGCCAATAAAAAAAATACTTGTAATAGAATCGTGGAAAGTCCGGACATGGAGTAGTTAATTTCTCGTTTTGGTTAGTTGGGAAACACTCCTATAGGTGTAATTGTTACTATTTACTACAATTCAGAATTGTTTTTAATTTCTGAATTGCAGTAAATAATAATAAGAAATTAACGATTGCTTAGGTAGCAAGTATATTATTTTAAAGGAGTCGCATTGAATCGTTATAACTTATTGATCTACGGCCTTGCACATATTAAGAACATCTTAAGGGCCTTCTTTCTACTCGATTCCATTGCAACGAAATATTTCATTGACCAAGCTGAAATTTACAATTGCATGATTTTGTTTTCAATCTAAGTGGTATCGTGGGTGACACCGACATTGACGTTATTCTAATCTAACAGTATCGCTGTGGGTGTTTTTGGAAATAACAATAAATAATAACTGAACTTGCGTTAGAGTCAATTTTTTCATAGTAACTGTTGAACCCTTTAATTTTCACTTCATAGCTTTGCTACTAATTTCTACATCCAAAATTGCATACACTATTTTTATGTTTGTAACTGTAGGTTTGTACCTATTACTACTAGTTAGTGAATGCTAGTCATTGCTGTGTGAGCAATAAATGGTTGTGTGGTTTTTGGGATTGGTGAAAATTATTGGTAAACATTTATTTGGTGTGCAAATGTATGGCTTTGTGTTAATATGTCTAATAGTTTTTTTTCTTTGTGTTGGCACGCTATAATTTATTTCCCCCACATTGCAACAGGACATATGTCCGACGAGTGCAACAATACAACATAATGAGAGTGATTAAAGGGATATGGTACCGACAGCTTCAGCTTACCTGTATTGGAGGAGGCACACCGTGGTAGAAAAACACAAAACACGAAACACCAAACACATAAACTTTATTTCGTATGAGGTTTCGGTTTACCTTTTGCTATTCTTCACTACACACAATAGAACATATAATGAGATTGATTAAAGGGATAGGGTACCAACAGCTTACCTGAAGTATAGTGGGCAGGCCGTGGTAGAAAAACACAAAACACAATGCACAACACACTAATCACAAATCACAAAACACACAAAACTACATATCGAACAAGGTTTCGTTTTACCTTTTGTCGTTCTTCGCTATACACAATACAACATTAAATTAGGTTGATTAAAGGGATAGGGTACCAATAGCCTAGCTCAAGTGCTGTAGGTAGGCCGTGGTTGGACATACAATACAATACGACACACTAATATATAACATTATATACAACATTTAAAACTATTTTCATATAAAATATGTACATCTAAAATAATTACATACTAAATATGACTGTGAACATATAAATATGCATGTACGTGTGTTTGAGTGTGTGAGTGAGTGAGTGAGTGAGTGAGTGAGTGAGTGAGTGTGTGTGTGTGTGTGTATAGTGTGAATCGTGAGTAGGCCTTACAGTCCGGATGTCAAGGGATATAATTATTTGGGGCATACCTTGCAATTTTATGAGAGCCAACCTCAAATGCCCTATTTGACACAAGTGTTCTAGGGACCATACCATACCAATGTTAATGTAGTGCCAACTTGGCACCCCGTACAGTGACCCTGTATCATAGGTTGCATACCCTTGGAAGGTTTGCCTAAGTAGATTAGAAACACATGTCGATGTTTGGTGATATAAACTTGACATTTTCACCTTCTGGAGGTAAAAAGGATTAAAATACTTGCAACGCAGGACAGCTTATAATTCTTAATAGTTAATTAAGGGATGGCTAGGGTTGTAATTTTGGGGACTAAACATTTTGAATTACATTTTTACTTATGGCACCCTTGGTTTAATGTAGGATTTTTACAATATAGAACTTCCTTCAAACTTAAAAACAACATGGTTCTGTAAAAAATAAGGCGAGAAACACCTAATTTGGTCATAATGACCTTTGGACACAATGACCTGTGTTATGACCTGTTTGAAAAAAATGGTTTAAACTAATAGTCGTGTGACCACACATTTAAACCTTAGATGTCGTAGAATAATATGAAAGGATCTTTCACCATGCCACAATGACCTGTGACCTATATCTTCCTTTACCTGACTTTGATATCGGTTCAGGCATGACTGCGTAATGTTTACTTAGCACTGTATCCAAGTTCGTGATGTATTTACAAGTTGACATGCAAGTATGTAAGTATAGTACAAGGATGCTTTGCGAACGCTTTTTACTGTCGCGTTGATGGATGAACAGTTTTGTACCATTGAACCTACTTTTACTATGCTTTTCCTTCGTGTAGTTTTTCAAAATGTTTACAAAGACGAATATACTTACGGTAAAGTAGTACCAAGTTCCCCGTACATCGTTATGGTTACGAACCATTACAAACAAAACAATTGAGGCGAGGTTGATATTGTTCTCGTCCAATGGTGAATTGTTGCCAACCAGCCGTCCTTATTTACCTAAACTTAACCCTAGTTGCTCATTCAGGACGTTATATTAAATTGGGTTGGTTCAGGACCGCTTAAACTGTGGTAAGTCTAAGCATGGCGATTGCGAAGGATCCCTGAAAATTGTAGTGGTCGGATGTAACCTCATCAAACAGGAATAGGCCAACTTGTGTACATCAACGCGGCTGGACGGAAGGTAACAGAGTTGGTGAACACGCGTATTTCTCGGAGGGACACGAGAGTTCAACTTCAATTAGAGGCGAAGCAAGCAGGTTATTGGCAGTTAAGCCTAACTTAGAACACTTCATATTAGGAAAGATGACCGTTCGATATTCTGTATTCCTTGAAGCACAACTGTTTTAAGACCCATTGTTGATCTCTCTTAACGGTTATAGCAGTTTTTTGTGACATGATGCAGGTCCAAAATTTGAGTAGCATATTATAGATTGTGCCCTGGCTTCAAACAAGTAAAGAATGCGTACTGTTTATTTGTTTGTTTACTTGTGGCCACATTACAACAGGACATAATGTCCCACAAGTGCTATTTGCCAAATATTACTTAGGGTAACAAAACAAAACAATACATTACGTTACTTTACAATACAATATAAAATTAGTTACATAAAGATGACTATTAAAATAATATCAACATGTATGTGGGTGGTGTTGTGTGGATGTTTCAGTGTTTGGTTGTGAGAGATAGTGTGCAAGTGCAAATATAAATTTCACTGAAGGTGTCAATACAGTTTCGATTTATAAAACCTATCATATTGATAAGCGTTGGGTACTATTTTTAATTAGACGTTGATTAAAAGCAAACTTCTGGTGAAAGTTGTTCCAAGATTGCTTATTTTGTTCGTACGCTGAAGAACCGAATTCACTCTGGAATAAACATTTTACGGTTGCTCTTTGTTTGTAAAGGATAAAGTGAAACACTTACAACCACGCACTTAAATCCCACTCGCTAGCTCGGAATTTGCGAGTACATTTTTCTTACTTAAGAAAATACATTTTCACTCGTTACCCATACAAATAATCCAACACAACATAAAAACTGGCTATATAAGGACAGAGGTCTCTACAGGTAGGCAGATCAGGCTTAAAACGCATTACAGCCTAAACGTGTTTTAGACGTTCAAAAATTACCGGCGGCTAAAAAAGCGAATAAAAAGAATGTTTATTATGTTTTGTTCTTTTGATTCTACACAGGAATATGCATGTTTAATTTTTAGGGGTATAATTATGATTTAAAAAAGTGTAGATGTATAGTTCCTTACTCCCAAAACACCACCAAAACAAATATAAAGGAGTGAGAAATTGTGTTCAAACAGCGTACTATGCATTTGTTACATTGTACCTATTGTATTGACTTTGTCTGAAAATTTGAGCATCAATTTTAAAGCGCAGGATTCTTCAAGTGTCGCAAGCATGTTGATTGATACTTATATGTGACCCTGTTCAACATTCTAAATACTCGGTTTATGGTATTCCGTGTGACTGTGGTATGGTGGTGACTCCCATAGAATCATGATTGGTAAACATAAAAATAAAGTTGATGAAAAAATTGTTTTGGTTGACGCGTGGGCAAGGACTATGCCTTACGAAAGAGTTGGTGACTCCGAAATATTGATATTTTTAAAGTTAAAGTTCAGCGTGTGTGATTTTTATTATTGTAACGTATACGAGTTAATAAGTTGTTGCGTGTATTTTTATATGAATTTAGGCTTATTAAAAAATAAAAAAGATATTAAAGCCGTTTATTACTGTCTTTTGAATCAGAAATACAGATTTGTTGTAAATATTTTAAAATAATTAATTAAAAACGATTAAAAACTCTGTGGGAAAATTGTGATTCCGTGTGAACTGATGTATAGAATATTACCTATGACAAATTTATACATTAATTATTTTCTAACGTGCGTCTCACCTCAACACACCTTTAGTCTTTCGAAAGGCAGTTAGTCATTAAGATCTGTTGGTCGTACTCCGACGATAGTGCTGAATATTACGTCAATGGGCGCTGTGTCGTCGTAGAGCGCAGGCGCCTCGCATTAGATGGCAAACGTCCCGACTATTGACGCGATTGTAAAGATCCACAGAAACAGACGATCGACAATCATTGCTACAAACCCCCAGTTCTGGTCCCCCTGAAACCTCAAGTATCTTTACTGTACAGTCGAGAGATGATTTTAAAAACATATTTCACCATCTCAAATAATATTATTGTGCTAATTTGACACGCGAAACCCACTGGTGTGTGTCAGGTATTCCAAAATATTTCAATAAAAGTATCATTACTTAAAACCTTATTATTAAGATTCAAATTTAACAATGTGAAACTGCAAGATGAAACAAAGATTGCCCCTACATTACATTATATAAACACTCCTCATTCTCAGATGTTACCATACAATGAGAGAACTGAAATGTTGAAACAACTTCAATGACGTTTTCTATTATTAATCTTTATAACGTTTTCTATACAATAGATTATTAGTTTGCGTTGTCGTCAAAACATTATTAGTGTGTGGATTTCCTTTCTTTTATAATAACTTCAGGATTTGACGAGGAAACAATACATATAAAAGCATTACTAGTGACAAAAGTGACGTTGTGACATTACTTTTCCGCATTACCACAGCGTATCTATAGTGCCACTTGTAAAATATGACTCGAAATTTCGCGTGTGTCTTGTAGCAAGATGGTGTGGTGCACCATGCATTGCATTCGTTATACACTCAAGATTATACGAGGTGCTGGTTAGTGCGGAATGTGGTGTGATTCCCTAGTATCGGCTAGTAACTGGAGATATGATTGCGCAAGGCGAGCCACTGGGTCCATCGAGAGGCCCTACAGTGCAATACGGGTTCATCGCATTCTTCACATCGTGAATGGCGTGTGTTATATTAATGTGCGCCTATTTATCTAATTCTAGAAGCGATAATATAATATTATAATGAAAAATTGCCGTTGTATTGCCCCGTGTCTACCTAATTTGCAGTGATTAATCAAGATCTCTCAAAACTTAGCTAAGCCTAGAGAAAATCACAAGAAGGAAAGTAGTGAGAAGAAGGTGTATTCTTATGCGTGTAGCGTGTGTATATGCGTGTAAATTCAGTGCATAGGAACATGTTTAAAAAGCACAAACGCATTTTTGTTTAGAATTCATATAATCTCTAAGATGTATATAAATATTTTGACAAATGCTTAATGCGGTGTTGAAAAAACACGTTTTAACAGTTGGTGCCTAAAACGACAAACGGCTACTCCGATCTTGATGAAACTTAATAGGAAAGTTCAAAATCTTTTATCTTAGATATGTTATGATTTTTGGAACAATCAAACAAATATTTCTTACAACAATCGTATTTTGAGGGCAACATTTCTTGGTCAATATGACTTTGCCGCCCTGCACCTTTTCGTGGCTGGCACAAGGAGACACGTGTCGGTTCTCGGCCTCTGTCAGACTCGTAGTCGGTTGCCTCGCATTGTTGAAAGCAGTCATCATTCACTCTTGCTCAAGTCTTGATAAAAACGACAATAACGACAACAATGACGGCCCGAAACAGTATTTAATGGGGAAAAAACAAAAAAAACAACCAAAATAAGCAACCATAAAAGCTCATTACGCTCATTTACGCGACTGGAAAAAGCGTTTGCGAAGCGGCCTAGTGTATGATATATAATGTGTGTCAAATTTCCTCCTTAATTTACGAGCGCCTCACACCTTTAGAAATAGTGTTAGTCATAAAGATCTGCTGGTCGTATTCCGACGATAGTGCTGATTAATACGTCAATGGGCGCTGTGTCGTCGTAGAGCGCAGGCGCCTCGCATAAGATGGCGAACGTCCCGACTATTGACGCGATTGTAAAGATCCACAGAAAGAGACGATCGACAATCATTGCTACAAAACCCCAGTCCTGGTCCTCCTGAAAACTCAATACAAAAACATTTGGTAACGAACTACATAGACTTACTTGAACGATAGAGAAAAATGTTCTATTGAACGCTTAGCAGTATCGATCAAGGATTCATGAAACATCTTTGAATCCGATGACATTGCAACTGTTTGCATACTGAAATAAGAATCGACATTTTGACTGATCCTTCGTTTGATTAAACGTGTTTTGGGACTGAAAATTACTAAATGTCATCCATTCAGAGACTTGCAAATACCGTGCGATAACTACAGTGTAAGTGCGCTTGACTACTGTGGATCTTTATACGATGATAATACATATACATTTCTTATTTTAAACAATGGAATTATCTTGCCAATCCAGCTGAGACATGATCTAATATTATTTACTACAATTCAGAAATTAAATTAATTTTAAAAATTTATGTCTCCATCTCAAACAATATTCTTGTGTTAAATTGACACGTGAACCTCCTTGTGTGTGTGTGTTATTCCAAAATGTGTTTCAATAAGTAAGTACCATTACTTAAAAACTAATTCTTACGATTCAATTTATCATTATGCAGCTGCAAGATGGAACAAAGATTGACCCTTATAGAAAAAAACTCTCCTTATTCTGTCAGATGTTACCACCATACACTGAGAGAACTGTAATGTTGATTAAACTCAAACTGTTTGTTAAGCTTTTTTTAATTTAATTACGATTTCCGATAATCTTAATAACCTTCTTGGATGAGCGTAGCGAGCGTAGCGAGCGAAGCGAAGATTCCATTTCACTACACTGGAGAAAAAAATCCGGAATGTTTTATTTTTCTCTGTTTGTATTATTGTGTGTCTGTTAGCACGATTCCGGCTAAACCGATACTTTAATTGCAATGAAATTTTATGGAGGCCTTCGAAATCTCTGAACCAAAAACTGCCACGTTTTTGAGCGCAATCGAAAAATTATTTCTCATTAAAATCGCAATTTTTCGATTTTTTACGATTTAAAAAAAAATCTGCTTATAACACCTACATGCTTTATCCGATTTCAATGATTTTTTCACAGAAACCTTAATTTTATGAATTATGATAATCGTGTGAAATTTGAGCGCAATCGAAAAACTATTTCTCATGAAAATCGAAATTTTACGTTTTTTTTCTTTTTTTAAAACAATTCTTTGATTTATAACACCAACATGCTTTATCCGATTGTAATGATTTTTTTTACAGAACCTTAATTTTATGAATTTATATATTCATGTAAAATTTTGCGCAATCAAATAATTATTTCTTATGAAAATTTCAATAATACGATTTTTTCCTTTTTTAAAATTACGATTAACTAAAAAAAAATTAAAATTTAAGTAAATTTTGTATTCAATTTAATTAAATTAAAAAAAATCTTCAACTTTGTAACGTTTTTTTTCACAGAACAATAGAAAATCCGCATAACACATGGCAGCTCAATGCACCAACGCTAATCCAACAACGCGGCAGGACCTAAACGTTTTCCTAGTTAGATAATAGATCTATAGATTGCGTTGTCTTCCGAATATTATTAGTTTGTTGGTTTTCTTTCTTTTACGAAAACTTTAGAATTTGACAAGGAAACAATTCTTATAAACTAGCATTATAAACTAGCATTACTTTTGGCCCGTGATTAGGAAAGTTTTTCTCCCTGAAACTAATGGCGACCTCTGGGTCGTCTCGGGGAACTTTTCCCTTCCCTTTGACTACCTCCCCGACGGCGACGACAATGACAACACGGACGGATCATGACACAGACGAAGACGACCACGACGTGGGGGAACCACTGCCCTCCTCATACGCTTGTGGATGGTTATGACCAGCACAGGCCTGTCCACCCCTTGTCCCCCCGCGTCATCCCTTACATCCCTTCCTTCGTCTCGATTAGCCAAGTTGCATAAATATGAGACGTTAAGCAGCATCCAATCCAAATCTACTATCATTACTAGTAACAACAATGACGTTGTGACAATAATCTTACGCATGACCACAGCGTTTCTTTAGCGCCATTTGTAAAATATGACCTTTCAACCCGCATGTATCATGTAGCATGTTGGTTTTTCTTAGGTCTGTCGAGAAGTTATCAAATTGTTCGGATGCGTGTGCACTGTGCATTGCACTCGTCACACACTCAAGATTATACGAGGTGCTGGTTAGTGCGGGATGTGGTGTGATTCCCACTTATCGGCTAGTAGCAGAAGACATGATTACGCAAGGCGAGTTACTGGGTCCCCCGCGAGGTCCTCCAGTGCTATATGGATTTATCGCATACTTGTTTTCACATCGTGAATGGCGTGTGTTATAATAGCTGTGCGCCTATTTATCTTGTAGTGATAATATAATATCATAATGAAACATTTAAGTTTTATAGCCCAGTGTCTTCCTACTTTGCAGAGATTTGACAAATCAAAGCTTAACCAAGCCTAGGGATAATCTTAAGCTTTGTAGATTACTATTGTGCGCGTGGCGTTGGTAGTGCGTGTAAGTTCAGTGCATAGGAACGTGTTTTTAAAGCACATTTCCAACTTTCTCTAGGATTTATTAAATCTAAGAGGTATGCAATTGTTTTGACAAATGCGCAATTTGGTTTTAAATAAGCACGTTTTAACAGTTGGGGTCTCTATGGTAGACGCACTTGGGGTTTCAGGAACTATGCTTCGATTTGTCTTGTTGCAATATGAAGTAAAATCATAATTCTTGGAATACTTTTTCTGACACGCAGTTTGTTGCAACCTCCATTTTTAAGGTAAGAATGAAATTAGTTATCAACCAGATGCCATCAGCCAATAAGCTATGATATACCGTCTATTTGGCGGTCGGAAATACAAGAAGAAATCACAGCTAGATGTCGTGACATTTCCAACCTTTTCAGTGAGACTTAGAACCACTTAAATTCAGCGCGTCAGTCGTGTACTGGCTGTGCTTGAAGAAGGAGTTGGAGACTCCGAAATATTGCAATTTTAAAGTTGTTGACCGAGGTTAAAGTTCAGCGTGTGCATTTCTCTTTTATTATAACGTATCCGGGTTTTCATTTTTTGTGTTTTTTAATGTTAATGAATCACATTAAAAATTATAAATACGCTAATAGGACAGACGTTTATCACTGTGTCTGATAAATTAGCAATACACAGTTTTTTTAGTTTTTCTTTGGTCACTTCTAAGGTGTCTGAGCGAGCCGACGAAACGTGGTTTTTACTCAGCCCTGTAGATCGTACAGAGACGGGAGTCTAAGCACTGCAAGGAGGCGGTGACTTGTAGTTGGCGACTCGGCCGTACGGCGGGTTGCCCGTCGCGCAGGCGTTCGTAGCATGTAATCCAACACCCCCACTCGACGGACGTCCTTCGCGCGGGTCGCTGGCTGCAAGCCCTATCTTCTCCCGCAGTGCTGCAAACCTGGGGCCCGGCAGCGGCTTTGTTAGTATGTCCGCACGCATGTCTTCCGTGGGGCAGTATTCCAGGCGGACGGTGCCTTGGTCTACGACGTCTCGTATACAGTGGTACCTGAGATCTATATGATTCACTCGGTTGCCTATTTCTCTGGTCTTGAAGGTCCACTTGCTTCCGATTGCCTTCTTGTTTTCGGGCAGGGTAGTCAATGACTAAGTGGCGTTGGCCATGAGAGATTCATATTCCTTGTTTGCCGCTTTTGTCCACTCTTCCTTAGGGTCTCCCTTCATTTGGGTCATTTCTCTCCAACTTCCTGGTTCGACGACCTCATCTCTGGCAATGTACGATAGTCTCTTGGGAGGAATCCCTTTGTTAGGTCTTGAGGATTTTCTGGTGTCTTTGGAAGCCGGTTCGGTTGTCTCTTGATCATTGTCGCTGGGGTTGTCTGCGTATTCGACGGCGGCTTCCTGGTTCTTTGTGAGATTGAGGTTACCCGAGTCTACGTTCGCTGCTTCTTCCCATTCCGGTCTTTTGCTGATAACTTCGAAGCTGTCTTTCATCCTGGTTTCTGTGAATGTGACGGTTCTGCTGACGATGATTTTCCCGGTAGCTGTGTTTAGTACGCGGTATCCCTTGGCTTCTTCGCTGTATCCAACGAGAGTTCCTTCTTTGGCTCGGGGGTCTAGCTTCGTCCTCTTCTCCTTGGGGATATGGCTGTAGACTTTGCTTCCAAAAACTCGGATGTGGGAGACGTTCGGTTTGCTGCCGAACCACAGTTCATACGGAGTTTTCTCAACCGATTTGCTGGGCAAGCGGTTTTGTAGGTAGTTGGCGGTGACTACTGCTTCTCCCCAGTACTTTGTTGGGAGGGACGCGTCGAGTAGCATGCATCGTGCCATTTCTGTAAGGGAGCGGTTCTTCCTTTCGGCTATTCCGTTTTGTTGGGGAGAGTACGGTACAGAGAGTTGCAGTTCGATGCCTTCTTCGTCCAGGAACGATTTGACGGCTGCATTTTTGTATTCTCTCCCGTTGTCGCACCTAATCTTCTTAATTTTGGTGTTGAAGATGTTGTTGACTCTTGCCGAGTAAACTTTCAGCTTGTCCAAGACTTCGTCTTTAGTCCTCAGTAGGAAGACCGTGCAGTATCTGGAGAAGTCGTCAGTCAGTGTCATGATGTACCTCTTTCCGCCAGGGGTTTCGGTATTCATCGGTCCGCACAGGTCAGAATGGACCAATCCGAGAGGTTTATCTGCCCGTTTCTCGCTTGTCTTTGGGAAAGGCTTTTTGGTTAGCTTACCCTTCACGCATGTAATGCACTTTTCCCGCGTGTCACAGTCATCAAATGTCATACCAGTTGCTAGATTTTCTTTCTTCAGTCTTCTGACGGCGTCGGGGTTTCGGTGTCCCATGCGTCTGTGCCATAGGTGGATGCAGTTCTCATTATTTTCCTCTTGGATAGCAGACTTTGCGCGTTGCCTCGTTTCGTCACTGTCTAGCCAGACTTCGAAGAGTTGCTTTTTCCGGAGGCCTATGGCTAGGGTTTCTCCGGTTTTTGAGACCGTGCACTGATTGCTGTCGAATTTTACTGAGAACCCAAGCTTGGTTAGTGTGGGCACCGATATCAGGCTGCCGTCGAGGCTGGGGATGTACAGCACGCTTTTGAGCAGCACGTTCACGGGTCTCCTGGGTGACGGACCCACCTTGCATTTCAGGAAGCCTTCCCCCACTCCCTCGGACTGCATGGAGCTCCCGTTTGCGAGTTAGACGGTGCACGACTTCTTGTCGAGTCTTGAAAAAAATGCCCTGTCAATAGTCATGTGGCATGTTGCTCCGGAGTCAATGAACCATGTGGTTGTTTTCTTGACTTCCTCAGCCTTGAAACATACATAGCGGGGTTCTTAATCGTCCCTTGATCCAGCCTCGCTTCTTATGGCGCTCTTGACTTTCTCCCTGTTGAACTTTGTTTCTCTCTTGAGGGTCCGGCAGTCCTTCTTTAGGTGACCGGGTTTGTTGCAGTGGAAGCACTTCATTCTTTCCACTGTCCCGTATTGAGGTCCGGTTTTTAATACAGCTTCATTGTATTTGACTCCCGATTCTGTTTCCGTTCTTCGGTTAAACTCGTCCTTGAGCATGCCGATAACGAATTCGAGTGTTATGCTACCCTCGGGTCTAGCCTCAAGTGCTGTGATTAGCATGCCATAGTTCTCTGGCAGGCTACACAAAAGGAGGGCTGCGACGTGGTTTTCTTGAGCTCTTCACCCAGTCCCCTGAGCTCATTAACTAGCTCAAGTGTTCTGTTGATGTGTTCATCCATACCTTGCTCGCTTTTGAGCCTGAGGCTGTACAGTTTTTTGAGGAGATACAACTTTGAGGTTAAGTTGGACCTTCCGTGCACCTTTCTCAGGGCCGACCACACTGATCGCGTGGACGTTTCGTTCCGCACGTGGATCAGCTGGTCGTCCTCGAGAAGTAGGCAGATTGTGGCCCTAGCACGTTGGTCTTTCTTTTTCCATGCTGGATTAGGCAGTGATGGCGTATGTTCCTCAACTGTGTCCCAGAGGTTGTCCTTGCTCAACAGCATTTCTATTTTGAACTTCCACAGCTGGTAATTCTTGTTGTTGAGTTTTTGTATGGAGACTTTCCCGTCCGCGGACGACATGGCTAGGCCTTGGGACTAGGCCTAGGCTAGGCTATAGGTTAGGTTGGTCGCTCACCTGCTTAGGCGCTGACTCTGTTGTGGGATATGCAGAGTTTTCACCGAACTGTGCTGGGTGAATGACTTTTACACTTTACCTACAGATTTAACTATAAACTATAGGCCCATAACCTGTTATAAGTTCACTAGTTTTGTCACTTCAAAGGTGTCTGAGCGGGCCGACGAAACGTGGTTTTTACTCAACCCTGTAGATCGTACAGAGACGGAAGTCTAAGCACTGCAAGGAGGCGGTGACTTGTAGTTGGCGACTCGGCCGTACGGCGGGTTGTCCGTCGCGCAGGCGTTCGTAGCATGTAATCCAACAAGAACCCGTTGGAAAAATCATGATTCTACGTGAACTGATTGGATGAGCGCAGCGAAGACGTTAATTTCACTTACCATGTGAAAAATAGCTCGAGTGTTTTTCTGGTCTGTTTGTTCACTCTTTTCTGGGCAAACGGCTTATGCGATCTTGATCATATTTTCAGAGGACCTTAGAAATCTATGAACTAAGATCTGACACGTTTTTTGGGTGCAATCAAAGAAATATGCGATATTTTCGTTATATATTTGGCTCTATAATGGCTAAACGGCTACTCCGATCTTGATAATACTTAAGAGGACCATACGATTTTTTTAAAACTTTGATCGATTTGGGGCTAATCAAATAAATATTTCTTAAAACAATCGTACTTTTCTGGCAACGATTGGTCAATATACCCTCGCTGCCCAGAACCTTTTTGAGGCTGGCAAAACGAGCACGTGTCGGATCTCGGCCACTTTCAGACTCGCTGGCGGTCCCTTTGCATTGTTGAAGGCAGTCTTGGTTTAATCTTGCTCAAGTCTTGATAATGACCACAATGACGACATCAATGACGGCACGAAACAGTGTAAATTGAACAAAAATAATCAACCAATAAAGCTCATCCATCTACGTGACTGGATAAAGCGTTTGCAGAACGGCCTTGTGTATGAAATATTCTATTTGTCAAATTTCGACCATAATTTACGTGCGTCTCAAACCTTTTTCAAGAGTTTTAGTCATTATAATCAACTGGTCGTACTACCGGACTATTTCCATAAGAATATGATCGGAGGGCTTTATGTCTTCAATGATCTCAGGCGACTCGCATAAGATGGCAATCGTCCCGACTGTTGTCCCGATTGTAAAGATCCACAGAAAGAGACGATCGAGAACCATCGCTACAAAACCCCAATTCTGGTCCTCCTGAAAACTCAATACAAAAACATTCGGTAACGAACTACATAGACTAACTTGAATGACAGAGAAAAATGTTGTAATGAACGCTTAGCAATATCGATCAAGGATTCATTAAACATCTTTGAATCCGATGACATTGCAACTGTTTGCATACTGAAATAAGCATCGATAATTTGACTGTTCCTTCGGTTGATTGAACGCGTTTTGCGACTGGAAATTACTAAATGTCATCCATTCAGAGACTTGCAAATAGCGTGTGGCAAACTAGAATGTAAGTGCGCTTGTCTGATGTGGATCTTTATACGTTGATGATGATGATACACCTAAAAGGTCTTCTTTAAAACAATGCAATTATCTTTACTGTCCAGCTGAAACATGATCTGATCTGACTTTAAAAGCATATTTCTCTATCTTTAGGCTTTTGAACCACCTCTGGCTGATAATTTGAAAGTCGAAGAAACATGTCTGAAAAGTTTTATTTTAAAGGCCTTCTTTCATTCAGCAAACTTTTCAGACATGTTTCTTCGACTTTCAAATTAACGGCCAGAGGTGGTACAATAAAATATTGTTGTGTAAAATTGACATGTGAACCTTATTGTGTGTGTATGTGTTATTCAAAAATGTGTTTTAATAGATAAGTATTATTACTTAAACACTTATTCTTACGATTCAATTTATCAATGTGCAGCTGCAAGATGAAACAAAGATTGACTTCAAAAATGACGTTGTGACAATAGTTTTACATATGACCACAGCGTCTCTATAGCGCCATTTGTAAAATATAACTCGTCATCTTGCGAGTGTCTTGTAGCAAGTTGGTGTAGTGCACTATGCATTGCACTCGAGATTATACGAGGTGCTGGTGAGTGCGGATTGTGGTTTGATTCCCTCGAATCGGCTAGTAGCTGGAGATATGACCCCACAAATACAAAATTTTGTAAAGAAACCGGCAGCCAAGCTCTCCTTCGAAAGTCTTCGGCTGTGAATGCTGTGAGATATAGAAATTGAGCCAAGCTTTTCATTCTTTCTCCCTAATTTCGCATTGAAAAGAAGTAAGATCATTTCGCCTGTTGACCAGCGCCAAGCCAACCTTTTTCGTGGTAAAAAGTAAAAGTTTTAAACTCAAAATTATAAACAAATTGCTTGGTTATTGAATTTGGTTCATTACGTGAACTCTAAAAAGTCAATGGCCAAACAATTTTTTTTTAATGATTTTGAGTTTAAAATTTTTACTTTTTTCCACGAAAATGGTTGGCTTGGCGCTCGTCAACAGGCGAAATGATCTTACTTCTTTTCAATGCGAAATTAGGGAGATATAATGAAAAGCTTGGCTCAACTTCTATATATCACAGCATTCACAGCCGAAGACTTTCGAAGAAGAGCTTGGGCGCCGTTTTTTTTTTTTTTTTTTTTTTTTTTACAAATTTTGGTATTTGTTGGGGATATTACATCTTTTTGCTGTTTATTTCCTATCAAGGCGTAAATGAAGGATTTTGAATGATTAAATTTGTTAAGTTGAGAATTGTGTTTATACTTTTTCGACCCACGGTCCCCCCAAATTTGCCCCCTTGTGTTTTGGGCGCTAGATATTTATAATGGTTATGAGCATGTTTCATTTCAAGTTTGTACAAATTACTACGCCTGAGTAATCACGCGTTTTTATTTACATTTTGATTTTCCCCGGTCCCTATGGCCCCGTTTGGGTTTTGAAATCTATAGTTATTGCGTGCGCATGAGGGACATCTAAGTGTGGTCCAAGTTTCAAAGTTCTAAGATGTTCAGTTTTCTCTGTATAGCGTCTTATTCATAAGCGTACGGAATTACCAAGCTTTTGATAATTTTGATTTTCTCGGGTACCCGTTACCCAATTTACTTTCCATATTCAAAGAGATATTAAAGTGTTTTCCACGTTTAAACCTTCTCAGTTATAGCGTTTTCTTTGAATGATTAATATTTTTAAGTTCAGAGTTGTTTTTTGACATTTTTGGGCCCACGGTCTCTCCAAATTTAGTCCCTTGTGTTTCGGACGCTAGATATTTATAATGGTTAAGATAATTAATTTCAAGTTTGTACAAATGACGACGCATAAGTAATTACGTGTTTTGATTATCATCCAAATTTTAAATTTCTCAGGTCCCTGTTACCCGATTTTGGTTTGAAAGCAAAAGGCACTGCGTCTGAGGTACATCTAAGTGTGGTCCAAGTTTCAAAGTTCTAAGATGCACCGTTTTCTCTGTAGGCTAAATTAATCTCCGCGGAGAATTAGGTTACTAACTAGCCAGCCAACCGGAAGGTTTTCTTCGATGTTCAGGCACTTTTTTTAACACAGAATGGGTTATCGGATCGGGTCGAATTTTGTAAGATGGTCATGGACCACATATCAGCTCATATACCGAGTTTCAAGATTGTAACTCTTTCGGGGCGGCGTATACAGATAGCTGAAAACCCCCCAACTCGGGTAGCTGTAAACAGGGCCGTGAGCTCGTCGTCGCCTAAGCAGTCGCATGCGCTTGGCTGCGGGCGACGACCGTCGCCCTATATAACGCAAGGCGAGCTACTGGGTCTATCGAGAGACCTTCCAGCGTCACATGGGTTCATTGCATACTTCACATCGTGAATGGCGTGTGTTATCGCTGTGTATCTATTTAATCTAGTAGCGATAATATAATAATATAATGAACAGTTTCAGTTTTAAAGCACAGTGTCTACTTACTTTGCAGTGATTTTTATCAAGGCAAGTCAATGCTTAGCCAAACCTAGAGACAGTCACAAGACGTGTCGTCTATTATTATGTGTGAAACGTGTGTATGTGCGTGTAAATTCAGTTCATAGGAACGTGTTTCGAAAGCTCAATCGCAATTTTCTCCAGGATTAATTAAAAATAGGAGGTAATTGTAATTATTTTGACAAATGCGCAACTCGGTGTTGAATAAGCACGTATTAACATTTAGGGCCTCAATGGAAAACGCGTTTCGGTTTTCAGGAACAATACTTTGTTTTTTTCTGTTGCAACCAAATAAAAGTAAAATCGTAATCTTGCAGTATGTTTTCGACCAAGTAGTTTGTTCCATCCTTCAGTTTGAATTTTAAGAATAGAAAAAGTACTCAATCAGATGACATCAGCCAAGTTAGCTCTGATATACCGACCATTTGCCGGTCGGTTATACATAAAAGAAATCACAGGTAGATGTAGTGACATTTTTCTTGTTTTCAGTGAGACTTTGAAGGACCCTATAATAAATAAATAATACTATTAAATAATAAATATGCTGAAAAGACATCCGTTTTTCACTGTCTCTGTAAAATCAACAATTTTTAAAATCGTTTTTTTAAATTAAAAATTAAATTGAGAACATGATGGAAAAATCGTGATGCTATTTGAATTGATTGGATGTGCACAGCAAAGACTTTAATTTCACTTAGAGTGAGAAAAATAGCTTGGGTGTGTTTCTGTCTGTAGGTTCGCTCTCTACCGGGCAAACCGCATATGCGATCTTGATAACATTTTCACGAGACTTTCCAAATTTTAAAACTTATATCTGCCAAATATTTGGGTGTAATCGAAGAAATATTTCTCATGAAATCGTACTATTACGAATTTAAAAAAAAAATTAGTGCTATAGCCTATATTTACGTGATATTTATTTGGCTCGAGAATGGGCAAACGGCTACTCGGATCTTGATAATACTTTATGGGACCGGTCGAATTTTTTTAAACTTAGATATAACGATTTTGGGGCCAATTGAATAAATATTTCTCACAACAATCGTACTTTTTGGGCAACGATTGGTCAATATGACCTCGCTGCCCCGCACTTTTTGCGGCTGGCATAGCGAGGCACGTGTCGGATCTCGGCCACTTCTAGACTCGCAGGTGGTCCTCTCGCATTGTTTGAAGGTTAAATCTTGCTCTAGTCATTGTAATGAAGACAATGACGATAACTTTGACTCCAGGAAACTGTATTAACTTTACAAAAATAATCAATTAATAAAGCTCATCCATCAACGCGACTAGATAAAGCATCTGCAAAATGGCCTAGTGTATAAAATATAATAATGTGTCAAATATAGACCTTAATTAACGTGCGTCTCACACCTTTTGAAAAAGTTTTAGTCTACTGGTCGTGCTCTGACGATAGTGCTGAATATTACGTCAATGGGCGCTGTGTCGTCGTAGAGCGCAGGCGCCTCGCATAAGATGGCGAACGTCCCGACTATTGACGCGATTGTAAAGATCCACAGAAAGAGACGATCGACAATCATTGCTACAAAACCCCAGTCCTGGTCCTCCTGAAAACTCAATACAATAACATTTGGTAACGAACTACTACAAGACTAACTTGAGCGATAGAGAAAAATGTTCTATTGAACGCTTAGCAGTATCGATCAAGGATTCATGAAACATCTTTGAATCCGATGACATTGCAACTGTTTGCATACTGAAATAAGCATCGACATTTTGACTGTTCTTTCGTTTGATTGAACGTGTTTTGTGACTGGAAATTACTAAATGTCATCCATTCAGAGACCTGCTAATAACGTGCGTAAAGTAGAATGTAAGTGCGCTTGTCTGATGTGGATCTTTATTCGTTGATGATGATGATACACCTAAAAGGTCTTCTTTAAAACAATGCAATTATCTTTACTGTCCAGCTGAAACATGATCTGATGTGATTTTAAAAGCATATTACTCCATCTCAAACAATATTGTTGTGTAAAATTGACATGTAAACCTTATAGTGTGTGTATGTGTTATTCTAAATTGTGTTTTAATAGATAAGAATTATTACTTAAACACTAATTATTACGATTCAATTTATCATTGTGCAGCTGCAAGATGGAACAAAGATTGACCTTTACAGAAAAAAAAGTCTGTATTCTGTCAGATGTTACTACACACTGAGAAAACTGTAATGGTGTTAAAACCTTAAACTTTTTGTTAGGCTTTTTTAATTCAATTACGTTTTCAATTAATCTAAATAACTTTTTTTAAATTATAGATCAATAATTTGCGTTGTCATCAGAATATTATTAAATGAGGGAGATTGAGGGGGATTGAGGAACAATTCAACTCAAACGAGCCTTCGTCGTGATTAATTTGTCTGTAAGTTTAATGTTAAATGTTAAAGTTAAAATGTGTTAAATGTAAAATGTAAAATGTAAAATGTAAAATGTTAAATGTTAAATGTTAAATGTAAAATGTTAAATGTTTAATGTTAATTTATGTATGTCTGTCTGTCTGTTCGGTCCCATACGGCCGAACGGCCAATAGATTGAGCTGAAATTTTAAACAGACATCAGTGAGAAAAATCCGTTGCGATTATCTTTATTATATCCTCTTCTTAATTGTATGTAATCCTTTGTACTGAAAATAGACAAGTGCTAAATAAAGATAGTACTACTCTTACTACTACCTACAAGAAATAATAAATTGAAAAATATACTGGACATGTGTAGTTTTTATTTTAACGACAGTGCTTTTGTTATTGAAGGAATTATTTTTATCAAATCATTTTTGTCAGGCCGTGATTGAATGCAGTGACCAAGGTGTATCGAATCTTAACCTCTCAAGGTTCCTCTAAATTCCGCTGGGAGATTAAGAAAACCTTGCAATCTTTATTCGTATATCGTACTGGCTATGTTTTCCATAGAATTGTATGGATTTCAAAACATGTTTTATAATTTTTTAAAAACAATCCGGAAATTAGAAAATCTTTCCCGACAGGGGGTTTGAACATAAGGTCTTCCAAATTTCGGGTATAAAGAGCGCTTTAGCCAACTAGACTAGGAAAACGCCGAAGTCGTTGTGAGACGAATGAGCGAGTCATGTGATAAGTTCCCGGGAACATTTTTATTTAAGTTTGATAATAATTATAATGGTATAATTAATAGGGTTTTGAGTGTCAACTGAGGCCATAATGCGCCACTCTAGCCTATGATAGGCTAGGGAGGCCTTAGGTAGGGGGAAGAAAGGGAATGTTACCTAGTACTCAACACATCGCTCACTCACTCGTATAACAACGACTTTGGCGTTTTCCTAGTTAGTTTGTTGAATTCCTTTCTTTTGTGATAATTTCAGAATTTGACGACGATACAATACTTATATACTAGCATTACTAGTGACAATAGTGGCGTTGGGACAATACTTTTACGCATGACCACAGCATCTCTATAGCGCCATTTGTAAAATATGACATTTCATCCCGCGTGTACGTGTCTTGAAGCAAGTTGGTTTTTATTAGGTCTGCCGAGAAGTTATCAAATTGTTCAGATGCGTGTGCACAGTTCATTGCACTCGTCACACACTCAAGATTAAGCTATACGAGGTGCTGGTGGGTGCGGAATGTGGTGTGATTCCCTAGTATCGGCTAGTAGCAGTAAATATGATTACGCAAGGCGAGCTACTGGGTATATCGAGAGGCCATCCAGTGCTACATGGGTTCATCGCACTCTTCACATCGTGAATGGCGTTTCTTATATCGCTGTGCGCCTATTTATCTAGTAGTGAATATAATATTATGATGAAAAATTGCAGTTTTATAGCCCAGTGTCTACCTACTTCACAGAGATTTATCAAGAAAAGTCAAGGCTTAGCCAAACCTAGAGACAGTCTCAAGGCTTGTAGTTAATTATTAAACATATAGCGTTGTTTGTGCGTTTAGATTCAGGAATGTGTATTGAAAGCACATTATTTGCAGCTTTTTCCAGAATTTATTCAAACTAAGAGGTACGCAATTATTTTGACAAATGCGCAATTTGGTGTTAAATAAGCACGTTTTAACAGTTGTTGTGTGCATAGGTTGATGCCGTTACATTTCCAAACTTGTAAGTGACACGAGACTTTGAAGGATCCAAGTTCAACACGTCATTCGTGCACGGACGGTGCTTGAGGAAGGAGTTGGAGACTCCGAAATATTGCAATTTTAAAGTTGGTAATCCAAATTAAAGTTCAGCGCGTGCATTTTTTTTATTATTATAACGTATCAAGGTTAATAAGTTTTTGTGTGATTTTTTAATGTTAATTATTAAGCATATTAAAAATAATAAATTATCTGATAGGACAGCCGTTTATCGCTGTGTTAAATTAGCAATTCACAGTTTTTTTTTATTTATTTTTTTATTATTATTGTTTAGAAGACTTCAATTTCACATACCGTGTGAAATATAGCTTATTTTTTTTCTGTTGTTCGCTCTCTTCTGGGAAAACGGCATATGCAATCTTGATGAAATTTTAAGGCAACCTTCGTTATTAATAAACTTAGATCTGCTAAGTTTTTGGGTACAATCGAAGAAATATTCCTCACGAGTATCGTACTTTCACGACTTTCTTGACATTTGGGCCGCGACTGAGCAAATGGATACTCCTATATTGGTGAAACTAAACGGGAACGTTCGTAATCACTGAACTTAGATACTTTATGATTTTAGGGACACTTGAAGAAATATTTATCATAAAAATCGTACTTTTAGGTCAACGATTGGTCAGTATGCTCTCGACGTCCCGCATCTTTTCGCGGCTGGCACAACGAGACCCCGTGTGTAGGTTCTCGGTGTCCTTCAAACTCGCAGTAGGTCGCCTCACATTGTTGAAGGGAGACATGGTTCACTTGATCAGATTTGTTCGTTTAAAACACTTGGTCTTAATAATGATGACAATGATAATGACGACAACAATGAAGCCACGAAACAGTATTCATTGGAAAAAAATAATCAACCATCAAACTCATCAATCAACGCGACTGGAAAAAGCGTTCGCGAAGCGGCCTAGTGTATGCCAATTTCCACCTTAATCTACGTGCGCCTCACACCTTTAGAAAGAGAGTCAGTCATAAAGATCTACTGGTCGTACTCCGCCGACTGTAATAGTGCTGATTATCACGTCAATGGGCGCTGTGTCGTCGTAGAGCGCAGGCGCCTCGCATAAGATGGCGAACGTCCCGACTATTGACGCGATTGTAAAGATCCACAGAAAGAGACGATCGAGAACCATCGCTACAAAACCCCAGTCCTGGTCCTCCTGAAAACTCAATACAAAAGCATATGGTCACGAAGTAAATAGACTAACTTGAACGATAGAGAAAAATGTTCTATTGAACGCTTAGCAGTATCGATCAAGGAATTATGAAACATCTTTGAATCCGATGACATTGCTTCTGTCTGCATTCTGAAATAAGCATCGACATTTTAACTGATCTTTCGTTTGAAACGTGTTGACTACCGATTGTGATTACTTAATGTCATCCATTCAGAGACTTTTGCAAATAACGTGCGTAAAATAGAATGTAAGTGCGCTTTTTGTCCGATGTGGATCTTAATAAGTCGCAGATAGAATGTAAGCATATTGGCCCTAGAACTTAAAAGCATTCTTCAAAATAATATAGGCCAAATATCTTTACTCTCTTTTTCCAAAACATGATCTGATCTGATTTTCAAAACTCATTATGATGATTTTACCTAATCTCCCTTGGCCTCTCTGGCCAGTTATGACTAAAACAACTCAAATATTTTACGCAAAGACAATTCTTCAACACCAATTAACTATCTTGACACGATCAACAATTAATTCCGGACAAAGCAAAAAAAGTCAAAGACAAGAACAATCAAGTCCTTCTATAAAATCAGATCCCCTATATAGAGCTTAGGCTCGTAGTAGGGAAACAGACAATTGTGACCCATGAGGTCACATGGCTAAAAGAAGTCTATGTAGAAACCTCATCTCAAACAATATTGCTGTTGTGTTTGTTTAACACGTGAACTTCAATCTCATTGTGTGTGTATGTGTGTGTGTGTGTTATTCCAAATGTCTTTCAATATATGTGTCATTACTTAAAACCTTATTCTTACGAATTCAAATTTATCATCGTGCAGCTGCTGCAAGATAAATCAAAGTTTGACCCTTACAGGAATATATATATATATAGAGAGAGACACTCCTCATTCTATCAGACGTTATCATGTTGTATCACATGCCATTTGAACACAACATATTCTTGACATTACTGGAAATGAATTGAACAAAAGTTGGTGATTTTAAAGGTCGTTGCAAGCAAAGTTGGTCCGGTGAAACAACTATCTTCAGACTAGGATATCAAATACTACCTACACTACAAGTGAGTATCTGAGAACGTGCGCACTTACCGCATCGAACTCGTCTTGCCGCTGCATGTGATGTTGAATGAACATGACATTGTGGATGGCTTTCTCCAGCTCAAAGGGATACTTCTTCCTGTTCCCAACATCACTGAGGCTGCCGTCCAGCCCTACGACCGCCGGCAGTCCGCTGAGCGCCCCTGCCAGTCCTCCGAAGCGGTTGGTCGCCCCCGTGCTAGCCGAGCCGTGGAGTCCGTTGCACCCCCCTGGCCGGGAGTGATGACGCAACGAGTCGGGCGATGACGCGGCAGAAGACGCCTGCTGATTGGTTTTGGTCTTCTTCAAGGAGCGCGACCGCTTGCTCGCTGCCAACTCGGCTAGCAACTCGTTCGGGACTCTCATCAGAAGCAACTTCGGCAAAGTTCGTATGAACACTTTCCGAACCCAGGGCGCCATCTTGTGCGTGCTCGGCTTGCGGTAGTGGACGTTGAGGACCATGATGGTGATGACAACGGAGAGGCCAACGAGCAGCATGGTGAAGAGCAGGTACTTGCCGAGGAGGGGGAGGGCGAGGGAGGTGGAGGGTATGATCTCGGAGATGAGGAGGAAGAACATGGTCTGAGAGAGCAGGATGGAGATGCAGAGGGCGATCTTCTCGCCGGAGTCTGCGGGCAGGTAGAACACCAGGACTGACAGGTAGCTGATGCCCACGCACGGCACGATCAGGTTCACGGTGTAAAACAACGTCTTGCGCCGGAGAGTCATGTTGAAGAAAATATCTGAGGGGAGAAACAAATTGATCTAAATTTATGCATTCTTTACGTAGAATATCAAGTGTATTTGTTGAATTGTAATCGTCTTTCATTTTTTTAGTTGGGGGTTTCTAATTTTTCTATGGAAGTAATATTTGGCAACTAGATCGTTTGTACATAGTTTTTCGGAATAAAAGAATGTTATTTTATAATGGATATCGGACAATGCTTTTAAAAGTGGCCATTGTGAGTGCAACAAATGTTCCGAAGTTTGCTCAACCATTGTTATAAGTCTGACGCACCAAACATGGCTATCTCATAAAATGCCCTTGGCATTGGCTAATCTATCTCTAAACAAAGATCGAGTCGTACTGCATGCCAAGAGTAGTATTTTTGAAATGTCTCGCGAAAATACATATAAAGTGTTACATACATTGACTTTTTCCTGAATAGATAGAGAAACACAAATAAAATGAGGGACTTATACCTCTAGAGCCACGCTTTGCTTCGCAACTACGGGCGATGTAACGCTTTAGGTTCATATACACTATAGGCTTATCTTATCGGTTTGACATATTCTTGAATAACAATAAATTTAGATAAATACCTGACGACCTTCAGCTTGCCAAGATCACCGCTGATCTACGGCATATTTGGAGAATAGTAGCGCCTCAAAACGCGTGGCTATTGTTTACGTGAACATTAAATTATTTCTTTGACCCCGTTTATATTACTAGCGTTTGACGCGAGTTGGGACGCGGGTCAGACGCGAGTTAGAAGGCAGGTTGAATGGTCGAATGGCCGTACCTCCAATCCCACTCTTAATAGATAATATCTTGGCTCCCATTGTACAATGTATAAACTTGGTGGAGTGTACTGTATTGGACTAAAAATATATACTTACACAACTAATAAATTGGCAGCCTAAGAAGGGGAAGAGATGAAGCTTCATTAATGGTTTAAAGAAAATACTAATTTTTTCGTCACTCAATGTAAGCCTTATCTTTTCTTGGACCCAGATCAACAAGCAACATAGATCAAAAGATGAAAGGTACTAGTAGTTTCTATTCACGTTTATTACTTCGTCTAGTCTGAATCTCTGGTAGAAAACCTCTAACCGAAGTTCAAACTGCCACCACTAAACCGATGAAAAGATCAACCCCGCAAATGGCACATTGCTATTAACATAAATTGGAATTCTAGTAATGGATGTGCACATTCCAAGAAACTTTTCTGTGCACCAGACACCTTTTGTACGTCGTATCAAGAAGATTGATATTAACTTGAATGAAATCATCTGGAGTTGCATCGTCACGTGCTTTTCAGTGCAAGAAAACTTTCAGAGAACAACTTTTTAACCCCTTTCACTCTGATTATAAAAATGAAAAATACGAATTCCTTACATATACTTGAATGGGAAACTTGAGCATGCTGCATTTTCTTCACGTGGAATGTAATACTTGACTCGACGATGATGTAGCCATCAAGAGCAGTGTTTTATTTTGGTTTTTCACTTCACGTTAAATTGAGATGGAATAGCTTCATGAAGTTATATCAACCGTGCAAAACTTTTGCTACCTGGCAAGAAAAGGTAACATTTCTTACAGCTGCTCTAGATTTAAATGATACTTTGACATCATAGCGCGTTTATTTCTGTATATATTCATTTCTGATTGTATGTCAACAATACTGCGATTGTAAATTGAAAAGCTTTTTTACTAAATCAATTACGCAAACATGAATTATGATTTTCTCTTGTTAGTCTGACGAGAACGGCTGGCTATTTCCAATACGTTGTTTTCTACATTCATAATAAAAAGTTATTATCTACTTAACTTAATTGTTAAATAAAATATATATTGTTGTGAACATTCACAAAACAAGTACCTACGAAAAACGATTTCTATACACAACTTTTAATAAAATAATCCACAATAAATTAATATAAGAAGACTAATCTTGTCAAGAATGATTTGTTAGGTTTAGTACTGCCTCCAAGAAATTACGAACTGTATAACAATAAAAGTTTCAACAGTAGGTGGAATAGCCAACATTCGTCGTAGGGAGATTTTGTTAATTGCTGTAAAAAATAAACCATTGATTATAATTTACGCCAGCTATCTCTAAAAACAAATAATTACAAAGTTTTTGCGTTAAAAAAACACCCAGGTATAGCACAGCAGCGGTAGAAACTTATTATGTCGCTCATCTGGGACACCCGGAAGTACCACTCAACACTTGGGTAATACAAAGAGACAACATCAGTTCTAATCATGTAGAGTGGAAGACAGATATAGAGTCCCATTTCTCCAAAACAGCCAAGCGGATACAGGGTTGATGTCAACTACTCCATCCACCGCCTCTTACACAGTTGCCAATATACCTGTTATTAGCTATTGTAAGTAACTGTCCGAAACAGTTTGGCGATTTGGCAACATCGTAAAATAGTTTAGAAGCGTTCATTTCCTGAGTTAATAGGCGTTAAATTGACTACAAGGGTTGCTTCTTTTGTACAATAATGCGTCTTTGTATGAAAGTTGTGGGACTCTATATCTGTCTTCAAGTTTTTTTTACAGGCTATTGCACCCACCTGGATATGGCTCCGCACAACATGGGTAGAACTTATTATGTCTCTCAGCCGGTACACCCAGAATATCCCACTCAACGCTCGGGTAATACTCCCTCAGATCGATGCCCACTTCGACCTTGTCGTCACCCAACTTCTGGTTGATGTGTTTCAAGTCGATCTAGAACAGATAACAAGAATAACTGAAACAACTGCGCCTCAAAGTTTCCAAGTTGGGCGTCTTCGGTGTCGGTCAAACTTTGGGAATGACAGAGCCTGGACCAAGTATTCTAATATATCCACCTAGCGGTAGTTTGGACATTCGTGTTCTCATGTTGACGTGGGTGATTCGTGGTGATCACAAAGGCAAGAGACACAAAGGAAATTTGCTGTCCTTTAGCATCTGCTATTTTCTGACAGTTATAAGAATATGTTTTGAGTTATGATTGTTTGAAAGTGGTGTTGTGGTTCGCTGGTTCTAACTATATTTTTGGTAAGTACTTACGTAATGGTCGATTGATTTTTTGAGTGCCTTCACTTTAAAATTTTTAAGACTTACATCATATGTACCTATTTGTAAAAATATATGAGGTTTGCAAAATTACTTTAAAACATCTAATTGCATAAATTTCGTCATCAAATCTTCACCCCTCGAGAGACGCTGACGCTAAGAGATAAGAGTCGTTCGTTGTAATGTTTTTCATTATCTCAATATATTTTTATTTAAATATTTTTCAGTTTACAAAATTATTACAAATGAGAACAATATAAATTAAAAGTTGAATGATATTATAATAGAAAATAAAAAAACACCAAACAAAAAGTAATTACATTTAAAAACAAATCGTCGATATGTCTGTAATAATAAAAGTTCAAAATGTCGTGTTCTTGTATCAAGGACTTAACATTTTATTGAAAACAAGTAAGTTATGTAATTCAATACATGAACAAATGACATTACTTTGTCGTGTTGAATTTCAACGATTCGTCTAGATCTCCTCGCCCTTTTAAAGAAAGCAAAACTATAAACGTAAGATATACAAAATTTATAACATTCACTGAAACCTAATACAGAAAAAAAGGATTAACATGTCATGTGATTTTTCTACACCTTAGATGAAAGTTTTGGTATTTGGTTTTAATAAAATACATGTTTTGTTGCAAGCTTTCTTGATTCTTGAGCTTCAAGGTAAAAATGTGGGTTTATAACAACACCCATTAAATTATTTTTATTCTTCAACTTTAAATGAGCGTATTTTTATAATAATAATTGTTATAACGTTGCATTTTCCTATTGTCCCAGACTTCGTATAGGGCACACACCTTACACGGATATTCTTTAACCAGGAACAGGTTTTTCTATTGGCACATGTGATGTACCATTTGAACCACATATATGCTAGCAGAATGTTACAACATATGATGCTAGCGGCATGCAATTGATCTCCATACATTATGAAGAACTTTTTATAGATAAGGCGAAAAAACTTTCCAAATTTCGCATGCAAAGTAATCTATTAACAAACTTTAAGTAACTTCATCGATTTCTTCTTTCTTTCATTTAAATAACTTTATTTTGCTATTCTTTCTTCATCTTCAATTTATTTTGTTATTTACACTTAGAAACAATCTAATCACAACAATATCTCTACATAAACTCTTCAAATTATTCATACAGGCGGCGCAAATGACTCAACCGGTAAGCGCCCTAGTTTCCACGTCGTTCTCACGTCGTTTCGTCGTCCTATTTTATGTTTAAAATAAGATACACAAATATGTAAAGAAATTGATGAAAACTTTTTTATGAAATATTTATTTATTTGCAAGCATATTTTGTTCAGCCTTAATTTATAAACCATATTGTTGAACACATATTAACGGGGTTGGTTTGTTTGTAAGCACCGTTTAATAAGCGGTTAAAGAAGCTGAGAATACATTACATTTAAAGCTTTTTTTTTGCCATGACAAGTAAAGAAATAGCTTAGCATAACGAATGGTTATATAACCCAACGGGGTTTTACGCTATGGCATCTGTGTTCATACGTTGGCTTGAATAAAGGTACACAGGAATTTACATATTTTCTTTTGTAAAGAATACTTATACGTTAAGGTACATTCTAAGAATTCAAACCTGTGAGCGAAAACCAATCATTCTTACAGAAATATTGACACCAAAATCAAAGCTACAACCAATAATAAACATACAACACACTTGGCTTATATTCAAAATTACTCTTCAATTATTTATTTGACGGAACATAAGATAACTCAACAATTTATATTCAATTGCCCTTTATGGGCATTTCTGTATTTAACTAGAAGACTATATTAATAGCATTTCGCAGTTAAGTTGCATTGCAGTTAAATGCAGGCCATCAGTTTATATGAACTTGTCGAGTATGCAACCTAGCTACGATCCCGGCACTTGAGGATGCTTTATCTAACCCCTAGTCTGCGACCTACATTTGAAGCCAAAACAATAAAGACTCAACGCTTCTGGTAACATATTAAGCATATTCTCAAGTGGATTACATTGTATAATATACATACACGGCGATGCAGTGTGTTCGTTTTAATACATCTACTCCTGAAAAATACCCTTCGCATCAACCTAGTTTAAGGCTGACTTGTTACTTAGCCCTAGAGATATTCTCAGATAAAGCTACAACTTCAGTCGAAAGCAATGATGAATGAAGGTTTTCTATAAGCTGTAAGTATAATGGCGAATGCTAAGATTAAACTATTTGAACAGAACAATAATTGTTGTAATTCCTTGTTGTCACTCCTAACAAATCCAACTACGAAACAGAATAACTGTGCAAATTAGCACGGATGCCTTATTTCAATAATAAAAGAAAGTCAAGTAAAACAATCTCTGTACACGAAGTTGCAACGTTGTTCTCTCACATTCACAAAATTCCAGAATATTTGTTTGAAGCTTTCTCGCACACACATTTTCATGACTAACTTTACAGGTGGCCCAAGTAAGTGTAGGTAAATTAAAATTAAACTAGTTGTAATTTGCGTACACTGTATAGATAGTCATGTAGTCATGAAGGTTCCTGATATTGCGAATCTGAAGGTGACCACATGAATTCTGTCGAGCGGTTGTCCCGTCTGAACCCCAGACCCTACGGTTTTCCTGTCTCCAGAATAAAACGCTGATACTGTTTTATATAATGTATAGCATTGAGAACGATAAAACACCTTGGGCATCTCCCCAATTATTCTAAAACCGTATGGGATACCTTAAAATTAGCTGGTCACCCGAAGTGAGGCATTCGGTCTCCGTTACAATCGATTGACACTTAAATCGATACGGTTATTTTCAATATTCTGATACAGTTTATATCTTGAATATAATTACCAGTACACTTTTGTTATCTTAAACGGGATTCCTCTTTTTGCTTCGTCTCCTTTCATTTATTTAAAACTATTTTCATTAAAGTCAAAGGCGTGTCTTCGTTGTTGATCAAGGTAAACATGGCCTTTATTCAACATAACAGTTTGTTCAACCAGGTTGTCACTACTAGTTCCGACGACAGCCGTGCGTCTAGTGCTTGAACTGCTCGTCGTGAGCTGCTGCGCGGAACAGACCACTGCGGGCCAATGCTCGTTAGCAAATACGATAAAATATCACCGCGTATTTGCTCACAGCAAATTTGTTCTTGCTCAAGTTGGCAACTGTACAACAGAGACGAAACATTGAGCGCGAGGAAGGACGTAACATGTTGGTCAGACTTGCCTCTTTCACCCCGCAATGGGGGTGGGTGGGGGTAGGGGGTGGTTTATGTACCTTATTGACCGACCATCAACACGACGTTGATTGCTCTCTGTTGAAGAGCTCAATCAATAAATACAGAATTAAATCGAAACTCGGAGTATGTACGGAAGCATCGACGTATGATTTATTTCGGCTTCGTGGGGCTTGGCCCAACTCAAATGCGCGCACTCAGGTGTTGATATATTTCTGCTGAACGGTTGGTAAAATCTTATTACCAAATTTTGCATGAATGTTAATAAAGTACTTTATTTTGACGTAAGTCCAAAATGTGAAAAATTGCTAAATCGAAAACATGGATTTCAATTCTGGAAATTCCAACCAAACGGTTTATCTTATGACAAAACTAAATTAATCTGCGCGCTCACATCGTTTTAAACGTTGATATCCCGTATTCAAATTTGCGTTAAAAAATCTGTTCCCTCTTGAATAAATTCCCGAAGTTGACAAAAATGGAGTAAATTTCGGTGATTTCACTAATTTTTTATTCAAATTCAATGCCATAATTTCGGAATTCGCCTACTGGATATCATAGGATCGTTTTTTATTAACGGTTGTGTGAAATTTGAAAGCGGCGTTATAAACCGATTACCTGAAGAAGAAGAAAAAAGAACTCTGAGCGTCTAAACTCGTCTCCACGCCAGCCTCAGCGAATCCTCTTAACGTTTGACTTGAAGTTCAAAATATGGACGTCTTATTTCTATTTACTAACAATGATTGCTTGTTAGTGAAATAGGTTTTTGGTGATTTGTCGAGTACCGATGTTGTTATAGCTCTCAATAGAACCCAGTTACCATTCCCATTGTTATTACAAAAGGAGACGAATGCATATTAAGGGAGTGAAAAAAGTGATTTCGCTGTCGACATGCGCTTTAGCATCATATAATCGAAATCGTCGAAACTTGTTAATTTCAATTATCCTGAGTGCTCAACTTGTGCGGTTAATGGTTATTAACATTATTCAAGCCATAAATCAGGATATTTAATAGTATTCTGTAGCTCATTTGTGTTTTGTGGACTGGTATAATTTACTTATCTGTGAATCGATGTGAATCGAATTTAAAATGTCAATTGACTACTTTGTGTATAACACTATAACACTGGTGGCCATTTCTTACACAAATATAGTTAATCGTTACTTAAAAATGTTTATGCCCACAAGGTGTTTAAACTTAATACAGTCCTGTATGAACTCACTTGACAAGGTTTAGCTTTCTAGCATCCATCTTATTCACTACTTCACTTTGTCAGTCAGTGCTGCCACTTACACACACACACTTCAATACACTACATCATTCCCTTTTTCTCAAAGTGATTTGAAACTACAAACTAGGTACCTCCAATATTATATTGAATGGATAATGATTTATAATGTCTTTGATCTTCACTTCTTCTTATGTAATCACTAATTATGGTTATGATTGAACTACTACTACGTTTCATTAACATAAACATAATTAAACTTCCACGTTGGTAAACTACTGATGTGGACGAACTATTTTGTTATTAAACTACTAATAATCGGAATTGTCAATGAAATGATAAGGACACCTCACATGATCATTAATCTTCTACAGTTGATAGTCACTCATCCAAACAGGGGGTCTGCGTTGGCGGCTCGGCCTGGCCTCTTCGCTCCCACGGTTCCCTGGTCGGAGCGGGGTTGATCTGTCTCCTGCTACAGGTCTAGGAGACTGTGGGACAATGGAACATCTATGTTTTGATTAATTGTGACTATAGGAGGAGGGTGATGATTGTTCTCCAGTGAGGTATTTGCTGGTTGGTCGGGAACATCGTTCTCGGGATTTGTGATATGTGTCGAAGGGATTGGATTGAGTGTAGGGCTTTGCAGGTTGTGGGGAGTAGTACTTCCGTACGTGGCTCACGTTCCGACGGTACTGTGCACCGGCTGGCGAACAGATCGTCACGGCGTTGCCATCCCTCTCAGTAACCTCGAACGGTACTGTGTTATACGGTGTGGTAAACTTGTTGCGTTTTCTCTTGACGCGCCAACACGTAGTCTCCTACAGATATGTTGCTGCTTTACTGCCCCTCGTCTTTGATCGATGTATGTTTTCCCTAACTCCTTCATTTCCCTGTCCCGATCTCGGAATTCTTCATCTGGATAGGTACATGATTGAATACTTGGAACTTTGTCACGAAGCTCTCGTCCAAACATCAATGAAGCCGGAGTGCAGCCCGTTGTAGAATGGGGTGTTGTTCGATAGAGAAAGAGATATTCTCTCAAGGCAGTCTTGATGTCTTGATCAGCTGCTGCTGCTATGCGAAGTCTCTTCATTATGGACCGATTCTGTCGCTCCACTTCGCCATTCCCCTGCGGCCACTCTGGCGTCGAGTATCTCAACTCGATGTTGTTGGTGATACAATAATCATGGAAGTCGTTGCTAGTGAAGTATGCCGCATTGTCCAATTTGAATCGATTCCGGTAGTCCGAATCGTGCGAAGATTTCTTCTAACAGGTCGATAGTTTTAGCGGTTGTGACGCTAGGTGATAGCACGGCCTCGTGGAATCTTGAATAGTAGTTCGATGACAACGAACACGTATTGTCCATTTGGGAGCGTCCAAGTAGTCTATCGCCAAGTCTTGCCACGGTCTGTCTGGTAATCTGGTTCTAATCACAGTTCTGGGCGGCTGGGTGAGCTGACCACCTGGCACCCATGGCAGTGTCTGCAGAACGTTTCCACTGCCTTATCTAATGCTGGCCACCAGACTTTTGAACGCAATTTCTGTTTCATCAAGACTATGCCAGGATGCCCCTGGTGTGCTAGTTCGAGCACCCTGTCTCTTAGGTTTGTAGGTATGAATATGCGGGTTCCCCGGATAACCGTGGATTGGTACACGCATAGTTCACTTTTGATGAGTTTGAATTTCTTCAGCTCATCCGGCCATGTGTCGGTTTCGATGCTCCTCCTTAATAGAGACGTTTCCTGGTCTTGTCTGGATTCTTTTTCGATTTCTTCCAGGCTCATAGCTTTGGGAACAGCTTGACTTGCTACCCATCGAACATGATGATCTGGATCTTCTGTTGTTTCGGTATTCCTCGAGTTAACCGATAGTCTCGACAGTGGATCAGCAATATTGCTTCTCCCTGGCTGGTATTCTACCTTGTAGTTATAGCACTGGAGTCTAAGCACCCATCGCTCTACTCTCGCGCATGGCTTGGACTTGGTCCCGAAAATGAATTGGAGTGGTTTATGGTCGGTAATCAATGTAAACTCGCCCCCGTACACGTAGTGGTGATCTTTCGCACCCCCATACCAGTCCAAGTGCCTCGCGTTCGACCTGACTGAACTTTTTCTCGGCATCTGTGAGTGACCTGCTTGCGAACTCTATTATCCTTGGCCATCTTCCTGTTCTTGAACTAAGACGGCCCGAGCCCATACGGGCTAGCATCTGCGATGATCGTCGTCGGTGCTCCCGTGTATAGAATCCCAAAGTTCTCTCGTCTGATAACATTTCCTTAATATTGTTGAACGCATCCGTCTGCTCCTGCCCCCACTTGAAGCTAACGTTTTGTCTCAAAAGTCGCCTCAGCGGCTCTGTAGCCGTAGAATAGTTGGGAAGGAACCTGGAGCAGTACCCTGCCATACCAAGGAAACTTTTCAATTCCTCTTTAGTTTTTGGTTCCCTAAAGTCCGGACCGCCAGTACTTTGGCTATGTAGTGGCTTGATCCCCTGACTGGAAATCAGGTGCCCTATGAAGTCCACTTTAGGTTTGCTGATCTCACACTTGTCTGGATTAAGTGTGAGCCCCTTCTCTGCGAATGTCTGCATCACAATCCGCAGTCTGTGGTCGTGCTGTGCTTGGGTTTTCCGTGAACGATAAAGTCATCTATAAAGACGCATACTCCTTCGCACTCGGCTACAACGTCTTCTATTATGCGCTGAATATTTCGGGCGCGCAGTTGATCCCAAAAAATAGCCTTTTGTACCTGTACAACCCTGCGCTGGATATAAAGGTTGTTATTCCTCGTGACCCTCGTCGAGCTCAATCTGGTGAACGCAGAGCGAAGGTCCAACTTACTGAACACAGTGCTTCCTCGTAGTTCCGGCGTTATCTCTTCAATGGTTGGTATCATGTGTCGCTCCCGTACAATTGCAGCGTTTGGCAACCTCATGTCGACACATAGTCGCAGCTTACCTGAATTGGTCTGAGTCAACACCACCGGTGAAACCCACTCTGCTGGTTCACGCACCTCCTCTATAAGGTCATTAGCTAGGAGTTCTTCTATTTTCTCACTTACTTTCGTCTTTAGCTGGTGAGGCGTCTTCCTGACTGGCAATGCCACTGGTGTGACATCTGTCTTAATGCAAAGTTTCAACTTAAAATCTTTAAGCTTACCTACGCCGGTGAAGACAGTTGGGAATTCTTCCTTAACCTTTTGCAGCGTAGTCTTTTCTTGCAGTGTAGAATTCTCTTGCAGTGTAGAATTCTCTTCTTGGGTGGGCCTGGAACTTATTGCATTCAGAGGAAACCCGGTTTTTAAAACGCCCAGGTCTCTGGCAGAACTGCTCCCCAAGAGCGGTACTCCGTCACCGTCTACCACGTAAAATATTGTTTCTTGGCCCTTTTCCCCTCCAATTTTCACTTCTGTGGTGAATTTGCCTAATACTTTAAGGGTTTGGGTACTCCCATAAGGATAAATGTTTTTTGTAGTAACTGTAACTTTCCCCTTGTTGTATTCTGCTTGCAAGTCTCCCATATCTTCCTATCTAGGACATAACAGGAAGCCCCCGAATCAATCATCAGCTTAATTGAAACACCTCCCACCTCAGCTTTTATGAAGCAATCTTTATGCCCGATCTCCCCCCTAACAGCAAAAGTGTAACCTTGGGCTTCTTCTTCTTCTCCTTCATTTAAATTATGGACTTTGGACCCCATTTTCCGTGAAGAATCATTTTTATCTTGTCTATTTCCATGTTTGTCACCCTTGGTTTTACATGTTTTAGCAAAGTGCCCCTCAATACCGCACTTCATACATTTCTTCCCTCTCGCGGGACATTTCGCGTCGCGCGCGAGATGGTTGGTATTACCGCATCGATAGCATGCTAGCCTCGAGCCAGGCCGACCGGAACGCCGGTTGCTTTGACTGGCCGGGCGATGACGTCACCCGTGCAACGTTTTTCAGCCTCGCCGAAACTAGCACGTTGTGTGCAGGCTTCAATTGCTCTTGCGATCTCTTGAGCCCTATCAATAGTTAACCTGTCTCCCTCTTTAATGAAATCTTTACGTACCTCGGGTAATCGGCATTTCTCCCTCAGTTGGTCTAGGATATTATCTTCCTCTTTATCCCCAAAGTCACAGTAACAGCTCTGGCCTCTCAGACGCGTAATAAACTGGGCCACCGTTTCCTCGCCCTGCGCCATTGCGCGGAACACTTGGCGCTGGTGGGCGAAGCAGGTTTGAGGCTTGAACTGTTTTGTCCAACACAGACTTGCATTTAGCATATTCACACTCCACCCGTGGCTACTTCTCGGCTCGCCGACGGAAGTGCAAACCAGATGTCTTGTACAGCCGCCCCCGCTACGTGTAGTAGTAGAGCCCTTTGTCTTAGTCCTGAAGTTATGCCCTTCGACAAGACGTACAAGTCAACGCCCTGAGCCAGCGGTCCCATCGCTGTGAGGTCCTGGTCTGATCCACGCCGGGCACGAAAGGTTTGATGCTGGAGTTCTCTGAATCCATTGTAGCTTACGTTGCACGCTCGCTCGTATTGAAACACTGTTGTACACTACCGAATTCAATCACTGTTTCGTGTATAACATCGAATTGAATCACGCTTTTTTCGTCGCCAATGTAATGAACTCACTTGACAAGGTTTAGCTTCTAGCATCCATCTTTATTCACTACTTCACTTTGGTCAGTCAGTGCTGCCAACTTACACACACACATTCAATACACTACAAGTCCTAAGCTTGATCCAAATATAATTGCCTATATGCCTTTAAGTATGAGCAGCTACAACTAAAGGTACGTGCATCTTCATTTTATACATGCATGACATAAGGTCGTGAAGAAAAGTAGAATTTGATTAAAAAACCTTGTCCTCCGCGTAGTGTGAGGGAACACATGTAGAGACTTAAGTCTGGAAGATATTTCCCCGCGGAGTTAGGATTGTGAAACTAGGGTCAAAGATGAAATACGACCTGCGGTTTGGGGTTTGGGGCTTCACCGCCAATCGCGATGTAATATTTAAATTGCAAAACTCAAGGCAACATGCGGCGTAAAATAAAATATTGCTAGCTCTCGGTCTCTGGGTTTGCTCAATACCTACTTCATGCGTAATACATTGATGCAGAGTGGTTCAGAAAAATGTTGACGAACACAGTAGGAAAATATATTTGTGTTAGCCAATGCGCGTGGAGAATAGTGTTTTAGGCTATGTATACCTGCCGATATATATATATATTTAGATTTATAAATATTGAGTTTTTTAATACTAGACACTAGACAGACACAATAAACAATGTACTTAAAGTCAATATTAACTGAGCATTGAATGTTAACAAAGCCTTTGTGATACAATATTTTCACTTTACTGTACCGAATTTTAATTATGTTGTGACACCAGTGTATACACTGAGTTTAAGCTTCAAATAAGATTAGTAACATAATTACACTGATTTCCTGAACAAAACACGGTGAAAATACCAATGCACAGCACTCACCCGCTGCGTAATATTTCGGTGACATCCATTTCCTTCCTCGGACGCGAGGTTACGTAAAAATAGTCTTGTCTTAAAAATAATTTGTTAGGTCAACCCCGTCTAGCCCTGGGTAGAATTCGACCAATGACATTGAAAAGGCAAAGCAAGTAAGTGGAAAATAATTTTACTCAAGAAACTAGAGGCGAGCTCTGGCAGGTGGAGGTGTAGGCTGTGGGGACACCCGCATCTCTTTCATCTATTTGTCACTGTTTTAGTCATATTTTCTTCTAACTTTTTTAACCTAATTCGCCAGCACAATTTGCGACCCAAACATCTACTACTACATCTATTTCCCTGGACGCACAACGTGGGTGTCTGGTTGTTGTGCCGGATTAAATGCAGTCTCGAGTCGACTGTTACTGGATCTGTCAAGAACTGGCCTTTCGTGTTATGTAGGTTCATTCCAGTTGACCCAAATGACTCCAATCACTTCACAATGTGACCTGATGTAAATGGTTTGTCACAGAAGTACATCTATACACCATTGAGTGCATGAAATGTTCATTCGGATGAGCACGGCTTCGTTTCCCGTTACCGGTACCTCAAGTTCTAACGAAAATAAGGTGGAAGGTTGTGATTGAAATACAAAAACACAGTGTACAATTCTTGCTTTCTTGTATGATCGAGAGGAAAATAGTAAACGAACGGTGACTGAATTAGTTACATCTACGACGTCTTCACTGTTTCTTTTCTCATACATTGAATTGACTTTTTCCAAACACATCACTATATACGCTCTTATTTATTTTGTTTTCACTAAATATAACCTTGAAAATTCTATGCTTGTTTTTAAATGATGGACATTACAAGTTTGTGCACAATACAATCAGTTTGACCAAGTTATTCATGAGTTCATTATCTAACAATGTGACAGGATAATCAATACAAATCCGATAAGTATCTTTGCTTGTCAGACAGACGTTTGGAAAACATCATCGTAATGAAGCTTACAATCGTCACTCAAAGCCGTTTGAGAACTTCATACACAACATAAAACACTTTGGATTGATTTTACAATCATGCTAGTAAAAATATAACAGAACTGTTTATGTATTTTTTGTAGAAGTTTATAAAATGGCTCCTACGTTGGTACCTAGTTAATTATATGTATCGACAATGAATTTGGTGTCCATATGCTCATTTAAAAGAGCTTACATAAAAGTTTTGAAATTGCCAAATTATTAACTGTCCGTTACTAAATGGTACGTGACACAATATCGACCGAGAGCTTTTATACTCATTACATATATTTTTTAATTGAATTATGGATATTCGCGAAAAATACAATATAGCACTTTCATTAAAAGAGTTAAAAAGAAACAAAAGCACATCAACGATGGATTGTTATTCCGTGGTCGCCCGGGTTTCAACGAGCGAGACGACTGTAGCTGTAGCTTGCTTCACTTCGCTAGTAATGTTCCAGTGTATTATTGTACGTTTATTGGTCGTACTGCCGATCAGGATTTATTTGTCGAGTTTCAAGCCGAGATCAATTAGAGGCCGAGGCCTTGGAAGTGCCGGGGTGCCCGAGAGCAGCGCTGTCATCGGCCGGGCCCGACCACTGAGCTCTATATACTTACGTGGAGGGCGCATGCTATACTGTAACCTTGAAGCCTACATGGTCCTAAAGCCATGGGCCTATTATCGACGTCCCTCGATTATTGCGATTTTAATTGCGATTACACCGCCGTCTAGATGTAAATCTTAACGTCAAGATGGGGGCTGTGGTAGCTTATTTGGGGTTTTATGTTGACTAGTAATTTTTTACAGGGGGTTTTATCAGGGTCACTCAGGAGCCTGGTATTTTTTTAGGGGCAGTGGTTACATACATAAACTGATAAAAAGGCCCAGGACACAGGTGAAGAATCTTTATGTTTATTCTTTAAAATTGCCGCTGATTAGGGACCTAAGAAAACGGGGGGACGGCAAACTTCCGCAATTCACATCTAAAACATTTGCCCCATATATATCAGACTCCACGTTGATATAAGCTCAGGGGGCCCACGACGACTCCTCGCGAGTCACTGATGGACGTAAACCCCTCCTGCCGGCGACTCAACCAACTAATACATCTTCAGGGAACGGAAGTCCCCCGGGGACTTGATGGCCAATCGGATACGTAGGGGGTCCCCGGGAAGTTATGACATTTTTACAACTTTTAGACACCCTCTTTTGCACTCTTGCATTTGTAGAAGTTTGGGAAAAAACAAAACGCAATGATAAGTTGGCCAACTTGCCAAATAATAAACGGATTATCCATCATTGTGACATGAAACGAAAATGAGAATAAAATATTTCCATCTTTAAACTGAAAATAATACAAAGTAGTTGAACAGAGGTAGCATAATATTTTATAAAACGTTTCACGCCTTCGTTTATCTATGAGGACGAATATAAAACAAGTAAAAAAAGTGAGTGGGAAGTAGAACAGTCTTGATGAAACAATTAAAGTAATTATTGTGATTGTATTACAAACTTGTGCAATAGTATACACCTGCTCTAGCCATTAAATACATCAACTGCCATTGTGTATCTCTAAACAGAAAATATCAGCCTATATACTACTGTATAAAATTTTAAAATTTTGTGACTTATAAAACAAAATATCATACAGAAATAATTTTTCATAAATACAAGCTTGGCGCATTAAATTAACGCGAACAATAATTAAAAATGATAAATTATTCCTCAAAAATACACTAATTTTATAAGATTTTTGCGATGCTATATTATGTATAAGTAGCTCCCACACAAGTTGCGCTCTTCTAGAATGACATTTGCATTCACTACCTGTGTATATGTAGAATATACTAAATGTACTAAAACAATGTGATTTGTGAAGGTTTATATTATGCCACTTCTATTTACACAGCGAGATAAAACCAAGGCCAATTATAAAAGGGCTCAGGTGGGTTAAATGAAGTTTCTATTGCGGGTGATGAAACATACTATTTCATAAAGATGCCCTTTACCCTGTGCGGCTCTACTCAGGTGACTGGGTTATTAGGTTGTTCGGTGATTGTAAAGTAAACACCCGAGGGATACTTAAGAAATCCCTTGTAATCGCATCAAAGATTAAAGAAAACTTCAGAAGAGCTCTCAGTCGGGATTGAATGTGGCGGGAATCGTTCCGTTACCTCCATAATCAAGGTTATTTTGACATTATTGATAATTTAACACTAATGAACGTCACAGAAACAGCATTGCATTTTTTATTACCTTTGGTTAACTCTAGTTCTTTTCTGGAAAATTACGTTATTATGTAATTATTTTAATGGAATTGAAATGAAGGGGATTTTAATAGATTTATTTATTCCATTCATACTCTAAAACTCCGTAGGCCGGTTTTAAAGTTTTGTGTCGTTTTTTTCCCCTGTGAGTTAGTATTTTTCACACGATAAAGCGACGGGAAAAACGGGTTTGCTACAAAAACCCCTTTGGTACATTTTTTTAAGGTCCATTAATTTTCATTCAATTTTTGGTTTAAAACCCGTCAAATAAAAATTTTTGGAGGAAAAAATTGCGAGTCGCCCGATTTTTTTCAAGATTTTCCTTAAAAAATTTATCAACTACTAAAACTCCCCCCACAACGGGGCTGGAGCTTCGGCCGCCATATTGGAAAATGGGCGGCCAAAAAGTGTTTTTTATGAATATCTCCAAATTTTTTTTGAGATAACAAATATCTTAAATTTCAAAAATATTTCCCCATTAAATTCATACAAAACAGGTGTTTCTATAGTTTTGATAGGGGCAAGGGACGTCACCAAAAAACGTGGTTTATATTTGCTTAGGATACCAGCTAATTTCCAAAATTTTTACGCCCAGCATCAAACAATGCCAGTAAAACCCTAAAAATCGATTAAAATCAAAAGGGTTTTTTTGGGGGGGTTCATGAAAGCTTGATTGTATTTTTAAAAAAACAGTTTTTCGAAAACGGATTTTTTCATTAACCCCGGAAAATTGGGTTTTTTAGTTTGGGATTTTTTAAAAAATGCCATATTTTACTGTCCATTATTAAGCATAAATCATGGAGGAAAAATTCTTTCACGCACATTTAAATGACTTAAATAAAGATCCCATTACAACCAAAGTTTAAATCCAATTTGGCTGCTAATTCCTAATATTCACAATGTGAATACTGTTTTCGTGCTGTATTTACACTCATTTTGTTACATAATTCACTTTGTTGTTGTGGATATTAGGAATTAGCAGCCATATTGGATTTAAACTTTGGTTGTAATCGGATCATTATTTGAGTCATTTCAATGTGCATAGGAAGAATTTTTCCTCCAATGCTATTTAGTGCTTAATAATGGACAGTCAAAAAGGGAATTTTTGAGAAAATGCCAACAATGGAAAAACCCAAATTCCGGGTAAATGCAAAACTCGATTTCGCAGACCTGATTTTTTAGTAGTAGAACTTTATTTAACAAAGCTCTGCCTTTACATTAAGGTTGCCTTAAGACACAGAATAACAAAAAGAAATTAATTTACATTTATACAAATTACGTTTAACAATAAGTAAAATAAGTTACAGATTATGAAAAAATAAAATGAAATGAAATGAAAAATGAAGTGAGAAGTATGATTTGTGAAGTATAAAAATAACAAATACTGATTTATACTTGTTACTTCTTGCTTTGGCCATATAGATGATTTCTAAAAATCAAAATCGATCCCTTTAAAGCAAGGAGCACCAAGTCATAATAAAACTCGCATTAAGTTAATTAATAATTAATTAATTAAGTTAATTAATACTAATGGAAGCTTTCATGAACCCCGTACAAAAGTCCTTTTGTATTTTAATCGATTTCTCACGGATTTACCGGGCATTTTTTGATGCTGGGTGTGAAAATAAGGAAATCCGCTGGTACTCCAATAAGCAACGTATAAACCACGATTTTGTGACGTAACCTTTGCCCCTACCAAAACTATAGAAGACACCTGTTTTGTAGGGAATTAAATGGGGAATATTTTTGCCATTGAGATATTTTGTCTATCTGAAACCAATTTGGAGATATTCGTCAACAAACACCTTTTGGCCGCCATTTTCCAATATGGCGACCGAAGCTCCAGTCCAATTGTAGGGGAGTTTTAGTATGTTAATAAGTATAATATAAGGAAGGTCTCTGCAAAAATTCAGCGACATCGCAATTTTTTCCTCCAAACGTCAATATACGATCTTATTTGACAGGATTATTAATGATAAACATAACTTGAAGCAGAATGTCTCAGGGAGTTTCCACCCCAAATAGCGGCAATGTGTCACCAGTCTTCATGAATTTCAACATTAAGGTGATGTTTCATCAAGGTAAGCGGTACAACCGTCTGTTGCGTGTGTGAAATTCACATTTTAGATCGTAAAGATAGTGTTTTCAATTGATACTTGTTTCAGGTTTCTGGTACGAAGACCCAGACCCCAGCTTGAATGAAGACTTGCATTTCTACACCCCCCGATTGGCAGATTTTGTTGTGCGTCACCCAAACCTCAGAGCCGCACTTAGGGTCTTACGCAACATTTATCCTTGGTGCTTACTGGCGCCAGTTGTATCCTTTAATATTTGCCAGTGTATTTACATAGTCACCAACTGGGAGGACCGGGACAGAATTAGTAGCAATTGCATCGACGTTTTGATGCACTTCTTTGTCGTTGTGATCGTGGTGATTTTTGCACTCATGAAGAAGAAACTAAAACTTTACATGACAAAATTAGTCACTTTGACTCGTGAATATCAAGAAGATGACGACAAAACAATTGATACAATTTTAATTTCGTGCTCTAAAGTGTCTAAACGGTATATTTTGGTGTTAACATCAGTTTTCACTACAATATTCATTTGGGTTTATTTAGTTCAACTTATGCCGAAACGCATGATGTTTGACGAGTAAGTATAATATGAAAATAAAATATTAATTAAATTTGCATTAATCAAACAATCAATTAGGTCTAGACTAGCACGAGCGAGCATCGCGGTCCCGGTTCCTTTTTGGAAATTTTAGAGTATTCACAGTTCCTATTATTATATTATAAATAGAATATATACTACAGTTATACAGTTGAACTGAAAAGCATTTGAGCGCCAATTTGGTTACCTTATGCACATATTCATTGTTATATGTTCATTTGAGGCATGGACAATAACGAAAGGGAGGCATGCCTCTACTGTTCGGCTTGACCTAGGCGGATTATGATTTATACTGTGGTAATAATAATAAATCCTCTCTTTATATCGTTCTACCAACGATGACAATACTGAATCGTAGGACTACATTATTTTGTATCCTCATGACAATCATCTTCTTTTACTGCATAGTTTACTGCATAGTCTCATAATGCAATTTTACTTTAAAATAAATGATGATTATTATTTTTCAGAACATATTTACCGTACGATGTCACCAGTTCTCCTGCTTATGAAATAACAATCGTTTGCATATGCATCGTATCTATACTTATGGTATATGGGATTTTAGCTACGGCACCTATACCAATTTGTATAATGATTAATTTGAATCTGCTATGGAAAATTTTAAACAAATATATGCGAAATATAAAATTGAAGTCTACGAAAACTGTAAGCGATAAGATAGCGAATCAACCAAAGATAGGTAGGTACCACGGTAAGACTTCAAACTTCACCCGATAACGACTTTGTGTCCGGTAAGTTTTATATTGAGTAAGTTAAACAAATATCGTTTTGTTAATAAAGTAATACTGCTTACATTTAAATTCAGGTGTTACTCTTGGCCAACAACGCCTAGGCTTTTAGGTCGCTCACTTTTGGAATCTCTTTTGCGAAAGGAATATAGCTGAAAGTTTTTGCAATAAATTGTATTCTTAATGTACTACGCAGCAACTTGCGCACATTTTTCTTTTCAATCAAAGTTATATTTGAACATTGTTTTATATGTTGGAACTTGGAAGTTTGTCGTGGCTTTCTTGTACATAAATATGGAGTTACTATTTTGCCCATTCAAATATATGTAGGTAGTTCAAACTTAAAGATTTTGTATCTTTGTGTGATCTTATTTCCCCATATCTGAAAAGAAATAAAGCAGATTACCGTAACAATCTTATTTATTCATGGAGAACAATTTTATTCAAACGAACTACTGCGCTTATCAAAATCATATTAAGGCTATTACCACCTCTGGCCGATAATTTGAAAGTCGAAGAAACATATCTGAAAAGTTTGCTGAATGAAAGAAGGCCTTTAAAATAACAGAAAAAAAATTGCGATTTTTTTTGGGCGGGACATAACCTCAATTTTGGAAATTATATTTATATTTTTGGACAAAAGTGTACACTACAAATCTAGTTCAAAATTAAATTTAGAGAATCGGTTTTCTAGACATAGTTTCTAAACACCTTTAGCTATAACTTGTCTACAGCTAAAATAGTTATCTGAAAATAACAGTTGGTGTACGATTTTTTTTGTCAAACGGTACAAAACTGGAAAAATCTCGTATTTGTACCGTTTGACAAAAGAAATCGTACACCAACTGTTATTTTCAGAAAACTATTTTAGCTATAGTCAAGTTATAGCTTAAGGTGTTTAGTAACTATGTCCAGAAAACCGATTCTCAAAATTTAATTTTGAACTAGATTTGTAGTGTACACTTTTGTCTAAAAATCTAAATATAATTTCCAAAAGTAAGGTTATGTCCCGCCCAAAAAACTTCATTTTTTCCCTGTTATTTTAAAGGCCTTCTTTCATCCAGCAAACTTTTCAGCCATGTTTCTTCGACTTTCAAATTATCGGTCAGTGGCGGTACAATAGCCTAAAAGAAATTTTATTCTCAGCTGACATTGCCTACACGTTTGTGTGATAAAATAACACAGATCAGTGACTTGTCCATTTTGTAATTTAAGTTAAAATTTTTTTGAAGTAACTTAGTATTTTAGGTTCAAAATTATAGCAAATGTGTTTGTTCTACGAGTGTTTGAGTTAATGATCCGATAATGAATTCTAGGTGACCAAATCGCTGAAAGATTGCTGGACATAACAGACGATAAAGACGATATACTATGGCGTGCGTATCAAGGTCAAGGTCAAGTATGTATTGTCCACCTTGAGAGGGATTCCCAAGAGACGGCAGTGGAAAGCGCAGAGGGGGAAAGTCGTCAGAATACCGCCAGACTTGATTCCGACGATGAAGAAGAGACTGTTGGAATCTTGAACGTCGCTGTTGATGATGAAATGCAGGCTCAACTAGCGAAGTTTGTCCAATGGCACAGCATGCTCATGAGGTTAGTGACTCTATGACGACAAAGATGTGCGAAGGCCTATTCACTATGAATCTCTAGGCACCAATTTTGTTGATTTTCATAGACTTTTCATTTTACTAATTGCAGGCCAATCACGAGTGTCAATGTAATACAATAATCATTTTTTGAATTGCACTTATACGCACGTTTGAATAAATTTTGAAATTATTCATGAGCATGTTGCATAGTTAATTTTATGTGAACTGCGCTAAGCGAGCAGATCTATATAAATTATATTGGCAACATAAAGATTGGTGATTGTAATTAAAGGTACTAATCTATAGCACTCAGAAAATGTAATTTTTTGCTCGTTTACACTGGGAAAATAAAATTAAAATTTACTCATAGTAAGGGAGGACCCATCATCTAAAATGCTCTTCCTTAAACGCAACTGTAAACAAAGTTTGCGTAGCGAAAGTAAATAAACTCATTTGATCTTTGCGTTGTTTCTGTTACAGACTAACACACGACCTATTGGAAGTCTTGAACGAATGGTTCATAGCAATGTTCATTGCCTACGCAATAATAATGGCCGGTTCGGCGTGGTCCACCATGACTAATGTAAGTAGGAACGCGTGCTGGCATAGCTACTAATTCAAAACATTATTATTTACATTATATCATTGCCATCTTATTCAATTTACTTTCAATTTACGTTGGTCTTGTGGTTAGCGTATCTGCTTCCAATGCAGAAGGTCCAGGGTTCGATTCCCGCTACAGTCAGAAGTTTTTTAACTTCTGATTTGGACTTCAGTCCATCAGTTCTTGTCATAGGAGTTTGTAAACGGTGACTTTGGAGCCGTCCTAGCAACGAAGCACATAATAAATTTCAGAGTTGTTCTGAATCGGCCTTGTTGATTCTGGCGTTGATTCGCGGGTGTTCGCACTGTCCATACCACTGATTGCTATATTTCCTATTAAAAATATCGATCTTTGGTTGGTTATCGCTCACTCGTCGATTGCGTCGGGGCCTGCAGGGTTGGCTTGGTCGCTTTGATTTAAAGTCCCCCACTGAAAATCAGTTATATAACTGAGTGGGTAGACTCTAAATAAAATTTATTTATTTATTTATTTATTTATTTATTTATTTATGATTTAAAGGCAATTTAACAATATATAAAAAACATTATTTCAATAATTTTTAACTAAAAAGTAAATTACTGGTTATATAGGAACGCGTGCTGGCATAGCTACTAATTCAAAACATTATTATTACACTAGGAAAACGCTTAAGTCCTGCCGCGTTGTTGGATGAGCGTAATTGGTACATTGAGCTGCCATGTTTATGCGGATTTTCTGTTGTTCTGTGAAAAAATCAGAACTTTGTTGAAGATTTTTTTTTAATTAAATTAAATTAAATAAAAAACTAACTTAAATTGTTTTAATTAATCGTAATTTAAAAAAGGAAAAAAATGTTCTTTTGAAATTTTCATAAGAAATAATTATTCAATTGCGCACAAATTTTATACGAATATATCAATTCATAAAATTAAGGTTCTGTGAAAAAACCATTATAATCGGATAAAGCATGTAGGTGTTAAAAGTCGAAGAAATTTAAAAAAAAATCGAAAAAAATCGTAAAATTGCGATTTTCATGAGAAATAGTTTTTCGATTGCGCTAAAAACGTGGCAGTTCTTAGTTCAGAGATTTCGAAGGCCTCCATAAAATTTCATCGTAATCGGAGTATCGGTTTAGCCGAAAAAAAAAAAATCCGGATTTTTTTTCTCCAGTGTAGTGAAATGGAATCTTCGCTACGCTCATCCAATTATATCATTGCCATCTTATTCAATTTACTACTTTGATTTATAAGCAATTTCACAAAATATAATAAACATTTTTCGATAATTTCTAACTAAAAAGTAAATTATTGGTTATATTCACGTATAAATAACTGCTATGATATACCTAAATCTAGCTATAAATAATATTTATGGAGTAAAAAATGTATATTAATGAAATAAAAATTTATTTATTTTAATAGTCATTCTATTAGGTAGTAAACAATTTACGTGAATTCAAATTATTTGAAAATCAAGTGCAAAACATTTGTAAATTGTATTTTAACAACTTTTTCCCGGCACCCAGGTATTAAGCAGTTATTCTTTGTCCAAGGGAAACCGTTTATTTAAGTAAACTTGTATTTTGAAAGTCAATTTCCATTAATGAAATTTAATAGTATTTTTTGCTGGAACACAACGGCGCATGTACATAACCCTACACTAGCCGACCTGTCCCGTCATGGGTCAGGTAAACTACCTTTAAAACTACTACTTCGTCATCGTTCAATAGTATTTACGGGACCATGATTATTGAAGTACGTTCCCAAACAATACAGTTTTTAGGTGGTGTTACAAAATGATTTCGTGTTAATATATTTGTTTGGTTTTGTAGAAAGATCTATTACGGACGATTCTTTATTCAGGATTTGGTTTGTTGATGTCATCCGTGTATTTGGTGTACTGCTACTTAGCCGACAGCATTACTCACCAGGTAAGACCTGTATACTTGTGTTCTTTGGATTACCACCTTTGTTTTGTTGAAACCATAGCTTTAAAAACAGGGTAATATCCTCATTGACTGGGAATAATTTCAATGAATTTGATTATTACTAGTAATACGCATGCTATTTACCATAGTTAAGTGAAAAAAACCACCATCCTGGTGTGCGAGACACAAATTGCCAGTTCGTGCATTTCAACTAGTCATAAACAATAATCGATTCACGGAATCATGGAACACTCTTCAATACGGTTAAAAAGGGGTTCGCGCTAAACTTTAAACTAATCTATCATTCAGGCTAACTTGTTATGAATTTACAGAGTAACAGACATAATATTGGATCCACTTTGACCCGAAAAAACGTTTAATTTGACATTTTTTGAGCTAGGTCCCATCGGCAAAAATCTCCCATTAGTTAATAACATGGTGACGATTTTAATGCCACGCCGGATTTTTGCCAAAAAACCTATTGGCCATTAATGGATTTCACGACATTTTTACCTGTAAACAAGTTATGTTTTTTTTTGTGATTTGGTTAAGTGGTTTAGTCAAAATATGCTTATTACCATTTCGGAATGCATATTTGTGCGTGGTGTTACCACAGTTTTAAGACATGATTTTCTAAAGAGGTATTTTAGTTTGTTTCGATGCTTTAGTATCTATGTGGAACAAAAAACAAGTTAACACCAATTTAAAAAACTCCCAAAGACGCAATTTTTCTCAAATTTCATAATAAAGAATTAGTGTAAAACCACAGTTAAACGAAATAGTTTCTTAAAAGGCCATTTAAAAGTAGTTTTTTGATTTAGATTATGAGATAGAAAATCATGTTGGGGAAATAGTCCTTTTAAACAAGCAGCCGTTCCGTTGACATGTTGAAAATTTAAGATTATACTTAGAAACAACAATACATGCAATAGTGTAAAATGGAGCATAAAAAAGAAGCTTAACAATCACCAATAATTACAGTAATTTATGACCCGAAGTTTTTCCAACCTTAATGTCGTTGTGATCCCACTCAGATATCAGCTTCCAAGATCTTATTTGCTATACAATCAGCACCTAATTCCAATGAATGGTGGTAAGCATGACCTTCGTCATTACAATAGGTACCTACTGTTGCAGAGCACATCAGTTGGAGAAGCTTTGTACAGCTGTGATTGGCTGACAGCCTCAAAGAGCTTCAAGAAGAAGATGCTTATTGCGATGACGACATCCAATGTCCCTATCTTAATTAAGCCCACTGGCCTGAAACCTCTTTCGCTGAAACTGTACCGAGAGATGAGATCAACAACCAAACAATCAAATCAAACAATTTTGTGTTGGTCTCTCAAAATATTATTTTCGGAAAATAAATGTTTTTTCATTGTAATTGCTGTTTTTCTTTATTGATTCATCACTGTGCAGATATATTCATACAACGATAATTTTTTGCATTAATATTTTAATACATTTAAGATAATTTCAGTGTGAAAGTGTAAACAATTCAAATATAATTTTGAGTCAAAATCTTGTATAATTTTTGGCCAAAGAAAGTACGTTAGCTAAAGAGAAGGCTTCTCTTGCTTAATATTGTATTATCTTCGTGCTTTAGGTCACCTACCGAGCTTTTGAAATGCTCACTACGATACAAACCTTCGCAAAATAACTTCGATGATGTCTCAAATCTAAGAGAAGCAAATTAAATATCTGATGGACGGTGTTTGTGGTCAGATATTGCTCAATGCTAATGCCAAGAAGGTCATTGTTTCTGAAGGTCTCTAGTGCGTTTCCTGCCCCCGAGAATACCACAAATCGCAAATGGGACTAAACACAACCCACTTAAAAACCAACGCATAATCCATACTTATAAAATTAGATAATATGTGTCTAGTACGTGTATACTGCTTTGAATGGAAGAACTTACAAGTAGATGTTATAAGGAACGAAGATTAAGTTCATATGAGTCAGATTCTAGGCAGGAGACGAGAGAATTACGTAATGCATTTGCTGAAAACAAACTACAATCGCGTCTTGAACGGCATTTCTCGTTCATCAGTGCTGACCCCCAACATTATTTAAAAACTAAAATACAAATTAACACATTCGTGAATTTTTACATAAATCCAATCCAGCGGCAAATCACTTACATATTTTTTACTAGGGGATTTCTCGATCGCCACGACTAACAATGTATAAACTCATTCAGGCTTTTGATAAGCTGGGTTTAGAACGGCCCGCGGATTACAATGGTTATTTTCTTTCGAATGTAGAGATAGAGTGATCTTCTTTTTTATGTATTAACTATGTATGATGAGATAGCTTAGTCACTTTTAGAAACACAATCATCATTCTGTCACGCCAATGTATATTTTGTACTAATTCATATAAATGTGCGTGCTCATTCACGCATTGAATTATCAGTGCGCGGTTGCTGTCGTTATTCAATCTTCGTTTGCAACTTTTCGAATTAAGAATATTTTAAAATCGTTTATTATGGTAGTGACATTTTGTGCAATATATCCTGTAATAATATACTTAGCAATTAAAGAAGCAGTTTTTTATGTTTGCATGTTATCATGTACACTTTAAGAGTATTAATTGAAATAAATTTTGAAAACGTTTGCAATTTTAATGTTCATTATGAAATTTAAGTTTAAAAATCTCCCCTGAAATATTAACGGAGCAAAATAAAAATTAGTAGCACCTAGATGATGATGATTTAACGACACATATTAATGTTATGTCTATTCGAGATGATGATTGTTGAAAGATTACGATAAAGGACGATTACAAAAAAACACGCCTTATGCGAGACTCGAACACACGTCTTCGTAGAGCCAAAGCGTAAGATACGGTTTGGATCCGCGCCCTTATCGTATGTGCCACCGCCGATGGCTGAAGCACCGAGAAGAGACGACGAATTCACGGTGGATAATGTTAGTACTCGAACCATCCTTTTTCTCACAACCGTAACACTGTGTATAAACCAGGCTCAGATACCCTAGATGTTTTTTGCTCAAGGTTTACAGAGATAATTTTTGCCACAACGTAGCAAATATGAGAAGAACTTCCTTATAGCGAACACAAAATACTACCTATCTTGGTTAACACTATGTTATCCATTAAGAATAAAGCTTTCTCATGACTTGCTACAGTTAAAGGCTTAAGTGCTTCGGATTACCTATTTACCCCAAAAGAGACGCCAAATGCCAACATTGTCAAAACAATACATTGATTTCTCGATTTGGATAGTCGAAAACACTCGCGTAGGTGGAATTGTTAATATTTAATAAAAAAAAAACATCCCGATCGGGGTATGGAATTTTTAATTTCTGAATTGTATTAAATATTAACAAATCATGTTCATTTTTTAAATTTGCATTGTTGCCAGCGCAAACTGCAACCTCTTTGTATCTCGAATGTGCATCTAAAATGTAAAAATATTCCAGGTTATTTAATCATGGTTTTTGTTGTGGTTTTTCTACGAGGTTGACAGTATGGTAAACTATAATGATCCACCTCGATGGGTTTTTAACATTATTATATCCCACATCCTATTAAAATGATGCATGTTCTTTTTAAAAAATATATGCATAGAGGTCATTTTAGGAACTAAAACGAATGTTTTGAAAGGGCAAAATTATTATTTGACCGAGAGCAAATGGTACGTGTCGTAAATATCAGACAGAAGCATTTATACTCATTAAATTGACTTTCTGCTGCACTGCATGATGGATATTCATGAAGAATACAAGACCGCGCATTCAATAAACGAGTTAAAAAGAAACAAAAACACATCAGCGATGGCCGCCGATTGTTATTCCGCGGTCGCCTGGGTACCAACGAGCGAGACGACTGTTGCTGTTGCTCGCCTCACTTCGCCTAGCCGGGTGCTGAGTAATGTTCCAGTGTATCATTGTACTTTTATTGGTCGTACTGCCGATCAGGATTTATTCGTCTAGTTTCAAGCAGAGATCAATTAGAGGCCGAGGCCTTGGAAGTGCCGGGGTGCCCGAGAGCAGCGCTGTCATCGGCCGGGCCCGACTGACGACTCCTCGCGAGTCACTGATGGACGGTCAACCCTCCTGCCGGCGACTCAACCAACTAATACATCTTCCAGCGGAACCGGAAGTGCCCCGGACTTGAGTGGCCAACCGGATATCGTAGGGTGTCGCCGGGAAGTTATGATATTATTAGAAACGTTAGATCACCTTCCGGACTTTGCTCGAGTAAACACCATGTGACCGTTGTAGATGATTGGATAAACAAAACTCAACAAGAGTTGTTTACTTGCCAACTGATAAGTGGACTGTCCATCTTCGTGACAACGAGCGATTAATCTTGCTTGTCTGTCAATCGTGTTTTCGATTTAGTTAAACGGACATCTGTGCCCTAAATAAATCGATATTAAAACGTTCTCTCAAAGTGGTCATTACGCGGAGAGTGAAAATAGTAAATAGTGGTACTATGATGTTGTAGCGTGGCTAATATTGGCGTTGAGGTGTCATACAAGACTTTTAGTTAGCTGTTACACAAGAATGATTATATTTTGTCTCTAAGGCAACTTTGATGGAAGAAAAAGAACGAGTTTTGTGAAAAAAATAAGTTATATTACTACCCTAAATGTAAGTCTGCTTGTTCGAAATAGAAAGCTTTTGTGACGTTATTTCGTAATTGTCCCTTCAGCTTGTAATAAATTCAAAACCTCTTTAATAACTTCATAATGTATTTATGGGTGACTTTCATACTGTAGATGTTTTACAACCTAGGCCTATACCATTTGATAACTTGCCTACCTTTTAGTGGCCATGCACATACTGAAATATTGTTTATTGTAGTACTAACATCTGAAACGTATATCATTACACCTACGGTGATGTTAGTTGTCCGCCGAAAAAATATCAATCATACCGAAATGGTGAGGTCTGTAATCAAATGGGAAACAACTTCCACAGTATTCATAGGCGGCCAACCAACCAACATCACATGAGAATGACACAGCTGTTATTTTATCCTTTTATTATGATGTAAATAGTACCAGAATGCTATATCTCCATGTATTTTCTAAGCAGTAAAAATAAAACGCTCCTTACAGTAACAACGTTGTTATTAAGTTTCTCGATAAAACTTGTATAAAAACATGACATTTCAGACACAACTTTATCCAATTTTCCTCTGTGTTTCACATAAACGCTCAAACTTTTGTACTTTATAGTGAAGCGAAATAAACCTTTTGCTGAAGACAAGTCTTCAACTTCATAGCTTCAAGCATAAAACATTGGATAAAGTAGATCAAAGCTAGCTCTAACATTTTACTTACATTCAAATTATTTGTCACTTTACCAGAATGAGTACAGTATGTGAGCTGGATCTGTGAGATCTTGAGGCTTCGCGTACTAACCAAATGGAAAAGGATTCTGAAAGTTTCTAATTGTATATTCAAATTACACTTAAATATGTGAGGTTGGAGTCTCTGCTTTCAATGCAGAAGGTTCCAGGTTCGTATCCCGCTACAAGCAAAAGATTGCTTACTTCTGGTATGGAGTTAATCCATCAATGCTTGACTTGGGAATGTATAAACTGTGATGCTAAAGCCGCCTTGGCAACGAATCAATGAGTAAAATCTGTTGTTTTTTTAACTATATATTATTTAATATAATGTAAAATAAAAATATGTTTTTTAAACAGAAATTAAAATAGGTCAAACCCAACAAACAACACAAACTATTACTAACAAAGTTAAAAGTCGGCGGACATCTTGTTTTTGCCAAGAGAATGTCTCAGAAAAAACTAAATTGGCACCATTAAAATTGAAAGTCAAGGTTCCTGACAAATAAATTGCAGTCGCATATACTCATTTCAACATTCTGTCGCTTCAAATACAACATTTCATGTAACATATTATATAACTAAATTGTTGATCTACGGTTCAATACTAATCTATTTATTCCAAAAACACTGCTCTTGCTCTAAAGCTGCCATGAGATAATAAATGACTCTCACAAAAGCTTTGATTTCCTTATGACAGTATGCACACCACCACTGCTAAATAGTCTTAAGACTTAAAATACATTTCATGTGAGCCCAGTGTCTGTATCACCCACCGAGTATTTGAATAAAGTTCTTTTTATCTCAAAGTCCTAAATAATAAAGCAATCTCGTTAAAAACCGTAAATTAGTCAAACAATAATGTTGAATGCATTTTTATTATCAAATAAAAAGCAAATATATTTCTCTCTAGAAATCTAAGCAATAATGTTAAGAGGACTGAGCTTTTGTGGAAAATCAACTGATCTGGCGAATTTCTCAGGTGACAAAAATTCGTTTCGTTGAGCAAACACTTATAGATCATTAGTCCTTTTCATAGCTAGAACGTTTGGAATTGGAGAGAGAGCGAGTTTGAAAATAAAAGTTTGCGAAGAAGCCACTCATCAGAAAGTTTCTGGCTTTGAAAAGCTCCTTCCGATAGCTTTTATAGAAATGGGAAGAAGAGGGCAATTTTCTTCCCTTTTATCCATTTCGTAGTGTCAACATAATTCTGCAACTTGCTTTGTAAGTACAAACACATTAGCATTAAGTTTTTTTACACCATTAAAGTAAAAAAAAAAAGAGACATTATTTGAGTTTTAATTGAGAGAAATGTAAGATACGATATTATGCTATTTTTTATGTGCAATGCAATTAAACCTATTAAACGAAAAAGAAAAAACCAAAATACAATACCCTGTATTATAATAAACTGGTTTCTGTCTTGAACAATCCCTGTGTAGTTCCATGCTGTATTCCTGCTTCTTGGTAGGATAGGTTTGATTTTCGTATCTGCATCATTTTCTAAAGGTAGCTTAATACACAACGTACCACATAGGCTACTGCGGAACACTATCCTGTACAAATGATGTTCCTTCACTAAAAGCTTTGTGAAATTTAGTGGGTTGAGAATGAAAACATTGATATTGTTGCTAAATCGAGTTTCACTTGTAAGTATTTATAGTTAGTTATACGTTTGGAAGTTCTCAATACCACATTAAACATGTGATAATATTGTGCTGATTGTGCCAGTTCGTTTGTATTCGTTTGTTTTCATGTGTATTTACTGGTAATTCTTTTCCCGCGGCACATCTGCAACGCAAACTAGTTCTTATCAGCTTCACCCCCCCCCCCCCTCTCCCCCCCCCCTTCTCTCGCCACTCTTTTCCTTTCGTGTTATTGTCAGTCAGTCTGTCTACTCCACTTCAACGACATAGTTCAGTTCCGTAGTGACACATACACAGTGCAGTGCAAACGTGTGGTGCATCTCTTCTCTAGACTCGGCTAGTGGCAAGCTCTACGCCCCGGACATCTACACTGAGCGTTCGGCTCCCGGCATCTTCATCGTCATCTTCTTCATTGGGTTTCTCTTTGTTCTATCTACATTTTCTATTCTCCTCCTTCCTAGCCATGGCTTTCTTTCATTCTGTTTCCACCTGACGTGCCGACAAACAACACGCTGTCATCTCTTCACCTGGGCAGGTAAATACAAGTAAGTCGTGCGTGCGCAATGAAAGACCCAGAATACTCTAAATTAAACTGTTATTTTACAGTAACCTTCATTTTTACTCAATTAATAGTTTGCAAATACAAAAACAACATGCTCTTATTTAAGATGAAAATAATAATTAAATATTCTACCGTGCTTCTTATTTCATTACTACTTGCTTTTTATTTTTTTATAATTAAATGTTAAACTTTTATCTTAATTAAAGTGTTGATTAGTTTTGCTAAGTTATTTATATTTTCGCAAAAGGACAGAAGCGAATGGAATAATTACTTTATGGAGTGAGTGAAGAGATGAGTTGCGCTCTGGTTGGCGGACGACGCCTTGTACTGCACTGAAGAATGTCCGACTTCCAAACTCGCGACCTCCTTTGACTAAGTAGACTTTAAAACAACTTATCCAACTATACCTATAAATTCCTAAAGCTTCTTACCTTCAAGTACTGACCCAATGCAGTATGTTCATCAGTCTTAGGAATCTAGCACAGTTCGAATAATATATAAATTGAACACATTTTCAAGTTAACTTTAAAGTGTTGACTCGAAAATAGGTTAAGCTGTTGTCTTGAGGATTCGTTGTTGAATAATGGGTGTGAGTTTCTTACAACATAAAGTCACGGCATGTGGGAGAGGCAGACATTTATAATTCATTATATTCTATTTCGACTCATTCTCCTACCATAAATCGAAAAGTGGTTGAATTGTACCTTTCCATTTATGAATGGTTTCATTAATAATGTGACCCCAGTCAAACACAAAATAACAGTGGAGGATCTAGAGGAGGGTTTGTAGGAACGACCCCCTTTCGAATGTTAAAAATGTTAATATAATTTTCTAAAGATTGTGCGAATGCACAATATGTGATTACATAATACGGCGTTAGTGAGTTTATCAAGTTTGATTTGGATACTTTTTTTTTTAACTATACGCACCTCATTCTGATCCCTATTGAACGCAAGCAAAACAACATGGTACCGTGTCTACCCATAATGCCTACCAGTGACAAAATTGTTAGAAATATTTAATTTTTCTCACTGCAATTAAGGACTATATATACATAGTTCACCCTCGACCAGAAGATATTAAAGGCTGTGTATATTATAGATACGACACTAAACCCCTTTGATTTACATACGCATCGAGAAACTACATTTACTTGCCTGCATATGCACTGGGTGAAAATTACAAATGATCATATTCTTCAAAATGAGAAGAAAATCATGTTGCACAATTAAAAATACCAGCTTGTGTAGCAAACAGCAATCTACAGCCCTCGGTATTTATGCTGGATATATTCTTAACGTGTTACGTCAGCAATATAGTGTAGGCACACTGAGTCACGCCCTATAGGGTTTAGCCCGCAAGTTCGCGGTCGAGCCCCCTATATCTCTAGAGAGTGGCTGTGTTCGACACCAACTCTAGTTACAGACAACGACTGGGGGTTTGATTCGGTTATAGCTGTTCATAACTTAATTATTGTTCACCGCACGCGCACGCTGATATTTGCAACAATAAGCCATCTCTAGATCACAATGAAGGGGTTTAGAGCTCATTTACAGGTGTTAAGTAGAATTAGCGCTAAATTTAGTAGTAAACTTGATTAAAACCCATAGTCATAGTCAGCCAATAGGGATTGAAAGCTTTATGTCGCTTGAACTCGAGGGTTTTAACCGTCTAATGTTCGCGGGGGTTGAGTAAAAACCCTAATTAGAAACTGCATATAACATTTCACGATTTCATTAGTCGAGACAAACTTCCAAAGGTGGAATTGATATTTACGATAACAATTAAAAATGATAACATCAAACTCGATCGGGGATTGAACTCAGATCACCCGCATTATTTTTTATTTTTTTTTTAAATTATTTATTTAACGTCTATCCTATTCAGTTATTAAAACTGATTTACAATGGAGGACAACTAAATAAATCTAAGAACATTGTGCGAAGCTAAAATAAACTACATTTAAGTACATATTATTTGAAATAGTAGCATTACAACAACAATGCATTTAAACACAACAATTTTGTTAACAAATAAAAATGATATAAAATGTATTTAATGAATGAATCAAATATAAAAAGGGCGGTTATCGTTAGAACAACGCTTGTTAAGCTAGAGACCCGGGTTCAATCCCCGATCGAATTGGATTCTGTTATTTCTGTATTGCATTTCACAAAATATGTCAAACATGATGCGTGAGACATTTTACTAATATTATTTCCTTATTTCATTAGATTGTAATATTGTGTAGAAACTAGAAATAGTGAAGAGTTGGAATAAAAATGACCAATAGTAATTTTATATCTCTCTATCTCAAAATCTGCATTTTGAATGAGAACCATCACCTTTATCACGTCAGTCAAGAATGTCGGTGGTAGGGCACTATTCGGTGAACTTGATTAAGCTACCTATATCGGGAGATGAACAAGTAATCCAAGCCATTTAATGAAGAGTAAATTTGTTTTAGGAGTGTCAACCGTTTGGTCATAATGCGCTTCACTAGCCTATAGGAGATTTTGGAGGACAGACCTGTTTTGAGAGACCCAGCCTTGGAAGGGTGGTTTTATCATGTTTCACGTCACTGATGATCGTTGTTGTCGTTGGGGAGGTTTTCGTCGGGGAGGGGGGGGGGGGGGGGGTCCCTGACCACTAATGCCATGAGCTCATCTATAAAGATAAGTAGTCTACTCCTGTAATTAAAAGCTGATGTTTGCTAGATGGTCTTTGGCAGCAGAGGAATATCCACGGTCAAATTCTACCCCGAACCCAGACGGGGGAGTAGTTTTACTACTCAATACTACTTACCTGGTCACCATCGTAGGTCCACGATCCGAACTTCATGAAGCAAGTCTGTTGGTCGAAGGGGAAGTAGCGCACATCTATCTCACAGGAAGACTTGAAGATGGCGGGCGGCGTCCACAGAACCTTCCCCGTGTGATGCAGCACAGCCTTCGTCATCGTCGTCACTACGTACTCGCCGTCCGCGCTGAAACACACGGTTAGGTACATTATGGAACACATCTATCTCACAGGAAGACTTGAAGATGGCGGGCGGCGTCCACAGAACCTTCCCCGTGTGATGCAGCACAGCCTTCGTCATCGTCGTCACTACGTACTCGCCGTCCGCGCTGTAACACACGGTTCGGGATATTTTTAAGTCACCATCATACATTTTTTATATTTTACCTAGGTAAACGTGTTATAGGTGCAATGCATGCACCTCTTCAGGTGTCTAACTAGGTATGTTGCGGTTAGGACAATTGTGAATGGATGTCCGAGGATGTTTGAGATGACTCGAACCCTTGCATTTGCATTAAAAACTAAGGAAAACCTCTCTAAACACTTCAGTTAGGTTTGTCGATCACGACGGGATTCGAACCTGGGAGCTTCGGAATCAGAGTCACGCTTTTGAGCCAAAACTGCCGATCATTATCATAGGAAAAGGACAGCCCTTTGCTTGACAGATTTATCCACAAACGGGTTAGGTCATTTTGCATCATTATAATCTATATATAAGGCACGATGTGGAAAACACAGGCCTCAGGTTGAAATATTCATTCATATGCGAAAAGGGAGGGTAGTAAGTTTCTAGTATACTAACCTAATGGACTGTGCTGACTGCTGACCCTGAACAGTCAGCAGAGTTATATTCTGCGCCAGATTCTGCTCCAAGCTCACACAGAGAACGTTTCCTTTTCGGGGATGATTAAGCCTCGCTTCTAAGCAGATTTCAAGCAGCTAGGTTTCTGACCAATCGCAATGCTTGGCTCATGCGACCAATAAACAGCGCGATCAAGTTAAGATAATTTTTACGTGGTGACTCGTGCCACGTATTTCACATGTCTTCAAGAAAATAAGGCTTGGCGTGATTGGCTTGACCTAAGTTGAAGTAACTTTAACTTGCTATCTTGCTTATCGGGTCATCGCACTCGTGTGATGTAGTTTATTGGCTAACCTATCGCAGGGGTTGATAATGAAGTATACACAATGACCTCGTCGTTACATACAGGCGAGCACGGCGCAGCGCGAGAGACCACATTGTTAATGGATTTATAGCTGTGGTCGCGTGGTCCTAGCATTGTGAGGTGAGCAGCCTAGAACCTATTCCGAAGGAGAAATCGATTCATCATCTGTTAACGTGGTATCAATGATAATGCGTGTTATTTTAATGTTGGCCTATTCACTTTCTATTTAATTAGCTTCGTAGTGATAGGATATAATTTTAATGAATATAATTCCCATTAGTTTACGAAAAATCACGTATAATGCATCGAGCCTAGTGGCGTGAAAGTAGTTTAAAAAGTTGCATACACTTCATACAAGCTCAAACTCAAAATATGTGTGGAAAGCTATCAGTCATAATTAAAATTGCACTGCATTAGTTTTACGCGAATCAATTGGTTATTATTAATGAAATAAGTTCAAAACATTCAAAATGATTTGTTTGGTAAATCTATATTTCTACCAGCTCTATAGAATATATCTTTAACTTGCGCAAACAAGTTCCTCGTGTGACTGCACGCATTTCACTACAAGCAAGTAGCATAGCATAAAATTCACACACTCAATCATGCACTACTACCAGACCAGCCTATATGTTAGAGACAGGAAGATGGATAACCTCACTTAAAAGGCTGTGGGTACACACAGTGTATAGAAGCCATTCACCATCAGCTCGAGTGCTCTGATATCAGATACATTACCGTGTTGAAGGTTCAAAGAAAAAAAAACACCGATGCAATAGGTTATGAATACTACTTGGTTAACCCCCTTCCCTCTCTATGGCACCGCCAGCCCACTTAGTATAAATATATTATTATGAGTCACGCGGTTACGTCATCGATTCTGTTATTATTGAGACAGCGAATAATTCCATATTCATGTTAATAGGCCTAATATTAAGTCATCAATCCGCTGAACTTTATCCTGTAATATAAAGGCTCTTTAGATAAGGTAATCTTATAAACTAGTATGTTTACTACGTATTATTAGTTGAAGTCGCTGGAGAAACACAAGAGATGAATTATTAAGTATAATAGTATAACTTAAGATTAATTCATGCATGTGATGGAGTATTATCTATCATTGTTGAGTTTTTTCGGTAGGTTAAGCATTTTAAAATATTTGTTTTTTAGGATAAATATATCTCTATTAATTCAACGAATCAATCCAGGCGATGAGTTGTGATAAATGTCGATAATATCTTCAACATTCAACATGGCTTTATAGGCATTCGAACCCACGTCACATGTTTGGACTTGGCACGAAACGAACCGTATAAGCCATCAAGCATGTCATGCCATTTCACACTTTGTTACCTACTGTTGAAAGGTTGCAACGTCAATTGCTATATTATTTATTATTTTCATTGTGCTATAGTTAGGTATTTTGATATTGTTTCAAGACAGCTGGGGTACACAGTCGTGTACCCGTCGTATACGTATACGACACGTGTCTAGACGTCAAGATATGGTGATGCAACTTTAATACTATAATTTTAACTTTATATCCCGAAGACTTCACCGTGTTCTTCTCCATTTTACTGCCTTAAAGTGAAAACAAGAACGACAATAATTGGCATCCAAGAAGGAAACAATGGGAGCCTAATTGACCAACTAAAGATTTACTGACTGCTGCAGCTGAACATTTCAAATCAATAATTCGTATTTTAATAAAAACTACTAACTAAATTTTATTACCTCAACGATTGCTATGATTGTTACACTTTTTTTAAGGATTTCATACACCATAAAACTATCGATATATTTTATTTCAATCTGAATGTTATCGAACCCAGTCAACAAAATTTAATAGGCTTACAGTAGACTTCTTGAATGTGAACAAAGTACTTAATCTACAAGTACGACTACTTTTACCCGATGACAAAAAATGTCCAACTAGTAGTTATATAATAATAATTACATAAATTCTTAGAAAATGTTATTTAAATTGTCTTTAAATTAAATCCTACGTGATACTTATTTCAAGCACGAGTACTGGAATACCTAAAATCGGTAATCAACCGATTGCCGAAGCAGAATACAAAAATAAATCCTACATTTTTTAAATTTCTTGGTGATATATTATTTATATATTATATTATAATTATCTTGGTGGTACAAAACCCCGAAAATCTTTGTCCCGAAAGTGCAAAACCCCGAAAGTGTAAAACCCCGAAACAGTTAAATCACTGAAAGGGTAAAACCCTGAAAGTGTAATCTTCTGAAAGTACAATGTCCCGAAAGTGCAATTCCCCGAAAGTGTAATTCCGCGAAAGTGTAATTCCGCGAAAGTGTAATTCCGCGAAAGTGTGTTTTATCGAATTTTTGGGGATTTCCACCTTTCGGGATAATGCACTTTCGGGGTTTTGAAATAGATTCTTCCTTTTCACTGGTGATAGCCTCGCACCCCTGACCCCAAGGATAATCAAAGCATTCTATATCATTCTCGTCAAAAGAAAATATCAACAAATAAACTTGTGTCAATCGGTGGTCAATGTTTGGTTTTATTGTGAGGTAAACACACAGACGGACGGACAAAATTGTATGCACCTTTATCTTGTACATATTGTTATTTACGTTACACCCTCCAAACTCACCCCCTACTATATGAGGGTTAGCAATTGTGTTCAATCGCCTGTGAACGTGGTCGCTATTTCCAACCACCTGAGCGCGGAGAGATCCCCAATACTGCGCGCTACATTAACCAAGCAGGACCTGCGCTTCGAGTTCGGTTTACAAATCATTTCAGATTACAACGTAGAGAAAATTCCCGCTTTTTACTTGCGGCGCTTCGTCCACTAAATCTACACAGTGTTTTATATTGGTTTGTTGATGTGAGTTATCAGTGTGTGCGCATAACGTGGCACTCATATGTTGACAGCGTAACTGTGTGAAAATAGTAATTTGGAAGGACCAAAGACAGAGTGTGAAAATTTGTTGACACCCAAATTGTCGTTTAACCGTTTTACGGACTAATTTATGATAATGACACTCTGATTAAAAATGAAATTGAAGATTATATTTTTTCCTAGTTTTTAACTTACTATATATCTATGAATCTATACATTCTCTAAAATTCGTGTAGATTCGTGTAAGATTCATTCATGTAATGAAACCATTTCGGAAAATAAATAAAGTTTCACTCGTGGAAATTAATTAAATAATTGTGAATATTAGTGTCAAGTTCAAGTTCAAAGAACGGCCAGGGAGTTGAAAATTGAAGCGTTCACACCATTTTACATTTTTAAGAATTAATAATTATAATATTACATTTGATTACCTATGCGATAATCGTCTGTAGTTATTTGCCTGTAGTCTACCTTTTCAAAACACACTGCAACTTTTCACACAAAATGTGGTGTTTCTTAGGTATGTGACTCTCCTACCGAACTTACTGCGATCTCAAAGTCTTTCTTAACTCCGACAAGAGATTGACCTACCTCGAATGTTTAAATACTCGCTTCTGTTTATAAAACAACGGAGAATTACTTAAATATAACGTATAGTTTCAAGCTATACAGTAATTTTATTTTATTTATTACGCATGTTTAGAATGAGCATGAGCCAGTGGTAATGTAATAAAGTAGACGCAATAATAAAATAGTGAGGCATTTTTCAATTACCTTGTGTCAAAGTATAGTCGTTTTTTATAAAAGAATGTGCAAAGAAAACGTGTCTGAGCCAGCTAATACATGTTTAAAATCCAATTCCGCCATTTTATTTATTTAAAGCAATGCGGCGCCACCCCACGGCTGTATGACGGCCTAATGGCATACATACGCTCAGCTATGGAACCCATTTTAGACTCAATAAAGGCAGCCCTGCTTACTTTAGCATAGCCCATATTTCACGTCACTAACTTGGTTAATAACCTGGCAAGGCACAGTTTTCTGGCGCGCGATCTGCCCGATATATTTCGTGACCCACTCTTCTAGACTTCACAGCCAACCGTGAAAGTCAAAGAATATTTTATGATGCGAGTTTTTTGAAGGGTTCGTTCAATTATTTCCTTCCAGGTCACGTTCTAATCCATCCCACCCTTCTTTTTCACTGCACTGGCATAAATTCTAAAAGGAACCTCTCCAATTAAATCTCGCTCAACTGAAGAGTTATTCAATCAATGTCCATGCAAGCTAAACGCGCCAGCTGTTCCATACGAGTGGAGACCGGTTTATAGCTATCCAGTGGTGGTGACGAGAGCCGGCGGACATGGACCTTGTCAAAACGCCAAGGTTTTTCAACAATCCACATTGTTAATTCAATGGCGAATCAAATCACAACAGTATAATATAGGACTGTTTTGCTAGAGCTGGTTTATTGGCAAACAGATGGGTGAGTGATGCCAAGAACTGTGTCGTTAGATGGATGCGTGTGGACGGATGTGGACGCTCGAGTGGGCCCCTTCCACATCCGACCAATCAGAATGTTAAACTATAGAGCGCTGAAGTCGATTCAAACCAAAGTATGCGCGCGGCGCTCTACTGAAGAAACAATACATAAACAATATCCGAATAAAATAAATAAATAAATTTGTGTTTAGAGTCTACCCACTCAGTTATATAACTGATTTTCAGTGGGGGACTGTAAACCAATGCTACCAAGCCAACCCTATAGGCCCCGACTCAAACGACGAACTCCAAAGTCATGAACTATTATGTTTAATTGACAAAATAGAATTTGGATGAACTATTACGTTTAAATTAATAGTTGCAAATTCTATTTTGCAAAGCTTTTCAAGGATGTTGTTACGATTCACTGTACGTTTATGAATTAAGAATGCGCAAATGTGGAAGGGAAGATGATCTCGGTCCTTTTTTTAGATCTCACTACTTTTGAGTGTGTAAGGTTTGGCTGTATTTTTACAAGTTTTTTGTATGCGTGGAATCATAGTTGGCAGTGGAAATGGCGATAATTTAAATATATTATCGTTACCAAGAGTTCATTGAATTTGATTTATAAAGGTTTAGTGATACTTATTGTATTGACAATATTGTTTGGAATTGTATTGGCATTGTTGGTGTACAAAGATTCGTTCAATCATTTCATTCATAGCAAACGTTTTATATATGTATCGAAATATGACAAAATATATTTATGATTTGTTCCTGATTTTTGAGGGTACAATTATGATGGCATCAATCCATATATTATGGAATTAGAAAATAAGTATTGAGTAACACTTCACTTGATGACATCGAAAAAAGATGTCCCTCAAAACGTCTTAATGATAGAGGAGTAAATTGTCAGAGCTGGCACGCAAGACTCTAATGACCAAGGTCGTTGACTTGATTCCCTTAACATCAATCGTGACTGACGTTTTTTAGTGGTTCTCCTTAGTCGTAAAACAAATGGTGGAATTTTGTCTTACAAATCGCCCTCAGACTCGCTTTTGCCGCTGTTGTAATGGTTTGAAGTGGGTAACACTAACTTTAAAAGCCTTCATTTGTGCAAAACTGGCACAAATAAATACTATACAATTATTACACCTAAGTGATCTAAAATGGTTTGGTAAATAATATTCTTGTAATAAATAAATTAAATTAAATTTTGCTCTGTTCTTTGGCACAAAACCATTTTTTAATATAACAATATTTCGTAAGCTTAAACCTTCCTTAGACTGCCAAAAAACTGCAAACTTAGTTGGAAACTTAAGAAATAACATGTGATAAGTTATTTATTAAAAAAAGTAACAAACACATAACAACATTACGGTAGATTACTAACTTGCTATACCCTTACAGAAATTTCGGAGCACTTTTTTGATTTGAAAATACCTCTAATAAATATGTTTTCTAACTATTATAACTGCAATATCCTTGATCACGAATGTACAAAACGATTTTGATGTGACACTTTGAATGTATAGAGCGTGCGGCGCGTTCGTTAGAAAGTATTCTTAGGTTGGTACGTGTAAACGCTTAGCTTTGATGGGGTATTGTGTGCTGGCTTGGTCGTTTCGTTATCTCGACTACGATAACGACTTGAGAAGATAGGGCTAAAAGCTTAGTGAAAAAGTGAAGAAGGTAACGATATTCCTTGTCGTTCAAAGTTTCCAGTGATGCTCTGATTCTTTGGGACAAAAGGTAACGCAATTAGTAATGACGCCATTGAGAATAACAAAGTCGTGTAACCGAGATCGAAAACTTATGTAAACAAAAAATGTCAAGAAAGAGCGGAAAAGACGATTAAACGGATAAGAAGAAAGCGATTTATTTTAGATGAATTAATGAGTTTGCGTTGGGGTTTTGAAAAGCAAATTTGCAAACTTAATTATAGCAAACATCGTGAAAACTCGTGTAAAAAAATGGAGCCTCCAGGATAATCAAACAAGACCAAACAAGCAGTAGGCATTCGCTGACTGGAGGTTGTTTTTAGCATGTTGGACTCGACACAAATTATAGAGTTCTTTCTCGCTTTAACTAGATACACATTGCTCCTTTTACTTAGGTTTTAAAACAATCTGTTTTTACGCAACACAAAATATAATATTTACAAAAAAAAATCAAAAACCAAAGATACCGGACGCTGACGTAAGGAACAAACCGATTGCGAGCGGGCTAAATATAATATTTATAATTATTCTATTCCAATTAAAAATTTGATTAAATGTTATTCAGTCTCTTGAGACGACAACAACATTCGCTGCAGACGAGTTAAAAGTTTATTATATTGCAGAAGAAAATAATAATTACACTAGTGTTATTATTATTGCAAATGTATAATAAGACTGAACACTAATACAATACGAGCATAAAAAGCAGATGGGATATGTTTAAGCCAAACCTTGAGAGTATACCATGAAAATGACGGCCAAAAAGTTATTTCGTCTTGTGTTATCCTCAATGTTATGCAAACACTCAGAACACATGCTACTTAATCATTTAATCTTGAAAGGAGACATATTGTGCGCGTAGTTTATACAATATAAATGCCACGCCTAAAGTGAAGAACATTCATTACTGGAAGTTCTTCGGAGGATTCTCGAAACAATACTTTGAACGCGAGGCGTAACGTCGTTGCTTGAAGAGCTCTACGACGTCTGATAAGCCAAATAAATCATAAGGGCGCGCGTTTGGCTCGACTCAGCAGTCCACTAATGAAAACGTGCAACGTTGCATACCAAGGAGTACGTGTTACCCGCGCGCGCGGTTGCCACTTCGCTCTCATCTGCTCCACTCCACTCCACTCACTCACTCACTCACTCAGTCAGTACCCGGGGATTACCAGTACACGTGACGCACAGATGTTCACACACACTGCTACCTCCCTCGACTCGAAGACGAACAAAATTGATGAAGTTAACAAAGAAACATAATTGCGCCTCTTGCTAAAACTTTTGAATTGGCAATCATTTTCTCGTGTAGACTTTAAAATTTATAGTTACACAATTGGCAGAAATTGTTTTATTTTGTTTGTATTTATGAATTTAGTTTTATTTAGTTGTCCTCTATTGAAAATCTGTGTTTAAAACGTTTTATAAATAAAAAAATAAATACAAATCATAGGTATTTTTAATCATTACATAAATTTGTCGTAACCTTCATTATTGTTATCGGTGTTTATATTATTACAATACTAAAATTCTTTCATGCATTTTGCGAACCAAATGACTCATAATTTGACCACCACTTGACTAAATACTTTTCTTAAGTTTTTCTGAACATTTACAATTGAAGGATTGACCTAATCCTTCGGGGGATCCTAGGATTCTAGGGAATCCTAGGATCCTAGCGATCCAACTTCAAAATGGAACATATTTCTTGGTGAAGTAAATTACTATTTCATACTTTCTTTGTATCTACCACATTCGCTTTAGTGATTATCAAATTAATTTTTATTATGTAGCAGTCATTTGCTTTGAATAACCTTTCTTTGTATAATATTTAAATAATTAAAATACTTTTTATTTTCCGTTTTGTTTTTGCGTGTACATGTCATATCCAATTTTATTATGTAATAAACTTTACACTATGCTATTTGACTAGCTATGTTATGAATAAACAAGTGGAACCAATAATAATTTCAAAAGGTTAGCTTTCGCTCGAGGGCAACCATTTATATTATAATTGGAATTGTAAAATACAAATCAAATAGCTGATGTGTGTATCCAATTCTGTGCCTAAAGGCAACATAACGTACAGCTGGCACGAACATGGCGAAGGCCTGCCTCCTGTCGGCCGTTCAGTGAACTACTTGATGTTTGAGGGCGGAGAAGTGCACTCTACGTAGAGGTTATCAAGAAGATAATGGAGAAGCTACTCCTGGGATAAAAAATCCCCCCCCCCCCCATGAGAGAGTTACTTCATTATATATTTCATCGATTACTTTACCTCATACGGTAGTAGTTTAATTTACAGGCGTCATGCATTGAGTTTAGCGAGAGTAAGTATTTCCATCGTGAGAGGTTAATTCTAATGAAATAATGACAATGCAAAACTCCTTTGCGACAAAGAAATCCCACATAGAGAGTTCAGTCAATGTATATTTACTCGATCTTTAAATCATAATTGATTGAGGGTAATTAATACAGACATCATCGCTTCAATATTTTAGTTCAGTTAAGTTTAAATTTCTGGGAATAATGATTATTTAACAAAATGTACTATTACAGTCACATTGGTAAAACAATAATATACCATTTGCAGAAAAGAAACAACAAATAAGGAGAATGACATCCTTGGTAATTGTGTACTGATACTTAACCCTAGAAATATTGATGAAGGTCGCCAATGAATACAACATTCAAAGGTCCTTAATTTTTGATCGCACTTACATATTAAAGTTGACACCGAAATCAAAGAATATAGACAGCCAAAACGTTACCTATAAACGAACGTACCACATTGTGACAAGAGACACAAAAAAACCCCCTGCAGAGTACATGGCATAACGTTGATTCAGTGTTGAACTAGTGTACCTTTGGGATGAATTTGGCGAACCAAATTTATAGAGCCTCCATATATTACCAAGTATATCTGTGAGGATACGATTTAATTAACATATTCTTGTCTTTAACTAAGTAAGTTATAGCTGCATTTATAATATTATTTTGTTCGCCATATCACTGTTTTTGTACTAACAAGCGTGATAGGGAGAGAAGCTACATAATCGACAGATCGTCGAAGAAGAAAGTAAATATCAATGCGCTGTGCTTTGATCTTTTTAGTGGCGGCGCCGAGTTTAAGACAAAGCTTACCATTAATAATCTTAGCCTTTTATTATTATTCTTAAATCGATTAATAATGAAGATACATATGCATACAGGTTTGTACATACATGTACAGTTTCACACACACGCGTACATTATCGTTTGATGGGTCGAAACATGACCTACGTCGACTAATAAAAACAAAAAGGAAAAGTTCAGAATCTTTGCTGGTGTTGTGATGTGTGTAGTCTCCTGAGATTAAAACAGGTAATAATAGATGCGCCCATCTTCACGTCTTTCCGTCATTTCTTAAACAAATTCTCCAACAAAGATTGTGTTTTATGCCTTCTTACGCATGAGGTGCACGATACATAAATATTCTAGGTGCAGCTTGGCAGGCTTCCATGCACAACCTCTTGAGAATACAACCAATATTTTAAGCCAGCTGCAGAAAGCTTTTGAGCTAGTTTTTGTCTATTTCCAAATACCGTCAAAGAAGTTGTTAAAAGCGAAGGAGAAATATTACTTAGTTGTTAAGCTCTTGTTTAAACACTTATCGACTGCTTCGAACGTCTAACTTGGCTTAAGTTTTTGAAACTTCAACTACATCTTATATAGATGACGAGAATGGTTTACAACTGCAAGTATACGGAAACAATAAAGTTGGAATGAGTTTTAGGATAAAGTTTACATCACCGAAACTAAGTCTTATACTCTCAATTCCCTCTGGATAAGCTTATAAACGTGTTCGAGCATGCGTGTGCAAAGCTGAAAGTTGGAAACGGTTAGTTTAGGTTTTATGTATGATACGCCTAGTACTAAACATCTCCAGTGGATTGTTTTTAATGTTAAACATAATGTTCTATATGTAAATCATTTTAATGGAACTTTTAAGTCCTATTAAAAAAATCAAGCAAACATTTAGTTTTTGTGGGGCATAATTTTATGTAGGTTTATGATCAGTATATATGAATGTTATCAATTACGTAGATAGATTTGCAGAGTATAAAAGTACAAAACATGCGGTGGAAATTATGTTTTCGTTTTCTGATGTCCAGCGTTCACCACCTGCGTTTTAGGCAATTTTCTATTTGCTCTGCTGAATGACATCACAGTTGTTAGAAATTTTGAACATATCTAAGAAAGTGGAAATAAAGGTTTCTATAGTAACACATTCGTAAAATTTGTTTTGAAATAATTTATAAAGAATAAATTAGATTTCACGAATTTAAATTTTGTTAAAAAGTCCAAAATTGACTATATTCGTGAATTTTTTCTGGCTGATCAAGTCAAAATTTTGAAAATCTATGACTGTAAGAACATCCATGTATGCTTTATTGACAAGTTTGAAAAATTGCATATACGTAGGATGCTTTTTGGCCGAGCAAACTACTATTTACTAACTGTCAAAAGGGTGGTGAACCCTAAACACTAAAATGCATCAACTAGGATTTTGGGGAAAATTATTCATTGTTACAAATTGTAAAGAAAATTGCATTGTAGTAACATTTTTTTTCAATCTTAATTTCTCATACTCATTATTTAGATGTAGACCTAGTTTGTTGTAGTTTTATTGCATAGAAATAAAGCTAAGCCATTCTGCCATGGAGCTAACAAGCTAGCTCTTTTTAAGTTGCTTAATAAATATCTGTACTCTGCTAATATAGGTGTGTTTACTGTTTGTCATCTACCACTTTCTGTGCTCTTGGTTTACCTGTTCTGTTTGGTGTGTTACATATACTAGGAAAACGCTTAAGTCCCGCCGCGTTGATGGATGAGCTTTTTAAAGTTTTTAGTTTGCGTGGGATATCTTTACTTTTGCAAGTGCTTTGTTTTGCTGCCTACGCATTGTAGGTGATTGTTGTCAAGTTTCTATTGTTACCTGTCAATTGGTGTTATTTACCGTAAAAAACTTATATTAAAAGCTTTATTTCTATGGATTCTGGCTAACTTTTTCAACTTTTTCTTTCAAAAGGTACTACATCACCATAACCTTAATGTCCATGTATAATATGAACGTTGTAGCCCCACCCGTTTGGTCAGAATTGGCCCAAATGGCACGAAAATATCGCACAAAAAATCAAAAAACTTATATTAAAAGCTTTATTTCTATAGATTCTGGCTAACTTTTTCAACTTCTTCTTTCAGAAAGCAATACATTACCATTACCTTAATGTCCATGTGAAATATGAAAGTTGTAGCCCCACCCGTTTGGTCAGAATCGGCCCAAATGTCGAGAAAATATCGCACTAAAAATAGAAAAAAAATCGTAAAAGTACGATATTCATGAGAAATATTTCTTCGATTGCACCCAAAATCGTAGAAAGTCTAATTTCAGAGATTTTGAAGGTCCCCTCCAATTTTCATCAAGATAGGATATGCCGTTTGCCCGGTAGAGAGCAAACAGACAGACAAAAAAAAAACAAAAAAACACCCGAGCTAAATTTTTTGGGGGTCGGTGAAGTTGAAGTTTTCGCTTCGCTTATCCAATTATGTATGTGTATTTGTAAAGTTTGGAATTTGTTAAATAAATAATAATAATAGTAATAATGATAATAATTCAATTGGATAATTCGCGTTTAACTTTACGAGCATCAGGAATTTGTTTCTTAAAAGTTACAAATTTGTATTAAACTTTAATACTTAATTGTATCTAATATATTTTTATTAAGAAAGTGTTTTAGGTGAAATAATATCACCAATAATAATAATATAAGCGATAACAAAATTTGTTTGTTTATCTTCGCCATTATGTGCCTTTGGCAAAGGACATAAATACTCTATGACCAGCTTAGGGAAGGTATTATAGCGGTTGCCCACTTAGAACTGTTATACGCGAGACCTTCCCCACAGGTTACTTAGATTTAATGAATGAATTGTATTGAGGGTTCCATAATTGAAATTAAATACCCCGTCGTAAGCCCTGCTGTGAACCATGCTAAGTCCTACCTTAGAGCCGCTCTCGACCTACCATACCACCTCTCGTTAATTATCTTGAACCACGTTTTAAGAGAGTTTAGAAAAACTTTGACACGTTTTACATAATGATTTGCGAAATTAATAAATAAACAAACATATTTTTATTCTGTTGTGGATTAATATAGACTTTTTAAAGATTAGTTTTAGAAAAAATAATTACTTGGTAACGCTTTCGGAGGAAGCCGGCGTGATTTGATGTTCGGCGCGTTCGTTGTCCTGCAGCCATAAAACATTACACCTTTCTACAACTTTGCATACGTGATAATTAAGGGGGGCATTTGTTAGCCCTATCATATCAGATTTTCAATATTTATCATGGATCTATCAGAAAATGCGTAGTTATTTGGATGTTTTTGACCATTTTGACATTTATTCAAAATTCTTGAAAATTGTTTTTTTGTTTATTTTTATATAATCAATTAATGGAAAAGTGCTATGATGGAAGCCTTCATTATTAATTCTTTCACAATCATATAAACTCACAAATAGATGCGACTAAAATTGTCTGATAAATTTGAAAGTGCGTAAAAAGAGTTTGCAGGCCTCCTCCTAACCATTCAAAGTTGTAATTCAATAACAGAATAGAATCTGTGAAGAAAGTCCTATAATCACGATTAATTATTCTATATCATGCGATGTATCATAGTCTTATATGCCTAAAATGGTAAAATGGTTTCTTAGAGACGAACTTTGTACTTCTCGCAAGTACAGATAATTAGCGCTTCATCACAATTAACCGATTTGGTTATTTATGCAAACATCCAACTCTACCGCTGACTAAACCCGCGGGTGTCCTGCTTTGCTGCTGACGCGTTAACCACTAGACCACCGGGATGAGGTAACTTAGTTGGAACCACAATCCAGAAGTAATCAAGTTATCGGCATGGTGGTCTACTAGTAGGTCTGCATGGCAAGCGAGACATCCGGCTTTGATCGCTACCCGAGTTACATTTTTAATTTCTAGATTGATTAAATATTGATATTCTTTTAATTTATCGACACAATTGCTTGGTTATTATTTATTGCAATTTTTTATTGTCCTTAATATATAAGTGATTTCAAAATGTAGTCAATGACGGAATTTAAATATCCAATATCCATCAACACAATTAAATATTAAATATTAAACTTAAATTTAATCTACACGTATTAACTGTTAATTATCAACTAAATTAATACAAAATGTAAGTATATTGGTGGGACAAGAGTATTAATTAATGAGTACTTTCATATAAATCATGTTATATGTTGTTTTGAATATAAGTTTTCATAATAAGAAACTGCTTGCAATGCTTGGCATTACTAACATTTCCCTTTCTGCGAATACATTAGATAACATGTAGTAAGAAGATGATGGTTTGACGAGCTGTCACAACGAGCTAGATAAGTGGAGGGGGGGGGGGAGAGTTGGAAACAGCTATGACATTGACGTGTAACTTGTTGCCTGTGTATCGATTGTGTTTGTGATGACGAATTATTCTACGATATGCGGGGATACGAGCTACGAATGCTTTTCATTAGATAAACAAGTAGGGTGGCTATAAGTTACGAGTTTATTAGAGGGGGTACTTCAAACACGAAACTAGAAATATTAGCTCACCCCCCCCCCCCCCCAAAGAGTGTCAATAAAAATCTAATCATGTCATCACTTACTAATTTTTATTATTTTTTAACAACTCGATTTTTATTGAAGAAGTAGTTCGATAAAATAATTAATGTTACTCATTTAACAGTTAGTTTCCATAATATGCTGGATTGAAAATAAAGACTTTCCATGTACTTGACCCTTTTTAATAAGAAGGTGGACTCTACTTTTCTAAAGCACAACAAAATAGTTCTATATTGATCGCATTGTTCATCCAATCGGCAAGTATAATCAGCTTGACAAAATACACTGAATTAAACATAATTCTACCAAAAACGTCTTCATGGTTAACTTTTATCTTGCTGAAGAGTTTTTCCGCGTAGCTGGTAGACACTAATTGGAGACGATGCGCTGCCGTAGGCGGCTGTCCAAAATCAATTGAATTAAGACCCGAAGTTGGCTGCTACACCGGGTTAAATGAGCTCGCTGCCTGCCCGAGCTGGTTTGCTCACACTTTCTCTGGCTTATCAAAGATGCAGCCGGTGTGAATAATGAAAGGCGAAGACAAGGTCTTGATGGTGTTACAAGGGTTGGTTTAATCACTTTACAAAATAATTACGGTTACTTAATTGGAAAAGACAAATTTAATCAATGCTTTTATTGCATTTATGATATTAACATGTATTATATATTTAAAAAACGATGACCTAAAAACAGTTTTTTGTGAACAGAATACCACATTGATATTGCAGCACATTGTTTGTCGTGGAAGATAGCAAAATATCTGCCGTTTACATCAGAGGAAAAACCCCTAGAATATGTTGCACAATTCTTACTTTAGTTCGTTTAATTTTGACTGTTAACTATTTGGACAAACCTGGGGCCCGGCCAAACAAACCCACCCTGTTTTTGGTAAATGTTTTTGTTAAAGAGGGGAACATTTCCAATTTATCTAGTCCTCTTTTGGAACTATTTTTTAAACAAACCGTAAACTTTTGATTTTCGATCGAGATTTTTGTTTTTTTTTTGTTTGAAAATTTGTCATAATAGTTATGAAAACCTTGATTTGTAAATTGTCACTTTTTTTGCAATAGTGTACTCTGGCATCGAATTGAAATTTAATGTCAAAGCAGTTTTAATAAAATTAATTCATATTATTTAAATGACTGAGCTAAAAATTTCCAATTTTTGCATTACAAGAGAATTCTGATTACATTTTGTATTATTCTACCACTATTTCAAGCTAAATTCCCTTGCTATTTATTTATATTCTAATTATTCTACATAACGGAAAGTGTGTTCCCTGATATGCACCACTTTTCAGTTAGTCTATCTGTCCGTCTGTGCGTGTTTCACTTCTCACGATACAAACGTGTGAACATGGCCTCCTCCGATTAACACGCGTTACCTGGTTGACATTGCCCTTGAACAAGGATGATACAGAATGTTTTTGGTGACCGTTGAGGCCAGGTGGATGGAGTTAGATTCATGTTTGTGTGTTGGACCCGGTACCTCCACCAAAACATACGATGTAGCTCATTGATTAATTGATTGATTTGTATTGCTTGACATCTCATATTAATACTATTAGGATATTCGAGACGATGAGTGGTGATAGATTAGGATGAAGGGTGAATAGAAGGGAGGAGGGGAAACCCGCACGTAGCCTACTCCTTTCGAATTGTACCAAGGGGACCAACGGCTTAACGTCCTTTTCGAAAGGACGGTTTAACCTTGACAGTTATTTAGGTTCCTCCACTAACCCGGACTGCCGAGCAGTCGTCGAGGAGAACGAAGCCGTTACACTTGCTCGCTAACCCTCCATCTGCTCCAACCAGCGGTATACGTGAGTTTCAGGGCAGAGCGTTCACCCACTCTCCCCCTGACCACGCACGAGGTTGCTTAACTTCGGTATTCGAGTGGGAACCAGCTAAGCGACCTCGCCTAAACCGCTCGCTACGAGGCTTATTAGTGTATCCTTCTTCAACAATCTTTTGATTATGTTGCTTAGCTCTAACTTGTTGGTATTTCCGTGCCCATGCATATGTAACTATAACTCGCACACGAAAATTGTGCGTGCCGTTTAATGCTTCCTAACAAATTAGAACATTTTAAATAGTTCTTATCTCTAAATTTTTCACATACTTATTATAAGTAGAAAAGATCACACGCGCGGCATGAATTTTTAGATGAGATCATTTTCTGAAAGATGAATATCTTACATCATCGTGTCTAATAGAACTGATAATAATTTAAACAACGGCCTAGGTCAGTTATTTAATGATGGAACGTTATTTAGAAACCATCCAGCATGGTGTGGTTAAATATTTACAATGTATTTTATGGTTTTTATTTATTTTCAAAATCGAATCTGGACGGTTTTGAAATATCATTCTATTAAAAAAATATATGACCTAGGTTATAGTTAAGAATTTTGTCACGTACGATAACATGTGCAGGTTAGCAAGTAATTGCATCAAATAAAGACTAGGTTGCATTTACTACCACGTAAACTGTAGCAGTTTATTAGATAAAATTGTCACCTTTATCACATTTCTAGACTTGGTATAAATTGAACTACATAAAATGGACAAGCACATGGTCCGTAACTTGCTCACATATTTTGTTGTGCACTTTGCAGTTTATACCGTTATTGGATTTATATACGTTTGCTGACCTATTACTAGAATATATCTAAGTTACGACGTTCACAGTTTTCCGTAACTTGTAACGGAGGAGTATCGTGGAACATGTGTGCAAGTTTTGTGAAATGGAGTGATAATATTATTATCGTCGTAAAGTGTACACGCATTTGCCCTGGGTTATCGTTTGAAATCGATTCTGCGGGCAACATGTTGTCAATAAAACCAGTCACTTTAATTTTCCTTTTCTCGTGTAAATTTGTAATGCTTTTTTTGAAATGAGTATGATTATATTTTCGCTCCCCATTCAAAAATACATTCTTTTTTGAGGGTGATGAGTCGACAGAAGATCGTAAATTGCTAACACAAAAGCTACGTAGTCGGTACTGTGAAGAACACATTCATTAAACTTGTTGTAATGTTTAAGAGATTCGTTAGTACGTTGTCCAGTTCACGAAATACAATCTTGCTTTAGCTTTAGTTATTCGACCTAAAAGCTTTAAAGGGGTATTCACCCGCTGAAATTAAAAAATAAATTTAATTCGGGCTAACTAGGTAGAAATCAACAGAAAAATTATTGAGTCCACCATGACCCTGAAAAAATGTTGAACTTGGTATTTTTCGAGCTAGATACATCGGAAAAATCTACCATAAGAAATAACATGGGGACGATCTTTATGCCCCGTGATCTTGGAGGATTTGGATCCGAAAAAAAAACTGGCCATTATTGACGTACTCGGTTAGCCTTTTCTGTAAATGTTCTATATTTGGTTTTGTAATTTGGGCAAGTGGTTCGGTCAAAATATGCTGATTGCCGAGAAAGGGTGTGATTTTGGGAATGCATATTTTGCGTGATTGAGTGTATATTTGTGCACAGTTTCAAGGCACGATGTAATAAAGTGGCATTTTAGATTGGTATGATGCTTGTATCTATGAGGAACAAAAAAGAAGCAAATTAAAGCCGATTTAAGAAATTTCCTAAAACGCAAATTTTCGCAAATTTCATGATCAAAAAAATTGATAAATTCGTGATAAAATCATAGTAACAAGATTTAATTTTTTAAACTGTCATTTGAGTGGAGTATTATGCTATAGATTATGTGGTTAAAAATGTTTTTTGGGGGCTATAGCTCCTTTAAGGAAAGCGACACCGAATGGTCGAAAGGCGGAAACTCTCGCAGGTACATTAAAATATAAATACAACTTAAAACTACACATTACGGTTTTAAGTTAAAATTATTTTCTTATTTTTGTAGTGTACATAATTATATTTTATAACACGATTCAGGAAAACAACGAAAGATCAGATAAGTCATTTTTATATGTAATTTTTTATCAGACTTATTTGTATGAGGTTCAGGCTATTTTGCTTCTTCATAATGTACGGGTAGAAAGTAGTTCTTTTGCGCTCTTCTTACATACATGGAGTTTTCATTTGATATAAAGTTGTATTAAAATGAGACTAAATGGTATTTATAACATTTCGTTGCATTCATGATATGAAGTATTTTGCTATGGCAATTAATCTGTTTTAATTGACAAAATACGTTTAAGTTACATACACTCTAAAGTTAACAGTCAATATATCAAGTTAATGTTTATTAGTTTTGTTGTGTGTTGCTTTGTAAAGCACTTATCTACAAAGCACCAAGCTGATATTTTACTGGACAAAATCAATCTCAACCTGTTCTGATACACGGATACTAATGCGATGGTCTTACATTGGATTTAGTAGTTCCCTCGACAGTTTAAATTACCCCTTGAGTCATAGCCTTGGAGCGTTTCTTGTCCATCACAAAGCCCACATCTCACATTAAGATTCCGACAGCTTTACACGAGTGAGAGTTGGTCGGGGAGCAGACTTGAAACAGTTCGGGTCTTGTTTACTTGACTGGCTGTCTGCACAAGTCATAACTTGACTCGTAGCCAGCCAGCCAAGTCACAACTTGATCATACAAACGATAGGTCAGTGGCTTATTAATGCTAGCTAATTATTCAGACGGCTATTCAAGTAGAATATCTTTGAATTGCGAGTGCATTGGGAATAGTAAAACTTGTTCTAGGATCTCAAACAAGAAATCTCGAATTTCACAAGAAAACTTGTAGAATACAAGTTTGAGAGAAGGACAACTTGAAATTGCTGCATAGAAATGGATGTTTAAAACTTTCCATAAGAATCTACCGCATTGAGTTGAGAGTTGTCAGAAGTCAATGTACCAACAAAAGACCGATCTAAGAGATCTTCTTGCTGGAAGTTCTCAACCCTAAATCCAAGAATCTCCGAAACCCCTACTTGACAGCTAGGCCAACCAACAACCCACAAAAGCACCGTAAACACCGAACTTTCTCAACTTTGTAACTGCAGAGATTTGCCCTTAAATGAAACTCTGACATTAACAATGAAACTTGTTACGACCACTTTAAAATCTTGAGTTATGTTGGAAGTGAAATTAAGATAGAGAGTTTACTTTGCTTTTAAATACTGTCAACATCTCAAAACCAACCGGATTGAAACGGATCGGATTCACCGGATAGTGTGGCTCGTTGGTCTTGTGGTTAGCGTATCTGCTTCCAATGCAGAAGGTCCAGGGTTCGATTCCCGCTAACGTCAGAAGTTTTTTAACTTCTGATTTGGACTTAAGTCCATCAGTTCTTATCTTAGGAGTTTGTAAACGGTGACTTTGGAGCCGTCCTAGCAACGAAGCACATAATAAATTCAGAGTTGTTCTGAATCGGCCTAGTTGATTCTGGCGTTGATCTGCGGGTGTTCGCACTGTCCATACCACGGATTGCTTTATTTCCTATTAACTCACTCGTCGATTGCGTCGGGGCCTACATGGTTGGCTTGGTCACTTTGATTTACTGTTTCCCACTGAAAATCAGTTATATAACTGAGTGGGTAGACTCTTAAATACAATTTATTATTTATTTATTCATTGCAATCTGAGACGTTTAAGGGAGTGCAGTAGTAGGCTAAGATATTGGTTGCATTAGAGGAATTTGTATGCTTTATTTAATTTTGTACAATTTCCATTATTATTTTCTTTTAAAATTTTCCACCCTTACATTGTTACTGACAGTGTTGATATTTGCATTTTACTTTTCCTATAGAAGTAAGTTTTTCCGATGTTATTATTGAATTACATGAGCTCAAATTTCAAATTTCGACACTTTCTAAACTTAAAATTAAATATAGTGGTGTATAATAGGCATACTAGAAATAATGTAAAAAGTTATCTCGAAACATTTTATACATGATTAAATTATTATTATCATTTATTTTAACTTCATAAATAATATGTTTAACCTTGGTTTTATAGAAGACGACTATGATTCTGTTATGATGGTATAATAGAGAGATACCATCATTCAATATACCATCACCATAAATATTATTAAAACAAAGTTTAGTTTTGGATAAGTTCGCCGCGTCACGAATCAATATTGTACGATCCACTACGTTTAGTTACCTCAGTGGGTAACATATTCAAGATATCTTATGCTAATAGGTGTTTGTGAAAAATACAGGAATTCTGTGTTTTTTTTTATACCTTGACGATATGTACCATTGTCTACGTCATTCTCACATTTATATTTAAAATTGCATTTGAGATACAAATCCATAGTTAAATTTTGAAAATGTTTTACGTGGCGTGTGTGTAAACCAATCTCTATTCTGCAGGGTTTTAATTACAATTTTAAATCTCTTAAGTTCATCCTTTTTTAGTTCTAAAGTGTTTTGAATTCTTCGAAATATCGAGGTCAACTACATTAGTTTTCATTACATGCAACCTCTTCCTAGATGACAAAGAAGTGAGATAATGAAGTTTGCGTATTTAATTAAAACATGTATGAGACAAAGAAGCAAAAATAGAATAATCCAGCATTGCACATTATTAATGCATTAAAATAGTTTTTCTACCCTGCTGCGCTTTATCTTGCTTTATTGCTGACAATGACATACTTCTGGCCACAGCCAACGTGCGCGACTCAGATAATCAAATGATTGTATTTTAAAATTGTATCAGTTAGATAAATAATATTTAAACGTGAAGTTCTATCGCTTTGGTATGCACTCGCGGGGTGTTGGACAGGGGGAGGAGATTCATTTAGTGATTATTGACTTGATTGACAGGTAGTAGATATTATAAGGTTGGGTAAAGACGTGCAGGAGAAACAATGTGAGACATAAGTGACAACACCTTCACTACACCACATTCAGTCTATGTTTCACGTTATTTTATCCTATTGGGGTATATATTGTAAAATACTATTTTATAAGTTAAAGTCTTATACATCACATTTTAAGTTTTAAAATATCATGAAATATTTCGAAAAATCATACTAAAGTACAAACGTTATGTGTTATTAAAACCATGAAAGATTGTTTATAACATTATTATTCAAAATAATTTTCGCTTCCGATAACAGCACAAATACAAAGTTGGATTACAAAACAATTACAACATTTTATTTTGATAATTAGGGTTCTAGAGAAATAAACTAAGTATTTTAATTTGCAGTTGTTTCAATATTAACCGTTGGGCACATTATAAGTCTCGAAAGATCGAGCTTATGACCGCCTCCTAATCCTATTGCTAAACCTATTGCGATCAACAGAACTTGTTTGCGATTGATCGCGCATGACAGAATTCGCGATTTAAAAAAAAAAAAAATTTGTTTAAAATACATTTTAAATAGAGATGATTTTTTTAACAACGCCGTTTCCAATTAGAACATTATTCCTTTCTCGCTTGATGATAAATCATCGTTGTTAGTTAAATATCTAGGACGGCGCACGTTGTAATTTGGAAGTCTAAAAGACAAATGAGAAAACGATTGCGCATTTCGATTCCCATTTCAAAGTTTTAATTTTGTTGGAAAAAGGAAAATGCTGCTCGATATTCATGTTTTCCGTCTCTTCGTTGCGAGTGGACGCTGGTAGAAAAGTTCCAGGCTTGGAGTCTGGTTGTACAGAATGGTCTGTTCAGGTTGTTATTCCCTGTGATTGTGCATGAAATTACAATTATTTATTTATTTATTTAACGTCTATCCTCTTCAGTTATAAAAACTGATTTACAAAGGAGGACAACTAAATAAATTTTATTACATAGATGCAGACACAACAATAGTGTGTCTTTGTCTAGTACAATATTAAATAAAATCGCTCCTCAATTTTAAATGTATGAATACCAAGTTTGGTTGACAAACGTAGCTTATCAAAACATACCTATATTGTAATTGATAAGTATTCATTATTACAAAATTTTAATTTTAGAAATAATTCTGTCCATTGAATTAACTTAAATTGATTTTTTTAAATCATGGGAAAGAACTTTATATATCTGTTGAACGGTTAAACCACAACTCTTTGGCCATAGCACTTTGTTTTTATCGAATGTGTTGACCAACTTGCATAACATCTATATGTGACAGTCATGTGTGTTTCTTGTTACAGAAAAAAAATAACAATCTTTAATCATGAACATCTTAAACTAAAACCTGAAATGACAACTTCTGCTGCGTTCTTTTAATATGTTTAATTACTTTCAAATACAAGTTTGAAACCATTAGGAATTTATAATTTTGTTAGATCTTGAACACAATTTGCTTTTGTGCTTCGTTTATAATAATAATGTTATCAATCTTTTATGTCATAATAAACACCTGACACAAACGCAACATTTTAGTCAATGTGCACATATGGCCTACAGGGCACAAGTTTGACGTATAAGTTATCACTATAGGCCTAGGTTAACAACATGAATGTGGTTATTGACATAAACACGCAACAAACACATCGTACTTCCAACAAGCGCATAATTGTAGAACAGTTGTAACCCTGTTATACAATTAACACAGTGCATTCTTCTTGAATTTTTATAAAACAATGTTTTAATGCCAGAAACTTATTCAGGTGAAACTCTTGTCGAGAAATCGAAACAATGAAAGAATCTACAATGTTTCATAATACGACAATTAAAAAAGTTAAGTTTTATGCCTTCCTCTTCAACTCCCTGAGTTTTATTCATCATGAATCTCTCTCGGTTTTAATAACTCCGCGTCGTTCTCCCGCCCTCGATGGCTGAGAGCTTGAAAACAATGGTGACATAATGAAGTCGTATTCCCCGATGTCGAAGTGACCGCGAAAGCTTTGCCATGCATGAAGCTTCAGCACACAAAGCCCGTCGCAATTGATGACCTTTGCGTCAAACCGTGAAAGCTTTTCACTAGCGCTTCTATTATTTCAACAATATAATCCAGGATAGACGGAATAATTTATAGATATAGTTGGGAAAAAGGTATATTCAGGCAAATAAGACACGACTCGTGGTCTTGTGGAAATTTAGTGCTGTGAAGTCCATGTTATGAATTCGAAAAAAAAAAGAAATGGTCAGCGTGCAATTTATTTTGAGAGTTTGTATAGAAGGGTAGGAGAATCGGGAGGTTCAATTTTGCAAATTTTAATTTTAAAAAAATTGTGGGGAGCATAACGAAGAGGCATTCATGGTGACTAACTGGGTATGTTGTTAATGGATATTTTGTGAAAGAATTTTTAACCGCTATTTCAAGAGAACTTCATTTAACATTTCGTCATGTCGATTAAAAACCTTGTGAAACTGTCTTCTGTCGGGACTACCGGTGTCAGTTCGGTTATGGAATCGTTGACCTCACAAACCCAAGTCTTTAGTGTTATTCATGAGATATATGTGTGAGTGGGGAAGGGAGGCACTTCTTAAACCTAATACCACCACAAATATTTATTTATTTCAACTCCTTCAAATTGGTTCTAAGGAGATTGCTTATTATGAAAGAATCCTCGCTCTAAAGTTGACAACACTTTTATTCTTAAAGTATCAATACGGTTCCCGCAAGAGATATATGACCTTGATGTTTTAATATAATTTCATATTTATTACCAACCAACAGATGTTGATTTTGAAGTTCTTTGATCAATACTCTCCACAGGCAATCCTGACTGAATGTTTTTCCAAGGTTTACTTCAGTTGTCAATGAGAATGCTAAGGATTGTTTCGTCTTCAACATCCTTTAAACATTAATTACTTCACAACTATCCAAACTCCAAAATGTCTACCTAGATACCTGAAGAAGGGCATGCAAATGTATCTGGGCATTTCTAGCGAGAAACTCGAAATGAGCATAATCACCATTACACTCCACAATATCTATGACACTTGAATTAGTAAAGAAATATATGCTATCATTATTAACGTTGTTAATAAATTAGTTTCGTGAGAATGTCAGTCGAGTTCATGCGAGATGTGAATCGGCTGGGTAATTACGTTGGTATGCGATGCTAAACGTTTCACCCCGGCTAGCACCTTGCATTGAATGGCGGCGAACTATCCCTGTCTGGGCTAATTGTACACCTGAGCTGGGGGTCACGTCTGACAATACATGCTGGTAATTGTGCTATGTACACTGCAACACAATATGCTACGTTGTGTGTGCATGTCGAGCATGGGGCGTGTAGAGAGGGGTTCAATGCGACATTCAAACTTGCGAGTTGAGCTGTGGCTGTATCATAGTGCACCAGGCGTTTCACAAAACCATCATTAACTAAACCAAAGTTTAAATAAATAAATTAGTTGGCAATAAATAAGTAAATTAATCTTGAGATAAAACAAATACTAATGCTTAATTAATTAGTTAAATAAATGAAAATAAAATTATATGAAAAAAAACTATTTCTTGGCAACCTTTATATTTTGTTTAACTTATATTTGGATGACAATACTTTAATTCATAATTATTTATCTTTTTAGTATAATACAGTTAACTTTATTGCTAATGCTTCTAAATACATATTAATACAAGTAAGGGTGACGAGGCTCGCCAAAACGTGCCCCGTTCAAACGATATTTGTGATTGATTGGATATTACTTAACATATCATATAAATGCACTTTGGCTATTCAAGACGATGAGTGGTGATAGATGAAGATGAAGTATGAACAGAAGGACGGACTACCGAGCAGACGTCGAGGAGAACGAAGCCGTTACACTAGCTCTCGAACCCTCCATCTACTCCAACCAGCGATATACGTGAGTTAACGATATTTGTGTTCCATCACCAATTGCCATTTGTGGAGAACATGTAGAAGAGTTCTGGTGTTTATAATTTAAAAAGTAGACAATACAAATAAATATTATGTACAATTTTCGCAAGATTTGTTTTTCAATAATTGTATGCTGATTCCTGATATCAATTAGAAAAAAGAAATTTGACAATGCACTTGTTATTATATTGGGCACTGTTTAGCCATAATATGTCATTGATGGGTGTTAGGTGCAAATACAACGACTTCATCGCTTGAATCCATCTACTTAGATAAAATACATAACAAACTCGTAAAGAATTTCCTGACGTAACACTTTCTGTACGCCTATACATAGATTTTCGTATCCAGACATAACCATCCATTTTTGAAGGAAATGAAATATTTACTCTCTTGTAGCATTTTAACAGCATTCTTGAAAAGATAAAACACAAAGACATCAAGAAAACATCGGGGGGGGGCAATCACAAGAGTCGCGTCCACAAAGCCGCGTCGGGGGTGGAGGAAACTGGAACCAGCTCACACTAAGACAGCGCCTCTGGCGGAGGAAGAAGAAAACTCTCGCGGAGGTTCTGATTGATTAGCACCGAGAGCACTTCAAGACACGGATGAGTAGTAATATCTCAAAAGGCTGACTTTTTCATTTATCTGTCCGGTGCAGATACGCACGTCTCCAGAATGTGCAATCACAAGTGGAATAATTAACCAATTTCCTAGCGTGGGTGCTTCATTGGCTATTTCCCCCAGTGAGATATTTGTCTAGAGAAATATTTTTTCGTTTTTATTCTTCACAACCCACAAAGAATAAAAATTAATGTATATAGATAAAAGATGAAAAATAAACAACGTTATGCTGACTGTTTCACTTACATTTTAACAAAATACTGGTGATCGAAAGCGTTGTGCATCAAATACATTTTTTAACAAATTGTTTGGTATCTATCTAAATCAATCTTTATATAATTGTCTCGTATTATTATGAACACAAAGTACTTGATTCATTTGAGTTTTTATTGATAAGGCGACTGAATAGTTTGTAGACTTTGACGAATAAGAATTTCGGAATTGTAGTAAATAAGAAGAAGAATGTAGTTGTAATATTTTACATTTTTTGTGCTAAAATTGTAATAGATGAGAATCAATAATATAATACAAAAAACATTTCTCATGCGTAATTTTGACACTTAGTCCCTCGGTGTTAAACGCATTTTTGGTTTGCGTCCCTTAAAAAATATAAATAATAATAATATAAAAAAATAGAGTCACTGAAAACAATCACTTATAAAGCATGTTATCATTTAAATAATGTTTTAACATTCCAAATTATTTGTAATGTAAACTTTGTTTTACCGACAGCAGAAAATAATTTGTTATCAGTGTGCAACCAATTCATACCAAATAGACACATTATCAAAAATAATATAGTATCTCCCGGTTCATCAAGATTGAATAAACAAAACGAGTGACATGATGGCTTTTCTACTGACAAAAAGAAATTGAAAAAGAAATGTCAAGATAAACATTAACACAGAGAGAAAGAGAAAGAGAAAATAACAAGCGTCCAACCAGCAGAGGGCATGTTACTCCATGTTGGCCCATTAATCGTCGCGGAGAGATTTCGAGTTGACAGATGAAGGGATGTGATCGCAGCAATAAGACCGGGACGAAGAAGACAAATAGCTACCACTCTTGAACTTTCCGAAGGCAATATATTGAAAGCGTAATTACATTTAGATGATTGTGCCGCGCTGAAGATGTTCAAGAATTCAAGTCTGTTCGGGCTGGGATAGTGTAAGGTCTTTACTTCAAGGAGGTGGCAGAAGTGTGTGATGTGACTCAATAAGAGTTGAGAAAAATGTTCATAAGTTGTTATGTGTGACATTTTTGATGTATCGTGTTCAAAATATGCTGTTAAAGTGTTTGTTTGTTTGTAGTTACTGTTTATTTTCCAACATAGTTTATCCTTTGAAATTCAAATGTAAGAAAAATATATTTAACTGAACATTGGATATATTTTTGTGATTAACGTTTTGCAGTCTGAGGCACATTTAATAATTAAATAACAATATGTTAAAAAAAATACTAACTTCGTATGAAATTGTATTATAACAACATGAACCATAATGATGATGATAATTTCAAAAACGAAATGCTTTTTAATTTGTAACCTATTTTGTTTTATTATGTTTTATTTTCCATGTTTTCTGCTCCAATTATGTATCGTAACAACATTTTAAAGTTGTTAAAATGTCCTTTTATAGAATACAGCGAGAAAGATTAGGATCGATGTGCTGAGCCTGGCTAGCAAGCACTAAGAACGTAGCCCGAGAAATTGGTGATGCGTCACTCCCCGACCCGACTTATGTTGGAGCCGGGTGTTTGATATTATTTTTATAAAATGTTTTCACACTGTTTTGCCATGCATGTATTATACGACACTATATTTATAAAAATCTATCTTTTTTAACATTTGACAAATAATTCGGAGTTTAGATTTAAAATTAGAACAATTACAATATATGTATATGTAACCTGCGGATTGTTGTATTTTTAAATTAATTTTTGAATGATGTTCAAGAATAATATTATTTTACAGAATCTATTTTTAACATATAAAATTTTTGCGTTCAAAATTCAAAAGTTAATTTTACATTTTATTTTACTGAAAGATTTAAATTACTTCACCGACTTGGTCTAATAATCCACAAACTCACCATATAACACAAAATAATATAAATATTGTTCATAACCCGGCACCTCCACCAAAATGTAACTTTGCGGTTTGTGTTTGTTTTTTGTTTCGTCAGGTGTTTGAACCTGATAACTGTGGCGATATCTGCGACTTACTTGTTGTAGAGCACAATGTCGGGTAGCCAGATGTGCTCCGAGGGTACGTACAACTCCGTCACGCCTCCGTACTCTCCGGGGTCCCAGCGGAACTTGTGGTCCTGCCATTCCTGAGAACAGAAACACAATATTACCGTTGGTTTAGCTTAATATCCACGCAATTCTCATTATTTTATGTTATTTCGATTCATTTTTGAAGGAAGGCAGAACACAACAGGTACACTACGGGTAATAATTATACTTAATACTTAATAAATAATAATACACATTGAAATGTCATGGTACATCTTATACTTTAGACTATTTTTGAAATTAAGTTTGTTTCAAATGACTCGTTTTTTAGTTATTTGATTCTCTATATATTTTCAAATTATTTATTAATCAAACACATGTGTTATAGTTGGTTTAGAAGATAATATGGCATATCACTTATCCCATAAGTGTGTCTAACAACCCAATAAACGTTTTAAAAACATCACATTGAACTAATAAAACATACAATAAATATTCAATAATATGAACTAATAAATAAACAAGTGGTGTAACCGCGTACTGAGAAAGTTGGTACATTTGTAGCTCTAGAGACACTAATATGAGATATTTTTATGAAAATATGCTCCTTCATCTAAATGATTATAAGCACCGAACTTAGCGAAGCAATTTAAACATAAACATAGGCTAAAGAGGAGATGGGCATTACCCCCAACCCTAAACTGGCACTTACAACAATATGTATTGCAATTAAAATAAACGGTATCTCGTAATTAGCGATTTGAATCAAAATACTTTTTCATTTTGATAGCATTCACAAATCTTGTTTTCTACACAAACAACACAAACAAGCCATGTGTCCTAAACAATTGTGTTATTGTGTATTGCTATACATTTCCTCGTGCAAGTTATAAATCGCGAGCGGTGACATTGTGGTAAAACAATAGGTGTCGCACTCGCAGTAATACGAGACGTGTTTACGTGGTCGTTGAATCAACACGATAAACCACAAGAGAAAAACGACACGCGAGACAACTATACATTACCGTAATTGCTCTGGGTGATATTTATGTATTGTGTTTTATTTCAACTTTACTTATTGCCTGTTAATCACAACGAGATTGCAAACAGGGGTTTACTTGAAAATGTTACGTTTAAAAAAAAAATCTCTTCTGTTTTATTGAAGTACCCGTTTAACAAATTATTCATACAATATTTTGTATTGGAATACCGTAAATATTTTACCCTGATATGTTTGACACAAAAAAACGAACGTTCCTGATTTGACATGGAATGCATTTAAATTTTATTTTATTACTAACATTTCAAACAAAGTTCATATTGGCTACACGTAACCGAAATCAGGACAACATATTTATTACATATGTTGTTTCTGAATGTTTCTCTGAGTAATATCGAAGCTATTGCCAAGGTGTTAGAACGGGTAAACCCAGTTGTCTTCCCATCATTGTTTTTGTGATTGTTGGTGTTAACTTAACGTATAAACGCTTGCAACACGATAAGAAAATATTACCATGTAAAACCCATCTAATACAAAGCGTCTTATTATGCACAGGAGATGTCTGTTTAAACAATAGAATACGACGTGCCAACTACAGCCTCACCACATTCAAGCTTGTTTGTTAATTAATCATAGCTCTTATTCCATTTACCACAACATCTACTGCTTTATATAGGCTATAAACACGGTTATACTGAACATTTAAAAGTGAATGGGATTTAAGTTAAAATGTTTGATCATTTCACAGGGGCGTTAAAAAATATGTAATGCATTAACTTTATATTACGCGGTTTGTTATCACAAACTATTCAAGTACAATCTTATAATTCGTACTAATTCTTTGCAAGTTTTTTTTCTCGAAATAATTTAACACCTTTGTAGTGTGCAAATGAGAATTGCACTGTTTCTTGGCCCTTCCTTTAGATATTGACACATTTGTGTGTGTAATGCTTGGCTGTGGTTTTACCCAATTTTGTTATGCCACGATTAGCAATCAACCATTGAATCTAGAGTTATTATTATTGTACAATTTCATGTTTACAATGGAAACTATATTAATTATTCGAAAAACAATGTTTTACCTCTAACATTTATGGTTAAATACACATAATTTAACTAACAAAACGTGCGTTATTGGATGAGCGAAGCGAAGACTTCAATTTCACTGACCTCCCAAGAAATTAGCTCGGGTGTTCTTTTTATTGTTTTTTTTCCTGTTTGTTTGCTCTCTACTGGGCAAACGGCATGCGATCATGATGAAATTTTGAGGGGACCTTTGAAATCTCTAAACTTAGACTTGCCAAGTTTTTGGGTACAGTCGAAAAAATATTTCTCATGAATATCGTACCTTTACGTTTTTTTTTCGATTTTTAGTGAGATATTTTCATAGCATTTGGGCTGATCCTGAACAAACGGGTGGTGTTACAACGTTCATAATTTACATATACATTAAGGTTATGGTGATGTAGTACCTTTTGAAAGAAAAAGTTGGAAAGTTAGCCAGAATCCATAGAAATAAAGGCTTAAATATAATTTTTTAAGGTATATAATGACAGTTAAAAAGTAACAATTGAAACTTGACAACAATCACCTACAATGCGTTCACAAAGCACTTGCAAAAGTAAAGATATCCCACGCAAACTAAAAACTAACTAAACAGAAAAGCATTCGCGAAGCGGCCTAGTTATAATTTGATATAAAAAAAAGTATTATTTATCTTATTTTTACTTGATAGCCCTTGCCTTTTTGGCCACATGGATGGTTTATAAATATAAATTGATCCTTACATAGAAACGCATAGTCATAAAATGTTTCTAGATAGGTTATTTCTTTGCAGAACTTCTCAACCAGAGTTGTGTTCCGATAACTGTTTCAGCGTAGTATCTTTATGAGCTCTCTCCCCGTTTTCTCAGCAAACCTACGCCGACCAGTTATTTGCTTTCTATAGTGCGTTCAAATGTAGGCTACTCGTTTTGAGCTTCCTGCACTCGCATACGACGATAAAATACATAGGATGAACTTTTATTTTAGCAAATTGGAAAGCTACAATATGGCTTTTAGGGCGCCACAAAGGCAAGGGTTGTAATAAAAGTTTGACTATACAGATACAATTCGACGATAACTTTTTGTCGAGTCGAGCTCCTGAATATAATTTTATTTACGTCTAGTAACTCTTTTGGTCTGAATAATATTTATACCAGAAGAAAGTGAAGAGATTGTTTTATTGTATATGATTGCCATAGGTTTTGTTCGTTTGTTTTTCAACCTTATATGTGTAACGCAAGGAGGTTGTATTAGATGGCAACCTCCTTGGTGTAACCAGGAAAACCACTCAAGTGGATATTGAGGTGAAACATTAAACATACGCATTTTTTATTTTTAAATGATGTTGTTGTGAAACATTGTGCTAGTTTATACAATAGACTATGTGCAGAATGAACTGCGCATTGCAGTTACAGATTATGGGAAGTAGAAAGAAGGCGGTCTCACACACAGTCTGCCACACATTCAAGGACACTGAGCATACATGGCAGCCAGCGTGGTAAAGTCAATATAAAGTCAAGGCCAACATTTTTCCTAGAATCTTTTATACATATCATAATCTTATTCGCAAAGCCCACACAGATAGTTCAAACGCAAAGTGACAAAACCACTGCTGTCGATGTTCAGAACAACCATTTGATGAAGTTTCTTCTCTCTCTAGGTATCATGCACACAACTGAGCGTTGGCTAAGTTAAAATTAACTCCACACCACGAACATCGTATGTCATTGGCTTGTGATTCTTTGCACTGATTACAATAATTACCGTGTTGACATCCCTTAATCATAGTCATTAATTATTTATAGCTATTAGTAACTAATAGCTATAAATTAACACAAGCACACACAACACACGTTAACTGTTAACTTGTGACAACTTCCAATACTGAATGACCAGGCTGTGAACATAATGTGTATATTGATTTGATAGTATCATCTCCAACAATATATTATATAAAATAATTTTTTCGACAAGCAGATATTGTGCCTAGGTATTTAGTTGACTTTTAGTTGTTTTATCTTGGGCATAAATTTATAGTTCAAGCTTAGCATGATCTAGTCTAGTGAAGCTCCGAGGAGGAATGTTACTCGAGGTCGCGCTCTTTGACGCCGGAATAGAAGCTCGGATGACGCAGGCAGGGAAGTTTCGCCGTCTTAATAACCAACTAAATGTATCCTGTGACCGACTAACTTGGTCGAAGTGACTTAAGTGGAAACTGAGAAGGGTCGCGCATAAGGTTAGGTTCATATAATATTGAACCACGCCATGGTTAAATAATAATTTAGTTGGAGTCTGGCCCAAATATTTATACATTACTGCAACTAGATGTATCATAAATTGATGAGAATACAGACTTTTACTGGACTTTACTTTTTTCCGACTGGATCGAAAGAGGATCGAACCCGCGTCTCCTGGTTGCGGGACGCGCGTAAAATCCACTTATTATCGCCGTGCTAGTAACTAATTGGTTTTACCGGAATAGATTGGTCTTTATTTATTATTATTTTCTTTTACAAATATTATTTCACATTTCACTTTTTTATTATATAGAAACTGCATTCACAATTTATAATAAGACAAAACAGTAAGACAAATTGACTCTTAAGGGCGTGTGTGAAGAAGAAATACTTAGTGTAATATCCCTTTCTCGATTTTATCAGTCGAGAAACACGTTTAATTAATTGATAATGGAAATTAATTGGTACCCGGTCGAAACGGATTTTTAATATCTGAATTGATTACAATATATTAATATTCTTAACATTATACATAACATGTTAACCATCAATGTCGTATTAATTTAAATCGAAATTCACACTGGTTTTCTGATTCTTGCGCAATATCTCGTCTAGCATCTGTCGATGGTCTGACAGCCGTACATCCATCCCACTTAACCAAATCAACCCCACTTCCTTCAGACGGGTTATTGAGTTAGCTGTGAGCAACATCAATCTGTTGCTACTCAGATTTCTTTGTTGATATAAACAGCGCATTCAATATTTGATGTGGGTTGTTTCGAAAAATTGACTACAAAGAGTCATAGCTTATCACATGTGATTTTCTTTGCAATTATGTGCCATCTTTAGTTTAGAACTAATACAATTAGTAAACTTTTTAGAACTCAGCCTGCGTATTTTGCTAGTTGCCATTTTAAGCATACTTTTATTTGATTTTTTCCTTTAAAACCAATATAACAATTTATTTAATAATTTATTAATCTATCTTTTAACTGCTTATTTTCGTTATTATTTTGTGTTGTAATATTATTGTTTATAATTTTGTGTGCATTTATCTTATCTTATTTTTATTCTTCTGTTTTATTTATTTTACCTTTTTACATCAGTTTTCATAAGTGAATAGAATTAACGTTAAATAAATCAATATTGGCAAGATTATAGATGTTCAAGAAAATAAACTAAGTACTCAAATTTGCGTAGTCTCAAAGCAGAAGTCAGATCTTGTGCTGTAATACAGAACTTCTTGGTTGCGGCGTTATGTCGAAAGGAAGAACTGTGCGTTTGATAGAATACTCTCGTGTGAACGTTTACGTAGCTCGCTTACAGTGCTTGTATAGCTTTGAGAAGAGAGATGTGGTAGACTTGACTCGTAAGATAAGATAGCTGCACATACGGTTAGGAAGTGGAAACGCCGTTTGGATTTTGACACTAAGTACCCAGGTCGTTGATAAACATATGTTGGCGATTAATTATTTTTAACTTAAAGTAATTGAGCTATTAAATCGTAGTTATTTAGTTTCTCTTAAGAGGTGGGTGGGGTGGTGGTAATTTAAACAAAACTGTGACTTAGAAAAGGGTATCTTGTAAAAATCAAAGAATTTCCCCTAAATGAGTGTTTTACTAGTATAACTTTATAGCAAATTGTGGTATATCTTTGGAAGTAAGTGAGCCCTAGAGTGTAAAAATTATAGATATAATTAATAATAACGTATTTAATATACATTTATATTTTATTTACAATATTTTCAAAATTTTCATATTATAATATAATAATATTTTCAACAAGCAAAGTACCCTTGAAATCCGGAGGAAATTTATGGACATTGTTCTGCTGTTTAATGTTGCTTGACTCGCCTCTAATTGAGTCATTGAACTACCATGTGCCACCAAGGAACACTCGAATTCATAAACTGTTTCATCTTCCCTCCAGCCGCATTGATGTGCATAAATATTCCTGTTTAAAAAGGTTGCAGACTACGTACAATAATCTTTTATCATGTAATAGGCCTAATTTAGATTTGCACAATAGTAACATTCATCAAGCAACTAAAAGAAATAACATCATCAACTTCACTATGTCTACAGTCACTCGTGACTCACATTCAATTCATGTTTACACTTACTCAAACAATCATTCACTCAAACATACTACACACATACATACATACAACACCACACACATACATTCATGTTTATATAATGTGTATAGTCATTTTTATGTAACAAATTTTGCATTGCATTGTTGCGTTATATTTGTATTGGTATGGTTAGGTAAATTGCACTTCTGGGACATTTTGTCCTGTTGTAATGTGGCCACAAATAAAATAATTACAAAAAAAATAGTATTATTACGTAAAGTTTAAATGTTTGTAAACTCTATACTAGTGCGCTTGTGGTACGCTTGCTCTGTTGCATTGCTCGCATAAAGTAATAAAGTATACTACACATGAATATGTCTGTCAATAAGACATTGAATGTCACCGTGTTTTGCAACAGCCATCATATTTGATGTGGAACCATTGTAAGCGGATATTGAATTCATGGATTTATTGGTGTATGACATATTTAGCACTCGAAGCTTTTATGAACTTTTTGTTAAGCCTTCATTTTCAAGTGTATATAGCCATTCCAATTCCACGATATATTATTGGAATAATCTCGATGAATTTTATTTCCAAAGCAGCGTTTAATGTTTTTTGTATCTCCATTGTTTGTTTTTCCGTATCATTGCAATGTTGAGCCCATCACAATCCCTTCCACTGGGTATCGAGATCCATCATTATAATGGGCTCTGACTTCTGACCAATATTTAAATTCGTTGTAAAAGGATCAGGTGGAGGCTCGGCGGTAATTCCCCCCGTCGCTATTGTCATTCTATCGTGTTTCAATATTGGCACTGACACCCATTGACGGAAAATTAATTAAATCTCTTTGTCAACGCGTTGTCATCTCTGCTTTTTAAAGCGCGTCACAATTGAACCGACTTGACTGATCTTCGATACATAAAGTATAGCTTTACACCCACTGCTTAGTTAGATTCACGCAAAATTTGAGTCTAATTGGGTGAGAGTTATTTTTTTTTAAAAATCCGTTTTTTATTGGATGTGAGCGTATTGACAGGTTCGACGCTTCTGAATAAAAGATTCCTTCTCTTTGTCATTGACTCTTTATCGAGCAACTTTTAATGCTGGGTCAATTTACTCCCGTCATTTTAAATAGAGGAACGTCAAAATGTGGCAAACAACTAGGCATGCTTTCAATCAATTTATTTTCAACTTATTTTCTAGTATAATAAGGGTTTATATTCTCAAGACACCAGGCGGATTTTTAGAAAGGCTAACTTATATTTAAATCAGTCCAACTAGTTGAAATTAAACTTTCCAGTCCAGCAGTAAACTTATTGCACTGTAAGCTATTAAAGTAGAGACACTCAACCGTGTTTTCCTTAAGGAATAAGATGTTTTCCTGGAAGCTGTCTTCCTAATAATACGAAGAAAGTAATTGTAAGTAAACCGAGTTAGTTTGCCTTGTAACTGGGATGACTGTCAGCATTACTTACTTCGCAGACCCATGACGAATTTTTGGTGCTACGAATAAGATATGCATGATACATAAAGATACAAGCACAATTTATTCAATTGTATATTAGAATAACATTCTGTTTTAGTTATGATGAAAATAACAAAAGTAATTATATCAAAATGACAAAAACCTTTTTAAAATTAATGCATCTTCTTAAAGTGCAGAATCCATCAATTAAAGTAAACATTATTGTTAAATCGACTTTTGTAGTGCCCACAAACGAACAGGTATTTACTTAGTACCAACTACCGACAAATGATTTTTCAACTACATCCTAGATATTTCCTTAATTATTGTTGCTGAACAGTTAGTAATGTCATTGGATGAGCGTAGCGAGCGTAGCGAGCGTAGCGAGCGAAGCGAAGATTCCATTTCACTACATTGGAGAAAAAAATCCGGAATGTTTTTTTCTTTCTTTCTTTCTTTCTGTATTTTTGTCTGTCTGTTAGCACGATTCCGGCTAAACCGATACTCCAATTGCGATGAAATTTTCTGGAGACCTTCGAAATCTCTGAACTTAGAACTGACACGTTTTTGAGCGCAATCAAAAAATTATATTCTTATGAAAATTGCAATTTTACGATTTTTTTTCGATTTTTTGAAAATTTATTTTACTTATAACAAACTACATGCTTTATCCGATTTTAATGATTTTTTCACAGAAACTTAATTTTATGAATTAAGATATTCGTGTGAAATTTAAGTGCAATCGAAAAATTATTTTTCATGAAAATATAAATTTTGTGGTTTTTTCTTTTTTAAGACAATTGTTTTACTTATTACACGTACATGCTTGATTCTATTGTAATTAGTTTTTCACAGAAACTTAATTTTATTAATTTATTTATTCGTGTGAAATTCGAGCGCAATCGAATAATTATTTCTTCTAAAAATCCCAATTTTTCGATTTTTTTCTTTTTAAAATTACGATTAATAATAAAAAAAAAAAAAGTTTATTTTTTATTTAATTTATTTTAATTTAAAAAAAATTGAACTTAGTAATAATTTTTTCACAGAACAACAGAAAATCCGCATAACACATGGCAGCTCAATGCACCAATTACGCTCATCCAACAACGCGGCGGGACTTAAGCGTTTTCCTAGTAATATTATACGTTACCCTTCATAAGTTGCCCGAGCTTTTCATTATTGATGTGATTTAACGGACTCCAAACTATCCACGACGGTGGTAAAATGTTTACAAGCTAAAATTGCATTACATGTACCTAAATGAAACGACAAGAGTTTAAATTTATTTGATGAGAAAATGTACACTTTCTATTATGGAAATAAGATTCGGATCTCACATTTCATTTTGGGTGCATATGTATTTAATATTTATGTAGTTTTAACATACGTATGTTATTGTATTTATTTCAGTCCATGACATGTTGCCTTCTAGTGTACAGACTAATTACACATAAGACTTATTAAAATAAAGAATAATACAAATACACACACAATGTAAAGCCTATAGTAAATATATTATTGGGTATATAAAATTCCGTGCTGTAGAAAAATCAATGACAATCAAGGCTGATGAAAATAATAGATTCCCATTTGTTGGGGTAGTTGGGGTTCAAACGTGATTCTGTCTCAATCTTCCAATATAACTTTCATGTCCTGTGTTAAACTTGTTGAAACACGTATTTAACTCAAATTATTTAAAATTATTTAAAAAGCGTGTGTATTGCATTACTAACAGGAGCAGAGTTCATTAGGGGCGGTATCTCGCCTCGCCGCACCAAGAGCAACAACCCCCCCCCCCCCCTCCCCCCACCTGACCACGTCGACCTGTCTGTAAACACCTCGCCATCCCGGACTCAACTCTGACGAGTATACAGAAGCGAGAAGCTCACGGAATAACCATAGTGAGTAGAAAACTAAAATAAGTCACTTTGTTGGATATCGTTTGAATATACGAGATTGTTGAAGGTAGAATTGTAAAATAAATAAAATAACATCATGCACAGTGCATTAAACACTGAATTATTATGTGACCTCAAATGTCTAACAAAACTGTTCTTGAGTTGGAACCGACAGTGATTGCTCAAGCGTAAAGCGCGCGACTCTGATTCGGGAGGTACCAGGTTCGAATCCTGCTGAGACCGAAAATTTGACTGATTGTTTTTTACGAGGTTTTCCTCAGTCGTCAATGCGAATGCAAGGGATTGAGTCGGCTCAAACAGCCCTAGGGCATTCCTTAACAATAATTGTCCTAACTACAATATACCTAGTAAGACACATGAAGAAGGGCATGCGTTGCATCCTAGGCAGATTTCCCCCGAGGAAAAGAATCATGTTTTTCAGTACAATTAAGTCAAGTACAATCTATTTTACTAGGAAAACGCTTAAGTCCCGCCGCGTTGTTGGATGAGCGTAATTGGTGCATTGAGCTGCCATGTGTTATGTGGATTTTCTGTTGTTCTGTGAAAAAATCATTACTAAATTGAAGATTTTAATAAAAATAAATTAAATTAAAAAAAAAAAAAAAAATTCTTTTTTTAATTAATCGTAATTTTTAAAAAAGGAAAAAATTGGAATATTGAAATTTTCAAAAGAAATAATTATTCGATTGCGCAAAAATTTTACAAGAATATATTAATTTATAAAATTAAGGTTCTGTGAAAAAAACATTACAATAGGATAAAGCATGTAGGTGTTATTTGCCGATTATTTTTTTTAAATCGAAAAAAGTCGTAAAATCGCGATTTTCGTAAAAATAGTTTTTTGATAACGCTCAAATTTCACATGAATATATCAATTCATAAAATTAAGGTTCTGTGAAAAAAGCATTACAATCGGACAAAGCATGTAGGTGTAAGATGAAGAAATTTTAAAAAATCGAAAAAAATCGTAAAATTGCGATTTTCTTGAGAAATAATTTTTCGATTGTGCTCAAAAACGTGGCAATTCTAAGTTCAGAGATTTCGAAGACCTCCATAAAATTTCATCGCAATCGGAGTATTGGTTAGCTGGGAAACGTGTTAACAAACAGACAAAAATACATAAAAAAATACAAAAAAAAAATACAAAAAAAACATTCCGGATTTTTTTCTGCAGTGTAGTGAAATGGAATCTTCGCTTCGCTCGCTACGCTCATCCAATAATGGCCATTAATTTGTTTTTGAGACCTACACGTCTCGACTGAATATGAGTCGAGAGCCGTTGAGAATAACTTGCGTTTCATGACCATTATTCTACCTTCATCCGTACACAGACACACGTTTAGGAGGTAAACATAACTATGCATAGTTTATTGCTGCGAGTTATCATGTAATGGTCATTAGATCGTTACTACCACGTAACAACTGCAGTTCAAATTTAGGAGTTGTTAAAACAATTTCCCAAAACGTGTAATTAAAGTATAACGTAATGGATTGACTTCTTATTGCTGTGTGGTGTTAGCATATGAGTTTGTGTCATTATTAAACAAGTACGGATAAACGTTTAGTTTAAAACATAATCTTCGTCTCTATATATTGTTTTTACACTCCTTTATCTACAACTTAAATATAATCTTATTGGTTTTATATGGTTTGTTGCATTGCACAATTTTTTTCGCCTGCCGGTGCATTTTCAAATTTTGTACCGTTTAACGGAAAAAATCGTGCAACGCTTTAAACCATATAAAACCAATGATCCTTATATTTAGGTTGTAGATAAAGGAGTGTAGAAACAATATGCAAAAAACCGCTGCTCAAAATTCAATTTGAACTTGAATAACTGATTCCAGTAATTTGAATATAATTGTTGATTCAGAGGTTATGTCCCGTCAAAAAAATTTCAAACAATAATCCGCTCTTTTATTAAGCCCCTCTTACATTCTTCTTACTTTTCAGACGTCTTTACTGCATTCTTTAGAAATCATATTCGGGTCTAGGAATTGCCCTTAATGCAAATTATCGTTAAAATACACATAATATATTCAGTTATCTTGGGAACTGAAATGCACTTAACGAAGGATAATGTTGTGGTATCTATAAAAAAAACTTGTAATCGAATATCGTTATGGATAAGTTCTATGTTGAAAGAGAATGGAAAAGTTACCATAATGTAGCCATGCACTGATTCGGCTTGTGTCTCATGGAAACCTCGGACACACGCCCGAACAATTTCCAACGGAACAAACGGAAACCCCGACGATAAGTCACAAACCAACACAGAAATCTCCCCGAAGAACACAATACGCAGAAACATACTTTCTCTCATTTAGATTGATTTTACAAATAACACCAGAGTGAAACAGTGGCTGTCGCTCTCCTTCCTGTTTAAGAGAACCCCTCCATTATTCGGCCAAGGATTGAAATGTCGTTGTTCCAAAACCCCTGGCATTGTTACAGACCAACTCATATCTCCAGCGGTTCAACGTCCTGACAGTAATACGGAAATCTCCATGAATATGCAGCCGTCAAACAAATTAACCCTGGCAATCCAGGGAGCTTTAGATAAACTCACCTCGTGAACCACAAAGAAATAATGGAAGATAAAACTAGAAAATGATTTAGTCCCGCGGTCTCTGCCGGCGCTGTTAATGCATGCATGTCCATGGCCGGGTGGTTGGGGAGGGGGGTAGCAACCTACGCCAGGGGGTGTCAAGAGTGGTCAAGAGACAAATAGCTTGCCGTCGGGCTTAAGTGGCAGTTTACATCAAGACATCTGATGGAGCGAGGTGGGAGAATAGGAAGACTGGGCAGGAAGAGAAGGAAGGTCAGAGGCAGCAGCATCAGAAACTAATGAAATAGGGGTCGGCTAGTGACTTTTCAAGGTGAGATAATAATGTGCAAGTACTGTCACTAATGGAAATAATTACTTGAAGATTGACATCTAAATAACGCTACAAGTTTATATCGGCAGATACAGTCTCCCAGACTTAGTTATTTTTAATACAGTATTACCAGTTTATTGTCTTGTGTTTGTTAAGTGTTGATTTCTCTACATTCTTATTTTAAATTTCACTTTACTTACTTTGGTCACAATGTTATTTTGTAGATTTGGTTTTCTATTGTGATGATATTAATCCAGGATGTGTCTTCTTCTACCTATTGTATTGTGGCCGTCCACGAGGTTCGTGAGTGCATCTGCGATCATTTTGACACAATTAATTATATATCTTCTCACGATTATTTATAGTTATGTGTGTCAAGATGTAAACAGAAAAATGAGAATTCGCGTTCGCATTGGGTTTTTTCTTCTGCGTATTTTTGTAGGAGGGATAATAGCGAAATTAAAACCACGTGAAATTACAGTTTTTTTTGTGATATCTTGAGATCGATTCAAAATATCTAAAAACTGATTGCAGACAGCTCTGTGGTTTTGTTAGACCAATAGGTAATGCAAGAAATAATATTCAAATACAATAATCGGTGCGGTTTGTTTAAGATATGCATTTAATTAAATAAATATATTGAATAAAAAACTTAATTACCATCACATTACAATATTTTTTTCGTACAGGCTATAGTTCTCCCAAAACCACAGGGCTCTCTGCAATAAGTTTTTAGATAAATAATAAAATAATAAATAAATTGTATTTAGAGTCTACCCACTCAGTTATATAACTGATTTCCAGTGGGGGACAGTAAATCAATGCGACCAAGCCAACCCTGTAGGCCCCGACGCAATCGACGAGTGAGTGATTTTGCATCGTTCTCGAGACATCACGAAAAAACTGTAATTTCGCGTAGTTTTAATTTCGCGACTATCCCTTCCTCTTAAACCTCACTAGTTTGGGGTAAAATACCAAAGGAGTATATTCCTTTGATCCACCATGACCTTGATCCGCCTCAAGGCAGCAGCCACGCCCTCTGTAACACTCTAGCCGGGCAGAGTATAGTCCTCCTCTATAGTAGGGTCGAGTCCTTCAGACGACGCCGCTTAGTCGGCCGAGAAACGTGAGAACCAAGTGGGTGTTAGCGTTGTAAGTTTTTAGAGGAGTTTCGTGAAAAGAAACAATGTTTATTTTTGAACGATGTCGATAGCGATGGGTAAGCTTTTAAGTGTGTTGTCAAACAACAACATGGCGCCTGCGTCAGAACTGCACGGACGGTAGTTTACCGTGCGTGCTGGGTTCAACCGACACAAGTGCGCGGCTCTGAATTGTGAGGTCGCGGGCTCGGTCTTGACTGATTGTTTGTCTGAGGTTTTCTTCATGAGTCTAATTAAAATGTTCTAAGACTACCCCTTCACAGTTTTTCAAACTCCAGAATACCTGGGTAAGCCCAGCATGAGTTGCACCCTGGGTAGGTTTCCCACGAGGAAGTTTAAATCTAAATCGGTAAGTTCATATAACATCACATCACACTGATCACGATCTCAATACGAAGTCTGTAGCACAATCATTGCATGCCATACAAAACATTACTTATTATTGTAAAATTACTAATTTTATTTTCAATTAAAATTATTTTTCCATTTTCAATTGTGTAATTTCACACGATGGTAAAAACATACTAAAAAAAATCAATTACAAACTTGTTTGTTATGTTTCATTGATACATTCTTTCACTAATTAAGTGTCGAGATCGATACATATTTATATGTTTTGTATGTATGGTGTAATGTTAGAACTGGCTTTACGGAAAATATCACGCACAATGTATATCACTACACTTTGTTCAATATAATTTCGTTGGGTAAAGGGGCGTTTCTACCAATTGATCTTGGGCATCACTGAACCAGCACCGGGCTGCCAAGCTCGGCAACTCATCTTCATCTTCCTCATTCTCTTGTCGCAACGCCAGCTCCCTCCACTTTTCCCTGTCCTCCCACCATCTTTCTCTCTCTTCAACATCTAACCACCCCCATCATCTATCCTCCACATCTGCATGTACTTGGTCTTGTCGAGATCGATAAAATATTTAATTAATGAAATTGACATTAATTTAACACAAAGTGTCGCATTGTCACTACAATGAATTAACATTTCTCAATTTCATTAATGAAATTGACATTAATTTAACACAAAAGTGTCGCATTGTCACTACAATGACCAACATTCTCATTTCATTATAAATGACATAATTTAACACAGTGTCGGCATTGTCATATATGAATTAACATTCTCAATCCATTATCGGCAAACCTCTCGTAGGTGTAATTGATTTTATTCAATTACATGGCATCAACAATCCAGAAAATGAAGTTAACCGTCTCGTAGTAAGGGATAAGCACTCGACCGCATCGGGAGACCGGTTCGGTACTCCGGTGAATGAGTTTTAATTCTGATTCATTACGTAAAATTAATAACACGTTTTTATTTTAAAATTCAAGATTAGTTGGGTACTATAAAAATGAACTTTTCACACAATTAAACATGCGTTTTTATTTTAAAGATAAATTTTGTCTTCTGTATTTCAAAATAATATTATACTTTGATTGTTCTTCATAGTTTTATCTACGAGGAAAACTTTTAAAGAAAACTTGACTATTAAAATAACCATAATAAATTAAGCTTTTGAGATCATTTTTATTGGTATATTACGCCATACAAAAATTAAACCATTAACGACAAAGACATAGACCGAAAAAAAACTTTAAGACTGTTTGCCAAGCTCGGGCCAACTTTTATTACAATGTTAAATGCCCATTTAAAAATACGCTTGATCGTCAAATCCAGCTAATTTCATATACAGTCCGAACCGCTTTAAGACCATTAATTTACATAAGAAAATCTGCATTTTTGGGAGGTTACTTCGGAAGAATGAGTGCATGTCGCTATCAAAGCACATTTCAACATATCAAATACACAAAATTGAGAAATTACTACAAATTAACTGTTTGGTGTCATATTACGGTCAGATAGTAAGAAAAGTGACCAATATTTGGAAAAGGTGTTTTGATACCGCATATAACACATTCTTACTTAACATTTTGTTATAAACCACAACCCGTAGGACAAACGATAGAGCTTCCAAGTGATCCAGACTTTATCTCTTGCGTTCTGCGTCAAAGCCTGGTTTTCTCGAACTCAGCCAACAGTCTTACGTGTGTTATTATTGCAAAGTCTGTCCTTGAACAGAAAATTACAAATTATGATGTTGAAAATAAAATTCTTATATAACGTAAGTGACAATATTTTAAAACTTACGATTCAGCCGCTTTAACTTTATTTTAATTATAATTTTTAAAATTTGTTTACTATTGACGACTTGATTGTACCCGCTCCTGACGTCACGAGGCAACATGGCGAATTGGTGGTATAATCCTCATTTCGTAAGTTGACGCCTGCTTCACGGCGCAACACTTATCACGCTCTAACTTTTATTCTATTCATTATTTGGAAAATATGTAAATGAATAATATTTAGCAAATATATCATTCTTTGAAACAGTGATTATTTCGATTTTTTGACACAGTCGTTAGCTTGTTATAACAATGTACGCATCATTCATGTGAAAATTATCAATAACTAAAGTTTTCTCAATAATTTATTTGACAAAAAACTACTGTTCGGATTTCGACAAAACCTCTTTAAAAATATGCACCAGACTTTTTAGACAAGAAATAAACTAACTTTCTAGATAGAAAGTGCACTGAACGAAACTTTGCAGCATAGAGTAATATGCAGGTATGTGTATTTATCTAAAATACGCACTCTTGACGTGCGGATGAGCCGTGAAAAAGTGCACGCTGCATATTACTCTATGCTGTAAATTTTCGTTCACTGCACTTTCTATCTAGAAAGTTTGTTTATTTCTGGTCTAAACTCCGATCAGTAGTTTTTTGTCAAATTAATTAATGAGAAAACTTAAGTCATTGATAATTTTCACTTGTGTGATGCGTACATTGTTATAACAAGCTAACGACTTGGTCAAAAAAATCGAAATAATCGCTATTACAAGGAATGATATGTTTGCTAAATATTATTCATTTAAGTGTTGTCTAAATAATGAATAGAATAAAAGTTAGAGCGTAATAAGTGATGCGCCGTTCAGCAGGCGCCCGCTTGCGAAATAAGGATTTATACCCAATACTAGTCACGTGACCTATCGATCGTTTTTAAGCTCCGCCCATTTCGAGTCGACAATTGAAGTCAAGGATATATAATTTTGTGCTTTTGTGTTCAATACTGATTCAATATTTAATTGCATTTTGTATAGAATATATAACATATGACGCACTCTATCCTAATCTATTTCGATGTAATATGCCAGTTTAATTGTTGTTGATTTTCTTATACTTCTCACTTTACTAAACCCAGTTAATAGTTTCCGAGTACAAACTAATACCAATCAAGAAAATAATCAGTCGTGTAAATCTGTCTACCAGCTCAGCTAATTCATCTCCCTCCTCTGTCCGTATTGGAAATGCTTTGTGTTTTGGTGGAGGTGCCGGGTAGGATTTTACTCGTTACTCTGCAGCCATGTTTATATATTTCGTTCGCTAGGTTTTAACATACAAATATAAAGTAAAGTTGGTAATTAATTGTAGTAAAAACAATATTATTTTAAAAACATATTTTAATAATTTATAACGTCTGATATAGCCAACCAATATGCCAACTAGTCGTATGTGTATCCCGCATCACAGTTTCTAGCGCTACCTCTGTCGATAAAGGAACTTAAAACATACAGTGTGCTCTTTATGTGAGTTTATGATTTTTGAAGAGTACTTACATGCTCCAGCCAGACGTTTGTGGTGAGAATCTGATCCTTGAGATTCTGCAAATAGAAAAACACCACGTGTTAAATTAGGTTAGGATCAAGTTACTTCATCGCGTCTTTACACCACGCTAATTAGGTGCTTATTAGGCTTCAGCACTTCATCTGATTATTTGATCATGATTCTACGTAATCATCCATTATGTTATTTATTGAGTTTATTCTTTGATACCCTAATTAATAGGACATCACCTGAGCGTACGCTCATGTATCTACAAACCAGTTATTATGTATTTTCACAGTTATTCATTAATTTATTATTACATTTTACACGGGAGATTACATTCAAATTTCAAAAAGCTGTTTCTTTACAACATAAACATAGAATGTTAATATCAAATCGCATTTAAGATTATTTACTATCACCCCAGCACACTAGTAAGTTGGCTTTACATTGTACTTTCAATTAACACACTACATCCGAAGAACCTATCTGAATAAGTAGTAAATACTCTTAATAAGACAAAAGTTATAACGCGGGCGCCGAATGGGTCTACCACATGCATCACGTCTCACCTAATAGCTATGTTATAAGAGGCTCGAGATAATTTAAATTGATTAGCGAGGACAAAAGTTAATACGAAGTTTAAACATAACTCTTCTTTGTGAGTGTCACAATAATTCTGCAGACCCAACATTGTCTAATATGGCTAAAGACTGCTTTTACTTTCTTCAAAGTTCAAACTGGAAATATTGATTCATAAACTACACTGACTTTATCAAACAAAAAATAACTTGCACAATAAATTAAAACGTATGAGTATACGTTTTGTACGACTCTTGACTTAGTTTTGTCCGCGAATGTACGGGAAAGATTTACGCATTCCATTCCAGAATTCCACTTCGCTCTCACATATATACCCCCCCCCCCCTTTACTTGTTTGGAATGTCAATTAAAACAGCACAAACAAAGTTTTTTGTTTACATGAGACGTTCTTACCGCAGAAGAACTCGGATTTCCCGACAAAACACACACGCTCCGTAACTCGCATACTTCGCCTGACTTTAATTGCATTCATTGTGTTTTATAGGCACCCGCTAGATGGCGCTGGCAGACTTGAGCGTCGGGGGATTGATGTTAATTGATTCTGACTCAATTAAAATCGCAATTAAAATCTGGTGGTGCTGGGCGTGGAATATTTACGAGTGACATCGTTAAATTGAGAAGTTATATCATTTCCTAACGAAATTATAAACCAGTTTCCTTAGGCAATATCACGGTAGTAGTGGTATGAGAAAGGTATCAACTAAATACACTTTCTAAATGCATTACGAAGTTCATTTCAACGTGTCCTACAATGTGAGCTGTTATGTGACTGGATAAATTGCCTTATTAGAAAGTCAGCAACTCAGTTAAAAAGTTCACCCTGCTAAATGAGAGCGGGTTAAATCTTTATCTTTCCTCCTCCCACTACTACGTACAGGTAGATAATATGCGTTTACATCCAACCAAGATAAACTCAAACGTACTTAGACATTTTGAAATAAAAACTTGTGGCATTGGGAACGAGAAAACTGTTTTTGTTAATATTGATTTTCTGGCCGTAACGAACACAGCGCATATCTGACATTTTTATCAATTGTGTCGAGTTAAACACTATCCCTTCACAACATTTATGTACAAATGCAATTTTGTAAAAAATAAAGGACACGCGTAACAGTCGTGACCATTATACATAATTATATTTAAATTTCGTATTTAAAGCCCGATAAAAAAAAAATGAAATGTGAATTCCAAAAAGAAAGCATGCTGTAGGCTGTCGAGCATTCTTATTTATATTATTGTTATATAATGTTATGTATGGATTAAAACAACGTACGTTTTTATAAGATAATGGGGCCTGCAGGGTTGGCTTGGTCACTTTGGTTTCAACATCATACTCTGAGGAGACGCGAGAGCTCATGGCAAGTGTTGAACATGTGAAATGAAAACATCTCCACGCAGATAATATTGACGTAAACTATGTCAATGTTTTAAAGAAACATGAAGCTACTTTAACGTATATATCTTATTTAAAAACAAATTTTAAATTAAATTAATTCTCGATAGCGAGTTTAATTTAAAAAATATGTAAATTATTCGTTATTTAAAATAGCGTTTACTTTTATCCGAAAACAAAGGTAAGCCATGTTTCTTTTGGCAACCTTGATGAATTAAATATAAATTTATATTTATAAAAATGTTTATCAATTTTATTATTAAGCAATGCAAATTTAAAAGTAAAAACTTATTTATTTATGCAAGCAAATTTATTTTCTATATGTCATAACTATTGCCTATGGAAACAAATCGCTGCAATCAATTACACGATTTAAATCTTTTGATATAAAAAAAACGAGTTCTACAGCAAATTTGTTTTTTCTACGCTGTATAGGTTGAAGTAGTAAAAAATGTAATCTTACATATTCCATCAAGTATTTGAGCTGAAAGAGCCAGCTGCTGTCGCCAGACCCACAGAAAGTTAATACTAAGCCGGCGGGAACGTATTCGAATTTTCATTTCGCTTCGTTTCTTATTGCCAATATTTCGTTTCTATGTTAAAAAAGTTTATAAATCATCCTTAGTAAGTTCAATTTCCAGGAAAAACATAATGAGATCAGCAATATTATTGCTAGGACTCAATTGGTTCACCACCACTGATTTATAAGCATGCACGAATAACTTTCATTGTATTTGTGAAAATAATATCTAAATGTGTTTTAAACCTTTAAAACAAAAACTATTCCAGTCATCAGGTTATTTAAAAAAAGGTTTTAAATTTTGTTAAATGCACTCTACTTACTTACTAACTAAAATTATATGTAAGGTTGTCAAATTCAAATTTTGTAGGTACTACTTTACTTTGTTACGAAACATTTGAATATACAAAATAACTTTACAATTTTTCTTGTCTTTAATTGAATTGTCATAAAAATACGGAAAGGCTTCGGCTATAACATACTGTGAACCGAAGTTTTATCAATTTGCAGTTTACTCCTGCATTAAAATACTGCATTTTCTTTGTCTGTGTAAAATTTAAATTGTTTTAAGTATGTAATATAAGTATTGCATTGAAACTAATTCTTAAACGAAATGAAATAATACTTGTCACGAATACAGGTAGCTCCGAAGTTATTCGAGAACTTTGCATCGGAAGGTCCATGGTTCAACAAGACTCATACTGGACACCTCTTTAATAACCCATGGGCATTCCCTTACAAATACCCTTACCTTGTATGTCTACAAACGTATTCAACCGAAATAGGAGGAATTATTGTAAGACAGGTTTTTCACGGCAAAGAATATGAGCAAGAATATTACTATTATATTATACAAGGTAGGAAGGGGTAAGGTCGGAATTTCAATATCTCCATGCCATCGAATGTTTTAACTTAATTGAAAAAAAACTGTTGACGGCAGATTGTAAAACAGGGCATTTTCCAATCAAGAAAGAAAGAAAAAATAGAACCTCTTACGATATCAATTATTCTTGCAGTTGAAGGCATTGGGAGAAGAGACATTAATGTATTCATTTATTTTATCTTGGAGGAATTTTTAATTAAAATTCCTTCATGGAAACAGTTTACTGTTATAGTTCACGAATTTTAATTGAATTTTTTTACAATTAAAAGTACACATTGCTAATTGAAAACTGTTCCATGAAGCTAACAGTCAACATAGACTAAATGTTTTCTCGGATCGTATATTCGTATTTTTTGTAAACGTTCACATTATTTTCACAGAGTTTTGCACAAAAGATCATTAACATATTCTTCTTTTGTGTTTCGTACAAAATTCGTACAGACATTTCAAAAGCAAACCTTTACATAAGCGGTGGAATACCCATTAATATTAATATAGCCTGGAAGATATATTGTCGTGAATTAACTCGCAAATAAATGATGCAGTGTAATCATAAAAAATGAATTTCGAAATATCTCCTTTGTCAACGATAACGTACCACATTCGCGGTAAAATAAAACATTTGTGTTTTAACATATCCATCTAATCTTGGCCACAAGACGAATGACGATTGTGATACTAATTTTTTTAAATGCTATGTAATTTGTAGTTTTTAAAATAACGTTTTCTGCTAAACTTGTTGTAGAATAAGTACATTTTTATAAAAAAGAAATAAATCAATTCGTATTTTTTAGAGTCTACCCACTCAGTCACACAACTGATTCTCAGTGGGGGGGGGGGGGGGGGGATGTTCAACACTTGCCATGAGCTCTACTGTCTCCTCAGAGTATGATGTTGAATATCACTGACGCAAATGTAAATTATATTGATACATATAATATATGTTTTATTTTGCAAGGTTTATTAATACATAAATAAATATGTTGTATGAGACACACAACATAGGTTTGACTTATAATCGTTTAATGAAATTAATCTATATTTAATTGTTTTACACTTACAGTAAACACTGTCAATTTGTTGCAAAGAAAGCCTTTTTCAACAAGCAACAACGTAAATGTTAAGTAAGACTTCTTTTGTCTTCCAAGAACTTAAACTATCTAGAGTTAGCAGGAAAGTTATACGCGCATTAATTGGATCAGTGCTAGCAGAAGTCTTGATTTCATTTCCAGCCCTCTTGATTGCGTGTAACTCAATACTCCGCACGCACATTAGGTTTTAAATCAAGCCACTCAGTTATTCAATAATTAAAATTATACAACTAATTGCTAATTAGTAATTAGGACTGGGTAGAGGTGTGAACCCAACGCAACCCGAGGCACAATTAGTATTTTTGAGACTTGTCTGGTTTGAAAAGCGCCGTCTTTGAGTCTAGCTAGGGTTCAAAGAAATGTTTATTCAGCAGAACAAGAAGATCGTGTCTTCGTGGGAGATTCATGTTTCCTCGCTCTTGCCAATGGTTCCTCATGTTAAGGGAGAAATAATGAAGGGTCGTCGTGTAAGTCGAGAGCGGCTGTCTGTTTAATAGTAAATGAGGTTTCACCTTTAGGTCACGAGAGATGTGGGATCTAATTTAACTTTTGTCCCCGGTTGTAACAAACATGTTAATTGTGGCCGGGAGCAATTCGTTCGCCCCGTGAGTTTACGGGTTATTACGAAATTGCATTTTAGAATTAAAATTGGTAATTTTTCAACAAAGCCTTTACAAAATTTAGAGACAATTAAACCCTCAGTTGGGGTTTTAACATTCAAACTTTGAGGAAAGTCTTGTGTCAGAAAAGTCCAAAAACGTGTAGGCGATTTCGGTGGATTTTGTGCATTGTAATAGGTTTGCCTTTTGAGACTAATAATTTTTTTGTCAAGAAGTATGAATATATTTTGAATGTTTCGAATGCTAGATAAGATAGTACATCTGATATATTTTCCCGAAGACGACAACATTAGGGAACGAAGCCCCCCCCCCCCCCCTTTCTAGCCGTCTGTGAGTTAGTGCATTTTCCAAGTTCCACGATAAAAAGCAAAAATGACCATGCATGGTCAGTCTTCACCGAAAGTTTGAATTTTTATTGATCCGGCACCTCTACCAACGAGTATTGAACGTTGGAACAAATGTTGCATAATAACGCTAAGTTTTGTTCTAGATTTTTGGGTACTCGCGCTCTTGGAAATATGTTGGATATTCCTATTTACTAACTCGAACAACCAATTGTTAGGCGACAGTGACTATGTCCTAAGGCTAAAATTTGCTTGAGTTGCACGCCAACTGGGTATATAAGTTATATTATTTATTAGATTGTCACTGTCATATGTTATATTTTATATCTATATATATTTATTTATTTAGGTTTAGTTCGTAATGCATAGCTTCCTGCCAATTAGCTACATTCAGATGTTCAACCATCAATAAACTGGACTTTAAATCTAGTTAACCGTAGAACATTTCGTGTTTATTGTTCAGTTAAAAGACAACAGGAAGTAAGCTTATCTTAAGATTAGATTATTAATTTGGTGGAACCGAACGAAGAAACCTGGTATCCACCCATAAGTTACAAAATTGAAGCTAAACACTTAATAATAAGCATTAATAAACAATTTATATCAACACAAGGTGGTACACAAATTATTAAATAGAAGAACACGCACTGTAAAATTACAAAATTAAGCTCAATAACAAAAATGTAAATATTATATTAAAAACTAAATCAAGCTGTCATTGGAGTCTAAAATCATTAATTTTTAATTTTTGTTAGAGTCTGGGGAAATAAACAGCAGATACGTAGTGTGGCTTCACAAGTTACAGAACTATGACGTTCGTTCAACTACTTACATCCCCTATATAATTCAAGCTCTGGAATAGTTGATAATAGGATGATTGCAGCTATTAGATAAACCACTAGCGTGAACGTTTCAACTAGAGTCAAAGTGCGAGGTAAGCGACAGAGGCTATACAACCCCAACCCCCTACCAATTACTAAGACGAAATGTTGCATTTCAATTCAAGATGGATTGCCAAGATAAATTGACTTTGCGCTCTAGTGAACAGTGCATTAAGCATTTCCATGGTGTTACTAACGCTCGGGTGACCAACTAAATGGGTTCGTGTAATTTAGAAATTATGTAATTGAACTGAATCGTAATCGTTAGTAAGCTCTTTAATGTAACTTTTTTATTATTAAATTATCACATTGATTTTATTCATAACTAGATACAATATTTATTACAACAACTTTGCAAACGTTTAATCAGCCGGTTCAATGTAATTTTCCAAGTCAATACGTACATAGTGTCGCTAACCAATGAGACTTCATTGTTGTACAAAAAAACTCTAAACAGCAAACAGATTAATTATAAATTCGACTAATCGGTAGCACCTGAATCCCTATTAACTTCGTTCACCTCATTATAATTATACCTTGTCGAAAGACACCAGATAAATAATTTATTGCACATTATTTATTTAAAAATACAAAATGCCCTTAGAGAAATTTTCACACATGGCCATTTCCGAGCTAGGTCCCATCGGCAAATATCTCCCTCAAGAAATTACATTGCGGTGATTTTCCTATCCCACGACCTTGGAAGATTTTGGTCAGAATAAAATATTATCCATTATTGACATCCACGATTATATTTTCATATAAAATTTATTTTGTTTGTGTAATTTGTAATTTTTGATATCTATTTTGCCGAAATTTTGCAATTTTTGTAAATTAATTCAAAATATGCGATCTACTAAGAAAGGGTGTAATTTAAGGGTACATATTTTTGCGTGTTTGAGTGTTTGTGTGCAACGTTTGAAGACAGCCATTTTTGGAGAGTCACTTAGATTCTGTGACATGCTATGAAATATAATGTGAAACAACCAAATAAGTATAGGTTTAAACGATTTATAAACAACCATTTTCACAAATTTCAGGATGAAAAAGCTTTAAACAATATTCGTGTAAAATAACATTTTAATATATGATTTTGTATTTATAGTAATTTTAGTTCACTATTGTGCTATAGAATATGTGATGAAAATAATTGTTCACAAAAAACATCTATGCTCTATATGGGACTCGAATCCACGATTGTCAGTCCCATACTTTCAATTAAACTTATTTAGAAAGTCTACCCATTCAGTCCTAGAACTGATTTATCGTGGGGGACATTAAATTTAAAGCAGACCAAGCCATCCCCGTAGGCGCTGACACCATCGACGAGCGAACAATGACCAACTAGAGACCGGATAAGAGAAGAAACTAAAAGATAAACGAGTATGTCAATAGTGGCTAATATTTTTGTTAACCTTTTCAAGGCACAGCATACGTAACATTTTAATAATGTTAATCATAGTTCGCTAAAAACCGAATCGAACAGAATCAGGACGTGTTTCATGGGAAACGAGTTCAGACAACTTAGAGCGAAGCGTTTGTTAAAGAAATGCTATCACGAACAATCAGATTACATCATTATGTACCAACCACTGTTGACAAGACTGACTTGACGCTTCTTTGTATATTGTGGATATAAACGTGGGTTTCTGAAACGATATTAAAAGAATCTCCTATTAATTTCGCTGCCTGTTATAGAGAACATAAGTTCTGTATTTATACTTCGTTATTGATAGTTTTAGTTATTGAACCACTTTGGTGTGCGCTTAAATATGTGCACTAAAATTTACACCCTTTTTGGTAGTCAGCATATTTTTAGTCAATTTAAAAAAATTACGAAATATAAAATCAAATTGTTCTGAACGAGTTATGTTAAAAGTGGCCAATATTTTTTGTTCTGACTCCAAGATCACTGCAATGTGCTAACGCGGTACATAATACTTCGAGTAGATATTTCCACTTAACTGGGAAATGTGAGTATATTGAAAGAGGTTAACTTTCACATTCAACTTATTTTCGACGCTTGGAACCTAGGAAAGTAATACGTGTGCCATTATCGAAGTTAAAAGAAAGTTGTTTTATGACAAATATCTCAACGAGAGAAATGACATAACCTAATTTCACGTAACTTGCTCGGAGTGTTTTCAAGGAGCTCGAGGAATATTACTCGATAACATATCAGGTTGCGAAATGAGGGAATCGAAACTTTAGTTTGAAGGTTCGTACGAAGTTAATTTACTTATCATTTACCATTTCCTGTTAAGGGAGGTATATGTTATGAAAATCCGATACGTCGCCTTTACATTTCTTATTGTTCGTACAAGTATCTTTCATTTCCCATATCTTTTAAAATAGTGAGTTATTAATATATTCAATTTACTTTTGTATGAAAATGAAAGTTTCAAATATTATTAAAACACAAATACCAGCTTGACGGCTTTGATAATTTGTTTGAAAGGATGAATAGCCTAATCACCCAATGAATTTGGATGCTTCCTTAGTTTTGCACATGATATGAAAACATACAATTTGTTTTTAAATAATGGATTATTCAAAATATTCTATTAATATTTTGCTGAGACTATAAGCTGACAGTGGGAAATACATTGTTAAGTGGTTGCTTCCAATCGTTTGTATACAGCTGATGAACACATACGTATCTTTTAAATGTACACATTCTTAATTCAAAATGAAAATTGAATATTTCATTTCATTTCAGACATAATCTTTAAACAACTTCTTTAAAACGACATTTTAATTTTTTTGTGGATGACAACAAGACACGAAACCCTTTCTAACTTTGCTACAAAGCTACGTGTGTCCAGCCAGCGTTGAACAACAAAGAATGTACTCGTTTATAAGAAAAACGATGGAAATACTTCGCTCAAGAACATAATATTACTTTTAGTGCACCTTGATCATTTAAATAGTTCCACAAATCAAAAAGTGTCACTTTTATTATTATTAAAGCCTTCAGGGCGATTCTGTAAAAGTCGTGTACAAATTGTACGACCATTTAAGTCGTTTCGAATTGAAGAAAAAATACGACTCCCATGATATTTTAACGACAGGTGGTGTTATCACAGCCGTGAAATTTGACGCGTTGCATATGGATACTCCATTCCGTTATAACTACTTAACTTGATTAGTATAATTGAGTTTCCCCTACGTTTAATTTAACGTGCACTAGATTCACGATCTCTATACATCTCACTCACATCTGTACACACAGAATATCTGCGCTTGTTTTTCATCAGTACCCTACTTGGCAATCCAAGTTTCGTGATAGTGCACCGACATTAAAGATAGTTTATTCTGCACTCGCACACAACATGAGAGTCGTTGTTTGCAGACGGGTGCTGGCTTAACGTGCGCTTCGCTAGTGTTTTATGCACATTGCACAACATCAAAGCACATTCGTGACACTGATGGCATATCTAAACGGGCAAACTCGCTGTTGGAACGAGATAGAAGCTGTAACGGTTTTTACAGACGAACGTCAATGAGGATTATGGATTAAACTTTGATGTTGATTAATTTCTGACAGACAATAATAAACAACACCGGTCTATTGAAAAATCATCTGTAATACGTTATACGAGGAAAGTAATATACATAACATATATGAGATGTAGAACCTTGCTAGGAACGAGCTTTATGTAGAGATTATCGATGAACATAACCATAACGATTTATAACCACACAGTGTATTTAAAAGTTTTTCTTCCCCATTTTAACGCGAAACTTAAGAATGATAATATTGTGCTATAGTTCAATTTGATCAATACAATTATTTCAATTATTACACGTTTATCTGGTTGGTTAAGTATTTATTAATGATATTCTGCACCAAAAAACAAAATTAATTTATATCTTCCATAACAATTTTGCGATTGAACCGTATACAAATATCACATGTTTCACGATGGCTTAAAATACAAGAATTCCCATACTGTGAAGTAGTTTCCTTGAAACCGTAGTTTATTTTACCCTTAGCATATCGCAGACTAGCCGAGACGCAAACCACGGAAAAGAATATTATTTTAATACGTTAGATGGGTAGACAATAGTAATGCGAACTTTCCGAGTGTGATAACATTGTATAGAATGGATAAATCCAGAATGTTTGGATGTATTGCGATGTTTTTATCCAAACGCCATTATAGTGCATATATCTTAAATGCTTGCTACAAAATTAAAAATCGTTTCAGTTTGATGGCCGTTTGACGTAACTAACAATCGTCAAAAGTAAAAGTTTTTAATAATTGCAGTCTAGATATATGAACAAGTATACACAAACTATTTAAGAGTTTGGCCCAACTCAAATGCACGCAATCAGGTGTTGACGATTGCAGCTGAACGGTTGGATATATCATTACTAAATTTTGCATTTATGTTAAAGGGGGTCCGGCCGTTTGTATCTTACGTATGTTAAATTAGCCATTACTTAGGTAAATTTTTTAAAATAACCATACAAGCTAGAGCTCTAATTTTTTGAATTCTTACACTTTTCCTCTTTCTTACACAAATTGTGTAGTTGGAAACTATATTTAATTGTGTTTAATTAATCGGTGTATTTAGTGTACATTTTGAATATTAACACATGTTTGAATTATTATATTAAAGTATACAAAACTGTATTATTGAAGGGCAAAGTTTTAAGACTCAATATATCTACATGCTCTGAAATTTTCAAGACATTTGCATGTATAGTTCCTGAGAAAAATGTACCTTTGTATTAAAAAATAATGTTCAGAGAAAATCAACGTCAAAGTTTCGCAACTTACAGTTAGTGCATTCCTGCCCCATTGTCTAAACATAGTCACTAACTTACAAAAAAAATTCTAAAAAATAGAAAAATAATTTTTTTCCAATTTTTTTTTCATTTTATTCTACATACTATACAACGACACACAAATGAATAATAAAAAATATGATTTTTTAAAAACCTCTGACGGCCGGACCCCCTTAATAGAGTACCTTTATATTGATATGCACACTTGGTTGCCAAAAATTAGCCTTAAAAATCAATGCGAGAGGTAAGTCCAAAACGTGACAAAATCGAAAATCGAAAACATGGATTTCAATTCTGGAAATTCCCACCAAACAGTTTAACTTTCGATAAAATCAAATCAACTTGCGCGTTCATATTGATTTTAACGTTGATTTTAAGTATACAACTTGCAATGAACATTTTTTTACACTTGGATTAAATTCTCGAAGTTGGCCAAAATTTTGTTAATTACGGAGATTTCACGAATTTTTTAATTCAAAATAAATGAATTTAAAAATACGTGCAGTGGATCTTATAGATTGATTTTTTATTAATAAACGTTACGTTTGAGTGAAATATAATACCGATGTTATTAAGGGGTATTTAACCGCTAACTCAAAAATTATTTCATCCAGGCTAACAGTATGAATTTAGAATTACAAAATTATCACCAGACTCAAAAATTCAAATACATTTTCGGCATCATCCGGCAAGTTTGAATACATGGGGATTTATGCCCGTGACTTGGATTTGATCAAAAAATTGCATTATTGAGCCGACACTTTATGAAATTCCTTTATTGTGATAATTCAATGTGCAAAATCGATAACCAAAATGGTTTCATTCTGGAAATTCCACTATACTGTAGGTATATTTGCGATAATTCAAACACTTGCGCGTTATAATTTTATGTTTAATTGATTTTCAAATAAAAACTTGCAATGAAAATTTTGTACACTTGATTAAAATTCCAATGTTGGCCAAAATTGTTAAATTACAAAGATTTCACTAGATTTTAAATTCAAATTAAATGAATTTAATAGTAGTGCATGGATCTTATAGATTGAACTTTTTTAATAAACGTTCTTTAGCCGTGAAATTATTCCGATGTATACCGTTTACCAGGATCAGAACCTCAAAACCTCAGCGCCCCTCTTAACGGTGTATTTTGCAATTTTATGCATTCACTCTGATATTTCCGTTTTTTTTTCAAGAACTTTGCAAAGCTCAAGTAAACGCGTCTCTATTCCACCCTGGTACTGCTCTCATCCGGTGAAGCCAGTACGATGACATCAATACACGATCAGTGGGTACGGTATTGCCAACCACGGCGCAGCTACATCACCTACTCAATGTACTGTCACTTGCATCCATGTATACTGCACGACGTTTTGAAATGTCTGCGATAGAAGAATAATTGATTTCCAGACTCCATTTTAAAGTTGTGATCAAATATCGTCTTCAGTATTATAAACTAATACGCCTTCACTTGTCAAATAGCAATTTATGTTGCAAAAGTATTATGTGTGTTTATGTGTTTATCTTTATGTGTGTTTATGTGCAATACGATACTATGTTGTTTTGTAGTTCTAAGATAAATAAATAACCGAAATGTATTCAGCCAAGCTCTGTATTTTTTGCTAAGGCCCTGACTGCAGATCTTTGTATGTAAGTAAGTTGTATTTCACGACGTAAATAAGTACATAATATATTTACACTCTCTAGGTTAAAGTGCAATAACAAGAGGGATGGTGGAATCAAGGAATTCACAATTAAACATTAATAATTGGTCTATTAATATTATTGAAGTTGAAAAGTTTATGTTCAATTGGAAACGAATAAATTTGTACGTTTTGAGTTTCGGGCAATTTGCCAGAATGGTGTTTTATAGGGTGGGTTGGGGAGAGTTGGGTGGAGGGGGGGCGACAACTTGCCAGGCTTGTCAAGATAACGGACAAGGGGTAGAGACCTACTTGAATTGCGTGCAAATAACCTGTTAAGACGAGAGGACAATTTGAAACGTGATTTTGTTCTTGGGGGGAATTGAAGAGGATGCTTATTGCTTAGCTCTGTCAAAGCTAGTACAATGGTAAAACAGCTCGGAGTTCACGGAGTACACAAGTTAGTACACTTCATACTTACAAATATTTTATCACTAATGTTCTTGATTTACAATAAAATATATATATTGTTTCTCGATTTCATTAATCGTAAAACACTCATTAAGGTTAAATTTATTAAATGGAAATCAAACCAGAAAAAAAGCGACGGGGGACCAGCAAGTGGGAGACATTGGTTCGATACGCGAATAAGATAGATTTTTAAATTTCTGGATTGATTGATTTTTAATTTTTAGCTTTTTATATATTCACCGCCTTTTTCTTTTTTGCTTTAAATTGAATGTCCCCCACTGAAAATCGTTATGTGTGAGTGAGTAGACTATTTTTTAAATTGATTTAAATCAGATTTTTAAATAAAATAAATTGCTTAAACTTAATTATGGTTTAACATTAAAAACAGTTCCGATCATAATTCTTATTTATAAAAAGTAAGATGCGTTAATTACTCGTGATTACATTTTAAAATATTGCTGAGTTAACTAAGTGAACAATTCGTTTGTAAAATTTTGTGTGTGTGTAATGAGAAAGTCTCGTATTAAAGTCTCGTATAGTAACATAAATATGAAATATTAGGGTATATCTTCAAAATACACTTGGCCTGCTAGCCTTACAACAACTAGCCTGCTAACACACTGTCCCTTCTTGTCAATGTTGGAATGCCAGCAGTAAGTAGACTAGCAAACCAAAATGCATTTCAGATACGTCCTTACTATCCGCAATAAATGGGTGTACACAAGCCCAGTGGAATGCTCCACATTTCCAAGGTGTGTACTTCAATTTCTTGAGGCAGAGGTACGTGTGTCATTTCACACAGTAGTGCTTTGTCAACATTTACATACCATGGTTATCATTTAGGGTGCACAATAATGACAGTGATCTACTAGTAACACATTAGTAAAATCACAGCGATTCAAATTTCAGTCCAGTTTTTTCAGCACACTATCACTTCTTGGACAACGGTGGATATATTCTGTAACATTTTATTAAGTAAAAGTCTTAGTGTGTCGGGCGTCTTTGTCCGTCTTTTTCCCCCACACCGAAAACGTTTTCTCAATAAATTAATAAAGTAATTTCCTCGTTTCATCACGCAAATTTGATCAGAACGGGTGTAATTATGGGACCGGTAATTACTTCTTGAAATAAGACTGGTTTTGTTCAGATATTGATTGTAAAATGACTAAAGTGCCTAAAGACTAAAGTATAAGAGTTTGAAATAAGAGTGAGAGTTTAGTAAGATAATTTTGTTTTCAATCTCGCCGTGTACGATTAGTGTTTACTTATACAATATGTAGGCCGATTTAGCAGAATACTGATATCTAAACGTTTATATTTATCACGTCATAAGTAACTTGTTTTATAAACAGTTATTGTAACCACAAATACATATCACTTTCAAGCTTCTATGACGATTAGCTACTATCAGACACATTGCTATTTAAAAAATGTGTACTGAACCGTATATTGTAGTACTGGACCTACTAGTACATGAATAATATTATGTAAATATAGACACATTGCATAAGGAGTAATCTCTTGCTGCCTGAATGCAAGTAATAATAATTATATAACTAGGTCGCTTCGCGAACGTTTTTTTAAGTAGCGTTGATGGATGAGCTTTTTTGTAAGTTTTAAGTTTGCGTGGGATCTCTTTACCTTTGCAAGTGCTTTTTGAATGCATTGTAGGTGATTGTTGTCAAGTTTCTATTGTTACTTGTTAAATTGCTATTATAAACCTAAAAAAACTTGTATTGAAACACTTTATTCATATGTATTCTAGATAACTTTTTCAACTTTTTCTTTCAAAAGGTACTACATTATCATAACCTTAATGTTCATGTAAAATATGAACGTTGTCGCCCCACCCGTTTGATAAAAATCGGCCCAAATGTCACGAAAATATCGCACTAAAAGCTGGGAAAAAATCGTTTAAGTACGATATTCATGAGAAATATTTCTTCGAATGTAGGCCTACCCATAAAACGTGGCAGGTCTGAGTTCAGAGATTTCGAAGTACCCTCCAATTTTCATCAAGATGGCATATGCCGTTTGCCCGGTAGAGCAAACAAACAGACAAAAAAACACCCGGGCAAATTGTTTTTGGGGGTCAATGAAATAAAGTCTTTGCTCGCTCATCCAACTTCAAGCAAACGTGATATATGGATTAGCGTAAAATAGTCACGACACTCAAACATCCCTTCTTAAATTTATTTGTATTAAATCAATCAATATGATAAAATTAACTGAATATTTCAAAACTTATCAATGATTGTTGGCTTGAAATGATGTGCCCTTAGATCCAAATAACAAAATTGAAATAATTGTAAAATATATTTAACTGTGAGAGTGCGATTCTTAACGGAATTAATAAACCCATCCTTCTTACTCTTAAGTCTCTGCTGATGTGATCCCATCTGGTCGTTCCCACAGCGTTAGGGATTATTCCAAGATTCCTGCTTTTGAACGGGGATTAGGCTGTTGCAGTGAGTGCGCGGCTCACCTGGCAGAACCGTGGCTAATAAACACAATGATACAAAATCTACCGCTCAGAAGTATTACTGACTTTTTGTATTTATCAATTACTGATAGAGTATAACATCATCAAACAAATTATGTCATTTTAAATATATTAAAGCATTTAAAAAAATGTAGCGACTTTAACGCAATCAGCAAATCAAAAAATGAATTTAAGTGTTAATACGTAATATTTCATTACACGTAAACAAACTTACGTAGTATTCAAATATTATTCAAATAGTTACCATGTCATATAGTTTCATTTCTCGTTTTAATGATATGCAAATATACGTTTAGATTTAAATTAGTCGGAAAACACTCCCGTAGATAGAATTGATTATATAAGTACCTCCAGAAATTACATGCTTCCTGTTCCAGTAAATTATATAATTTCTATAAGCAGCTGTAGTAACAACATTTTTTTCATACAGTCCTATATTGTTTGTATTTCAGTTTAACTTGGACACCACAGTTCGAACATTGAGATGAGAAGTTCATAATTAAAGTTCTACAATTTAAAATGTGTCTGTCTCCCCCTCTAACACCCCCCCCCCCTCCCTCTGCTCTCGAACTTAATTAATAACTTGTTAATCACTCGACATTGGTTAACCACCCCTCGATTCCCCGCGCCGATAAGAAACCGTAGCAAGAACTAATTACCTAAGTGCGTCGCGCGATTCTTCGTGATAATCGATGCCGAACCGTTTTCACACAATATCTACTTCATTTCCCAATATTTCCGCGGCGTATTGTGTTAAACAAAGCCCCCTTGTTCTTGACATCCCGCATACGATCTTGATGAAAGCGTACCACGTCTCAACAGCTATTACCGCCGCCTTCACTCTGACTTAACATTTGCGTCGCGGTTTTCGTTCGTTCGAGATGAGTCTCTTTGCGTCTCCCTTGCGAAATAATAATTGATTGTTGACTTGTTTATTATCGTTTCCTTTGAACGGAACGCTTGATGTATTGTTGTGATTTGGATCGCCTCAATACACCGATTGTTCAGCACAACTTCCCTTTGCTCGCCTTGGGGAGCGGTAGAAACGGATATTACTCTCTACGACCCCTAGGGAAGAGACAGGGACGCTCTTACCGGAGACTATGTAATCACAAGAAGGGAAAACGAAGAATCGGAGAAATCATCACTTTTAAGAAATACTATTGTATGTTTTTCAAACAAAAAAGAAGAAAATGTTTAGTCATGGTAATCATGATCATATACCCACATTTTAATTTGTATAATCTATGTAAAAACAATATGGACAAGGAATAAATAAATATCAATAAAAGAACAAAAAAATTAATACTGTAATTTATTTTTTGTAGAATACAAAATTTTAATTCAATTAGATTGAATATCCTAAAGTGGATCCCCACCATATTGGACTATAAACTAAATGTAAATTGGAGTGAGTAATAGAAACGCATGTTCAGTTGTAACAGTTCGAAAGTTATCACATGTCGATTAAATTAATGATAACATTTGAAACCGCCGATTTGGCCCTTGCCACGCCCTACCGGAGTATACTAACAGCATCTCTGTCGGCTAAACGAGAGTCCCTATACACATCTCTCTCTCTCTCTCACTCTCCATATCATCTCCCCAGCTTCCGCGTCCCGGGCAAGCCTGGGTTAGGGTGGGACCTACAGAATCGATAGCCCGCCTTGGTCTGTATGTGTGTGAGTGGGAGAGGGCCAGACTATCTCGCCTAGACCTGACGGCGTGCTACTGACAGAGACGGAAGAGACAACGACTGGACGGGGCGGAGAAGAGATCTTTGCCAGCATTGCTTTAAGATTCGCCCTTAGAAGATCAAGATGTAGAAACTATTATTAGAATTGGGGTAAAACTACGATATCAGTTATAGAGTGAATCAATTTATTCAATACTTTTATAACAATATTTTATTCTCAATTCTAAATGTAACACATTAATCGGTTGATTGTCATTGATCATTTTTTGAAGTACCTTCTTCTATAATATTTTCTGTAGAGGAAGGCTTGCTGACAGATTTAAAAAAGCTTTGTATTGAATTTTGATTTGAATTTTCATCCATAAATTTTCCTGCTGAAAGTCCAAGATATTTTATTGGTATGGACCATTTGTCTCCATTGCTCTTCTTGATAAGTTCAATTGCATCTTTCATGATGCGATGAGGCTCATATGAGTTGAATTGAGTGCTGCGGGTACTAGACACATCTTCCAGTAAAAACGAAACTACTAGAAGTTTAGTGCGTCGATTATTCTCTTAACTCTTAGTCATAAGAACCATTTTAGTTAGTTAAAAAAACAACGTTATTTTCTGTGTTCGTGGTTGTTAAGACGGCGGAAAGTAACCGTTTACATAGCTCTACCAGAATGTCATATTGATGGCACAAAGTCAAATACAGAAGATGAAACTCCTCTTCAAGAATCGGCGTTACCATGGTTTCTGAATTGGAAGCAAAAAAAAATCTCAAATGGGGAGCAAAGGAGCAAAAGAGCAATGAGATCAGATACAAAATAGCAAAACAATGTCTAGTTTAAGTATATTAATTAATTTGAAAATAGTTGAACATATACACAACTTACAACTATAAGTTTTGATATTGAAATAATCTTCTCTTCTTTTCATATGCCAACAATTGACATAATTCACGTCATCATGTATTTTTTGGTTAGCCAGTAGAGATAGGACTCCCTCCACTCTCCCATCTCTTCTGTTTACTTGCTTTGGTATCTTCAAGCCCGAACGTTTAGCGTAATCCAGGGGGTACGTGTAAGTTATTATCTTACGGACGCGTTCGAAAGTCACCCCCCTTTATCTAAAATAATATATAATAAATAATAGTAATGCTTCATGTCACCTAGTATACTAGAAAGCTTCGCAAACCTTTTTCAGGCGCGTTGTTGGATGAGCGTAATTGGTGCATTGAGCTGTCATGTGTTAAGCAGATTTTCTGTTGTTCTGTGAAAAAATCGTTACAATCGGATAAAGTATGTAGGTGTTATAAGTCGAAGAATTTTTTTTTAAACGAATAAAATCGTAAAATTGCGATTTTCATGAGAAATAATTCTTCGGTTGCGCTAAAAAACGTGGCAGTTCTAACCTTCAGAAATTCGAAGGTCTTTAGAAAATTTCATCGAAATTGGAGTATCAGTTTATTTGGAATCGTGCTAACAAACAACCAAAAATATTTACAGAAAAAAAGAAAAACATCCCGTATTTTTTTCTCCAGTGTAGTGGAATGGAATCTTCGCTTCGCTCATCAATTAACCTGCTATCTTTACTACTTTTGTCCTTTAACTTGTATTATCTCGTAATTTATTTTTTGTATTTGTATTTTTAATTGCGTACATTGTGCTTAGTTGGTCTGTAGAAAAGGCCTTGTGGCCTAAAGCTTCACCAATCTATTCAATAAAGACTTCTCGATTTTTATTATTTAATACGATATAATTTAAATTGGAAACATAATTGTATGTTTATTGAAGATAACGCAATTGAATACTATTGTTTGAAATCATTCCAAAGATGCTCAGTTATATTTAAGCTAACTTAATCAAATACAGTTTGAGATGTTGTTTTGAACATTAATTTACATTTGCAGAAGTTCAAGCTAAATACGTGTTACGAATAATAATTTGCACCGAGACAGCTAATTCATAGAGAGATGTACGTAATACTAACACACACATAACAAAAACTTGTAGAAATACAGCCAAACCTTACACACTCAAAAGAAATGAGATCTAAAAAAAGGGCCAAGCTCATCTACCCTTCCACATTTGTGCATTCTTAATTCATAAACGTACAGTGTCCCATAACAGCATCCTCGAAAAGCTTGGCAAAATAGAATTTGCGATTATTAATTTAAACGAAATAGTTCATCCAAGTTCTTTTTTCTAATTAATTAAAACGTAATAACATGCAAATTTTATTTTGCCAAGCTTTTCGAGGATGCTGTTATGGGACACTGTACGTTTATGAATTAAGAATGCACAAATGTGGAAGGGTAGATGAGCTTGGCCCTTTTTTTAGATCTCATTTCTTTTGAGTGTGTAAGGTTTGGCTGTATTTCTACAAGTTTTTGTTATGTGTGTGATCTCATTACTTTTTCAAGTTCCATTGCAAAATTATATGTTAAAATATAATAATTTTATCAAAGTTGATTTAATTTCTATGGTATTAGCAATAACAATATAGGATGTAAAATATCTAGACCCGGATTCATGTACATCCTGGGTATAGGTGGTATAACCATGGTATAACGACGGTATAAGGACTGGACCCCAATTCTTGAGTTCGTGGGGGATGACTGTTGAAAACGCAATTTGAAAACGAAGTCGTTTTCGTTTGACACTTTAAAAAGATATGCGTATAGCAAAGAGCTCGAAAAGTTCTATATTTATTCTAGATGGCAGTGCCTTCATAATCGAAAGACGAGTTGCGTGAAATGATTTGATTGTTGCAATTATGTAAACAAACAGATGAGCAAGCGCATATTATTTTGACACCTTGCTTCGACATTGTGTTTGTGTGTATTGTGTGACAGAACTATGTTGTGCTGGCCTAGGGTTGGCTAGGCTTGCCAAACATGTAATGTAAGTAATAATTTTATCTAGTCCTATAGCCTAATGGAACTTTAGACCTACACTGTTGTATTATAAATAATTTTCTACATCTGGGCCTAGGTCAGGGACGGTTTCTGATTTGTTTTATGAGAGTATAATGACAACTTTTCTCATTTCACACATAGAAGCAAAATTTAAAATGTCCGCCATTTGTTTACGTATCGCACTTTCCCGCCGTACTCTGCTTATACCGTCAACAAGTGTCAAGTAACTATGGTTACTTGTTGATTGTATAAGGCTTATTTTAAAACCTTTATTTGGAAGCCTTCCAACAAACTTTTTCAACTTTTTTTTTCAAAAGAGACTATAATACTATAACCTTAATGTCCATGTAAAATATGAACATTGTAGTCCCACCCGTCTGGTCAGAATCGCGGGCCGACGTATTAGATGTAAGTAGCAGTAGTAGCAGTAGTAGGAGTAGTAGCTAACATCCTTAAAGTGATTTTGAGCATGTTTCAAGCCATTTTTTCACCAAGAAGGAATGGTCGTACCCCAATAAAATTTGGCATGTGTTGTCAGGTACCTAAATCCCCTCGATTGTGATAGTTTTCAAGTTCACATCACGTTACATGACGGCTGGGTAACACCTCGAAATCACCCCAACTCTGCTTGGTGTATAAGGTGCTTGAGTGTGTAGCGCACCGCGGCTTGGCTGCGGCGCCCTAACGGGCACCTAGATGTTCTAGTACTCTGCGTCAAGTGCTAATGGAGTCAAGACTAATGCTGGCATTTTCATCTCGTAGATTAAGCATATCGTACTGCCAACTTTACACGTTATTCCACGTGGTAACTTAATCATGCACACTACTACAAAATATTTTATTAGAGTGGTTGAAGAATCTTTAGAAATTTATTGTTGCCCTTTAAAAATGATGTGAACGTCTACATAAATTACACTAACAGAGCACATTATTGATTATTTATTAGGAAGTTCCCGACTCCTGCGTTGTCCAATAAAAAACAACGGTTATGTGGAGCAAATTTGTAACTAAACAATTACGAAAAAGTAATACAAATTACCCTACCAATGACGTACATAGTCAAACGTGCTACATATTTTGCGCAAAAAGTTGTTATACATAATAAAGATAAATAACTTTTAATACGATGTCTAAGAGACTAGAGCATACACAAAATTGTTAGCAAATACATAATATGATTTGTGTACAGAACATTAATTCTCAATTCTTTTTAAACAAAGGTAACTATTTATCAATAACAGAGTATATGAAATATAATAAAATATTTTCTATTTTACAATAATCTTGGTTCTAGATGTATACTTTTATGTTTTTCATATCAGAATGCTTTTGGGGCGTTATTCATTTATACTAGGAAGCTTCGCAAACGCTTTTTCAGGCGCGTTGTTGGATGAGCGTATGTTTTTTTTAAAACGAAAAAAGCGTAAAATTGCGATTTTTATGAAAAAATATTTTTTGATTGCGCTCAAATTTCTCACAAATATATAAATTCATAAAATTAAGGTTCTATGAAAATATCGTTACAATCGGATAAAGCATGTAGGCAGTAGGTGTTATAAGTCAAAGATTTTTTTTTTACAAAAAAAGCGTAAAATTGCGATTTTCATGAAAAAATATTGTTCGATCGCGCTCACACCAACATATAAATTCACAAAATAAAGGTTCTGTGAAAAAAATAATTACAATCGGATAAAGCATGTAGGTGTTATAAGTCGAAGAATGATTAAAAATTTTAAAAAATCGTAAAATTGCGATTTTCATAAGAAATAATTATTTGATTGTGCTTAAATTTCACAGGAATATATTTATTCATAAAATTAGGTTACTGTGAAAAAATGATTACAATCGGATAAAGCATGTAGGTGTTATAAGTCGAATAATTGTTTCAAAAATCGAAAAAAATCGTAAAATTGCGATTTTAATGAGAAATAATTTTTCGATAGCGCTCAAAAACGTGGCAGTTGTAAGTTCAGAGATTTCGAAGGCCTCAAGAAAATTTCATTGCAATTGGAGTATTCGATTAGCCGGAATCGTGTTAACAAACAGACAAAAATACAAAAAAAAGAAAGAAAAGTAAACATTCCGGATTTTTTTCTCCATTGTAGTGAAATGGAATCTTCGCTTCGCTTGCTACGCTCATCCAATAACACAATATTTTCCACGAACTCAAAAATATTTTTTAAATCCTGCGCTTTATCAATTGTATAATCAACTTCCTGCAGTATTGCTAGCCAAATAGAATATTTTAAAATTATCCTCTACCCTACATGTTCTAGTGTTGTAAAAAACAATGAATTGTGGTGAATATCTAATGATTAAACAAAACATATTTAAGAGATTGTTTTAACATATTCACATGTGATATCGAGTATGTATATCGGCTTGTAATAAACCGCCTAGGGATCACAATAATAATTACATTAACTAGGAAAACGCTAAAGTCCCACCGCCGTTGATGGATGAGCTTTTTTGTAGGTTTTTAGTTTGCGTGGGACCACTTTTCCTTTGCAAGTGCTTTGTGAATGCATTGTAGGTGATTGTTGTCAAATTTCTATTGTTACTTGTTAATTGCTATTATAAACCTTAAAAAATTTATATTAAATTTTTATTATATGGATTCTGGCTAACTTTTTAATTTTTTTCTTTCAAAAAGCAATACATAACCATTACCATAATGTACATGTAAAATATGAACGTTGTAGCCTTACCCGTTTGGTCAGAATCGGCCCAAATGTCACGAAAATATCGCACTAAAAATTTAAAAAAAATCATAAAAGTACGATATTCACGAGAAATATTTCTTCGATTATCCAAAAACGTAGCAAGTCTAAGTTCAGAGATTTCGAAGGTCCCCTGAAATTTTTATTATGATCGCATATGCCGTTTGCCCGGTAGAGAGCGATCAAACAGACCAAAAATCCACAAAAATTCAAAACAAAACAAAATACACGCGAGCTGATTTTTTTTGGGGGGTCAGTGAAATTGAAGTCTTCGCTTCACTCGCTACGCTCATCCAATAATTCAGTAAGTTACTTCTCTCTTCTGTACATAGAGGCATTTACATCACGTATGATTCGCCTCCTCGTACTCAGACGAACGTCGCTTCCTAAACCTCGATCCTCACAGTAACTGTTGGCAAGAATGGTTCGTCCATTATCTGTAACGAACACATTTTTTGTTCCAGTTACCAGAACGGATGAATTAAGTACTTTCGTATGATATCAGCGTAGATTTTCGAGCATTTGCTTCTATGTGCTTTTGTTTCGAAAACATTTTGTCTTTATTTCGTTTTTCCATAAAATGTGATGGGTCAAAAACTAAAATAAATAAAGCAATGCAACAAAACGAACTATTCTCGGATATAACATTAGTCAAGAAGAATGAATTACAATTAACTTTGACCCCATTTTATTCCTTCTTGGAAGGGTTAATAATATAACTCATATTTTCTGTAATCAAGTTCTTGACAGTAAAGGAGAAAGGTGGTATTAATTTATCTGTCTGATTTATTATATGATAAAAACTATACTCTATACACCGTTTGTCCTCTTGCACTCATAACAAATAGAAGTAGAAATATCTAACTATAGTTAACACACATGTAGAGAACCTATATACACCACATAAATTAACATATATTGCAAATCCATTCCATACACATGCAATAATCGTTTTCAAAATTTATTACAAAAAAAATAATCAATTGTTATAAAATAAATCGCAAGAAATACCCCATAAATATTTTGTAAAATATGTTTTTCCCCAACTGTTCTTTAAATTAAAAGTTGCAAATAAGTAACTTTAAAATATTAAAATAGTGTATCATTAAATAAATAACGCATCGGGAAGTATTTAAAGTAACATTTTAAGAAATATATTACGCCTCTTCGAGAGGAAATCGGAACTATTATACAATAGTTGTACCACCACAAGGAGTCATTTTGAGCAAGGGGACGAGACTTTTTATTTTGTCAAATGCAATAGGTTTTCGAGGTTATTAATGAATAATGGATTAATATTTAATATTGTTTAAGGTTTTTGTTTTTTGGTATAAGAAACAAGTATTTTTTTATGGTCTCAGCTCCTTTTACTAAAATATTTTCACACCATTGCCACAACTCATAACTTAAGATTCATATTTTTATTTATTTTTTATTGATGTGTACTAACGTGAAACCAATCTGTTTGCATATTTTGCCAGGAAGTCAGTACGATACGAAATGTAAAAATATAAGAAGCATTAGCAGCATATAAACTATCTTAAAATACATTTATAATAGTTTCTTCTTGAATAACGTTTTTTAAATAATAAATAATAATAACTAAATTCGTATTAAGAGTCTTCCATTCAAGTCACACAACTGATTTTCAGTGGGGGACATTAAACCAAAGCGACCAAGCCAACCCTGTAGGCCCCGACGCATTCGACGTGTGAGCGATAACCAACCAAAAATCGATATTTTTAATAGTAAATAAAGCAATCAGTGGTATCGACAGTGCGAACACCCACAGATCAACGCCAGAATTAACAAGGCCGATTCAGAACAACTTTGAATTTATTATATGCCTCGTTGCTAGGACGGCTCCAAAATAACCGTTTACAATTTTTTAAGGCAAGAACTGATGGACTTAAGACCAAATCAGAAGCTTGAAAACTTCTGCCTATCGCGGGAATCGAACCTTGGACGTTCTGCATTGGAAGCAGAGATGCTAACTACAAGACCAGCGAGCCACACGATAAGAATGTTTAATAATGTGTATCTCAAGGAACTATGAATGATGACGAAAAATGCATTTTAGTTTCATTAAAACAATCATTCTCATTTGTTCATATGCAAAACTGAACTATAACGATCCTTATTATCCACTTGTCATAGGACTTATGAGTGCAATAGAAAAGAGAAGCTTCTTATAAAAAACATTTTTTTAGTGTTTCATGCAAAACATTACATTTTATAACAACTGATAATGGTTTTAATTTCCTCTCTTGGAAATATCTTCTGGGAGGTTTCTGGGTTTCTGGGTTTTCTGGGAGGGGTCTTATTGAAACGCCAACTTGTCGATTGAAAGTAACACCTAAGTACGATGATTATTTCATGCTCACGAGCTCGGTGGTCTTACATTGAGTCACTAAACTTACCTGGACTTCCGAACTATTTTACTAGAACTCTAGAGAACGTTGCATGTTACGGATCTTCAGAATGTGCGCCTGCTCCCCCCCTCCCAAATGCATTTGTTTTACCATTTGCATTTACTTTAGCAATTAGGTTTATGTAACTGAACTACATCATCCAGCAGATACATTGGATAACAAAAACAGTGCACACAAAAAGTATTGTAGAATTAAGGGAGTTTACGTCTGAAACGTGATTAATGAAAATTATGCACGCAATACAATACTGCCCCCAAAAGTTCCCATTCACTCTTTGTCTTGATGCTTAGACCTTCGGGACGGAAGAAATTTAACGACAGCTTACGTAAATAAATATTTTTACACAAGCTAAATTATGGTTGTTGAGGTTATTGCGAAGACGTAGACCAAAGTGCAGGGTGAGCTCAGTTGACGTGTACTTTTAACGCTTCTCATTCGGAACCGCATTTTAAACACAGAAGAAATTAATCAAGTTTCATATCGGACTTTGTAATCGCAAACCTATATTGATTGTGTATTAATGTCTACTACGCTAATGGAAATATCATTGCTGGCATTTACAACCTCTATTGATATGTCACTTGTCAGTTAGAAGTGCGTTTATTCAAATTCTTGTAAAAGTGTTTGAGAAAAAAACCCCCTTTGAAAACTCAGTAATAGTTAAACATAGCCCTGACACAACAATGAACATACAACAACATATGATAACAACAATGAAATGGTAAGACATGTTATTAAAAACCCAACAAGAAACGAAAATAAAGTCAAAATAAAAACTTTTGATTATTTATAGTCTATACACATTCAGTTGTAGAAAGAATTTTCAGCGTTACTTAAACGATCCTCGCTATCATCTTTGACGTGATTTTATAACATTTTTCTCTATTATATGAAGTAGAGAAAATTTAAAAAGAAGGAAAATATTTTCACCTCTTGCAACGAGCAACAGAATTCATCGAGGTTTCCGGCGCCTCGGGGAATAATATGTGAGCTCGAGCCATGTCGCGAAATCACAAAGAGAAGAATCGTTAAATGGTGCATTTTTAGCGATAAGAGAGCAAAATGTAGCTCGAACACCAACACAAACATCATGGACGGTGTAGAACAGAGACGAGACGTGAGACTACGCGGCACCTCCACCAAGAGCGAGAGAGAACGCGCCTACCTTGAAGGTAAGAGAGCAACTGTCGCTTCCACACCAACACAAACTCATGACGGTGTAGAACGAGACGGAGACTGAATTCGCCGCACCTCCGCCAAGAGCGAGAGAGAACGCGCCTACCTTGAAGGTAAGAGAGCAAACTGTCGCTCGAGAATCGCCCTGACTCAAAAGGCCATCAAAACATTTTATATATTTATAGTTGAAAGATTATGTCAATAAAACGCATATGATAAGGAAAATCGTTTTCACTGCTGTTTTCATGATACGTGAGACATATATAGACCGACCGGTGGACGCATGAAATAGAGATGCGTTTATGCAAACTTGGCTTCCTTATATCCTATACGAGTGTTTTGGAAACTTGCCGACCGCGATGGTCTTGACATTTTTGTTGTTGTCACAGTCAATTGACAAGTTTTCACATGCGTTATTATATATACAATGCTGTCGCTGTAGATCGACTCTCGTTGCACCAGTTCGTTAATAGATCCACAGTCCTGGATTGTACAAATATTACATTATTGGATGGAATGATGAAATGATGCTGGTAAAATAGATCCAACCGTTGCTACCGAGTTAAGCCGGGTCACTCCCTGTCCATCCGGGCGCTTGACCACAACCACCTGAGCAAGTTGTTCCACGTCAGCAATAAAACATCCGTGTGGGTAACCTGCAATCCTGCTGACAGGTGGCTGACAGTGATCGGGGGTATCTTTGCATAGAGATTAGGTAGTGCTCTACGCCTCGGTATGAGTATTCAAGATCCAGAGATAAGTTCACACAGAATCTGCTAGGTTGTTCATCTTGGTTTGTGCAACAAAATTCGCAACAGGGAGAAAAATAATTTATAACTTCTAATATGGTTTTAAATCCATCAATTCTTTGCTTAGAAATGTGTATACGTTGATTATGGAGCCGACCTAGCTACAAGGTACATAACAAATCTAATTTTGTTCCGAATTGGCAATTTTTATGGCTTTTTGATGCCGCCCGCAAATGCAATCGTACACAACTTGTTTGTTCAGAGTTTCCTATTTAAAATACCGGTCTCTGGTTTGCCATTGTTCCCTAGTCTATGGAGTCGGCGTTGACAGTTTCGGTTAATCTCCTTGAGATTGAATTCTCATAATGCAAATCATTAGGGGGTTTTATACGAATAAATTGATTTAATTATTTTTATTATAATTATAACTAATGAAGTAGCTTTGAGGTTATGTTGTGTTACAGTTTGATTTTTCATGGTTCATTTATTGACGTTTTATTATTTATGCTTCTATCTGATCAACTATTTATTTTAATCATTCATCACTCATCAACGTGTGAAGAAAGCTAATCAAGCTGTATTATACAATAATTATTGATTTGTTCTATGTTCAAGCAATTTATAATTTATATGTCATTAACAATATTGTTTGGTTTCAATTGATTGGTCTCTGGTCTATACGTGCAGTGCTTGTTAGTTTTATTCTGAAGGCCGCTGACAGTATAATGCTAACTAAATTAAAACGGTCACTAAATGTAATTAATTTGGTATTGATGCAAATGTGGTTTAATTAATAAAGAGGTCGACATTATAATGATCAATTCATGATATCTGTGGGGAAACCTGCTGATAAAGAGAGAGTCTAGCACTATCTCTAACTTATTTGTTTTGTTTCCAATAAATTAACGGTAGTTCTTTTGTGCTAGTGCCGTAATAAACTTGGAATAAAACAGTTTTTATTTAAATTTATAAAGATAAAATATATATGTTTTGTCTTGAGCTTTCGTATACATATGCTAGTACTTTCGACAGAAATTACAAAAGTGACTACACCGGGGATCGAACCCGGGACCTTAGCTGTCCGGGCTATGCTCTTACCAACTGAGTTATGTGGCCACCAATTTAAAAATGTCTAATTCTGATTGTTAAATTGGGGCCGATAGCTCAGTTGGTAAGAGCATAGCACGGACAGCTAAGGTCCCGGGTTCGATCCCCGGGGTAGTCACTTTTTTAATTTCTGTCAAAAGGACTTACATTACAGCGTCATAGTCGCCTACTATAAAACCAAGGTTAAACATATGTATTCATAATGCAAGCTATATAAAAGATCGAGTTTACAATATAATTGAATCACATTTACACCAGCACAAAAAAGCTCTTATTTACATGATACATGATGAATTGATGAAAAGCCTAAGCTTATATGCTCTAAACAAAATAAAAACAGACGACACCAATACATTCTAGAAATAACTTTTCTGTTTACCATTTTCCATTTACTACTTTGATATTCATTATTCATTTGATATTGAAAGCGACTATCTTATGAAATTGACTGAAAATGTATAATGTCAATGCTAACGAACGGGAGAGAGATGGATACATAATTTTATTTTAAATTATCAGGTGGTATTAAGAAGTTGTAAGTTAACAAATTGAAAATTTTAGTTGGAATAGTTTTATTTATTTAAATTATACACAATATTAGCAAAAAATGTTAAGTTTTATTTAGTAAGTTGGAGTTAACAGATGGATATTCTTTATCTAGGCGGGATTAAGGATTAACGCCATCCAACCTCGTCTTATATTGTTAACGGATGTAGAGACAATAACAATTGTATTACAATTTACAAATAAACATTTTATGTATTGTTACAATAATATTAATAAAGTCCATACATAAACATGTTACACAATCATTATAATATCATTAAAACCTAATAATTTTGGTGAGTTGTTGAAGAGTTAGTCAGAAGTTTGGTTTAAGCATGAGTTAAAACATATCCTGTGCATTTTTAACAACATTCCCATAACATTTTGAGATATATCATTAATGTTGCCCTCAAAAATATTATAACTATTGGTATGAGACATCTAGGCGTAGAGTGAGAGGGAGAGAGAAATAAAAATATAGTTTATTGGTGTGTGGGGATATTAGAAGGTCGAAAGCTAAAAACTGGCGATATATATTATGAAAATGGGTAACAATAATAATAAATTACATTTAGTGTTTAGAATAATTAAATAGATAAACACCAGCTACATATTACATCAATTCAAAATTGTTTTCTTTCGTCGCACAGATTATATTTTGGGTACTTTGCGTCATTTTGAGTTCAATTAGTATTGTTATTGAGTGTAAATGTGTGAGATGGTTAATTTGATTTATAAGTTTGTCTCGTTGTATTGGGATTGGGTGGACGTTTGCCACTTGACACTTGATTTATTTATTATGACGTCCAGAAAAACTTGCTAAATTGCATCAATTATTTCATAAAAACTATTGGCTTCCTATGAAGTTGTTAGGCCTCACCTAAAAAAAAAAAAATTGTGTGTTTGCTAATTTGTTTGAAACACATGTATGGTAGAATGCGTTGGTTGTTTGTTTATTAAATTATATTGTTAAACACTACAATAATAGCATAAACCACAATAAAATCGTATGTTCTAATAAGAGCTAAAGCCAATGAAGAATATCTCCCAGGTGGCATTGTTTAACTGTGATTCTTTTTGAGTTGGTGTAGATATACGGACTCGCAATGTTACTACAAACATGCTTAACAATTAATAAGACACAGTATCACCTCACGAAACCTTTCAAATACTTGATTAGGTTTTAATCATCTTTGAATCTATTTAAACATTACCGTGGTAATTTTTGTCGCCACATCCACTATATTTCCTTTTCGCGTGAGTAAATATTTGGAAACAAATCAACGAGTAATATACATAATGTAATACCCCATGAATGTACGTAAATTAAATTAATACAACATAAATAATATTACAAGATCAAAGTATGTGGTTGCCGTTGGGCGTAGTTAAAGCAGGCCATAATTAGTTATTCTCCAGTAACGTAAGGATCTATTAATTGCGTTATTATTATTAAGAAAATATTGGCATTAATGTATTGTTATTATTTACTTTATTTCGTTATAATTGCATAATAAATTATTTGGATTAAATTGTCGAGAATTCAATAAATTAATTAATTAGTGCATCATTATTGCATATCCAATCAATTACATATATTTTTCATTGTATTGCAAATAATACAAAGATATGTCACTAGTTGTTAAAACAGCTTCAATGTCACTGGTTTAATGAATGATCTTATAAATTTACGTCAATGTCAGAAGGGAAATGGCCTGATCCGGGAATCGAACCCTGTGCGCCTCCCGTACTGGTGACAGGAACACTCTCCCAGGATGAGTTAAATGGTGCAATCTAAGCAGCATGCTTAGTAATATGTTAGGAATGTTGTCTTACCAGTTCAATGAGTTGAGACAACCTGAGGCCGAGCTTCACCAAGACCGTGTCCGTGTTGTTACTGACCGGTCGTATCAGCCGGTTGTAGTTGCTGAGCAAGTCGTCGTAGAGCCGCTTCGCATCCGGATTAGCGGTCACCGGACTCAGTGTGTGGCCCAGGAGTAGGGCCAGCAAAGAAAGTACTACAAGCAACACCATCTTAAAGGTTTATTGACAATTCATCACCGTGAGTAGAAAATCATGATTCTAAAAAACGGAACTCGGTCTCTCGAATGAACTGTGATCGCCTGACGAAATTTTATTGATTAATATTGTTGATATTTAGTATTGTCAATAACCGAAAGTACATTTTAAAATGTTTGTGTTTAAGAACAGGTAAATACGTGAGTTTAAACCGTTTAGGCCGTTGCACCTACACCCACGTGCCCCGATATTCGCGCTGGTTTGACGGGTCCACATCGGCCGGTGTTGCGCTGCGTCCAGCCTCCCCTCCAACAGCGGAGCTTCGAGTTGCCGGGGACGCCCGCCAGAGCGCAGAGCGGCGCAACGGGAACGGAAATCGAAACACTCTCCGCGTACCATATGCGCATGAGCCAGCTTCAATAGCTCCAGTACTTTATGTTGTGATTCCTTTTCCCCCTCTAAAACGATACCTCTTTGTTGGAAATCATCGTCTCCCATACCTTCGTCCTGTTGGAAGATTTCGAGAAAAAGTTTTCTTTCTTTGACGTTTTTAGCCGAGACAAACAAAGAAAATGCTTCGGGAATAATATAAAGCTTGGCACTAAGTGAAGAAAATACTAACTGTTGAAAGAAGAAATACAACTCCAGACGGAATTGTCGTTATTTTCTGGAGAGGGGACTGAAAATTGTTTTCATAACTACAATGAAACGATGACAAATTAAGAAAGAATTTTATCAGTCGCTTTATGAAAGCTGAAATAACAAACAATTCAAAACGAAGAGTTTCTTAACGACATTATTTGTTCATTGGTGACATCTACCGTTGTCTGAAGACTCCAACTCTCTTACCTCAATTATTTCTAACTGGCATTCGGAATGCCCGGTTGTTCAACCGAACCCTGTCTCTACAGTGGCTTCGTACCACTATGTCTATGAACATCTTTCAATAGCATATCTTTATTTGAAGCAATTTGCCCATATTATATTACATGACGTACACCCACACAACAATACACATTGTCATAACTAATCGTGAAACCTACAGCAATTACTTGTTAAAAACCTTAGTCTTTAAGGATTCATTTCATTTCTTTATCTCTGTAGCAATGCTACATTCCAAAATACGGTTAATTGATGGTTAAAACAATTAAAAGTTTAGTGTCAAATATAGAGTATGTTTTCCTGATAAAATATTTTTAATGTTAAAACTAGGATCTTGTAAAGTACTTGCATGATGCAAAAAACGTAATTATAAGAATTCAGAGGCAGGTATTAGCGGTGAAAGTAAATTGCGTATGTGTTATGATTTTGAATTTCACTGAAAATCAGTTTTACAATTGAGTGGGTTAAACGAATTTATTTATTTTATTCAATAACTGTAAATCAGTGCCAAAACAATTTATTTAGATTTTTTCGTTTATAGTTGGATACATTTAGATTTTACTATACATACCTTCCATCTGGTTCCGAATATGCATTCGTCGTTCCAGTATTATTCCTCATAAACCCCCTCCGCGATTGTTCTCATGTATGTAGATTTATGAAATAAAACTTAATTTCTCGATTTGGTTAGTCGGGAAACACTCCCGTAGGTAAAATTGTTAATATTTAAAACAATGAATTATCATCCGGGATGAACTTTTTGAATTTCTGAAAAATTAAATCTCACAAATTCAATGCGAATAACAGATTTAGTATTCGTATCGATGATATGATTATTACTCGATTTGGTTGATCGGGAAACACTCCCGTGGGTGAATTGTTTTTATTTACTACAATTCAGAAATTAAAAAAGTCCGCCCCAACCGGGAATCGAACCACGGATCTCCACATTCCAGGTGGACGTCTTAACCACTAGACCATCAGGACGGGTACATATTAATCTCTGAATTGTAGTTGCATTATACATCTGAATGGATGGAACAGTACTGCAACGAATATCTGCTGCCTTTGAACTGACACCAAAATAATTAAATGTTTTATTTAATATGGGAGGTTTATTTCTGTTGGTTGATCGGGAAACACTCTGGTTGTAATTTTTTTATTTACTAAATCAGAAATTAAAAAGTCCGTCCCAACGGTCGAACATCTCCACTTCCAGTACGATTCCTTAAACCCCTCAGCGATTTTCTCTGGAAATTGTATGCATAACAAAATTAATTTGGTGGTCAGTCAGGGCAATACGAAACTCCACTAGGTAAAATGTAACTACATTAAAGATAAATGTACACCCCTGATGTCTTTTTGACTTTCTGGAAATTGGAAACTCAGCATTCCATGGCGAGAACTTAATTTAATTGTAGATTAAAAATATGATTATTAGTTTGAAATTTAAATAAATTGTTGTCCTATTCTATTTTGTCAAATTTTTCAAAGATGTAGTCACACTCACAGGGCAGCGTTTCTTTTTTTATTAACAGTGTGCAAATATAGAAGCGTACACGAGCTTGGCCCTTCACTTAGATCTGAATAATTATGTTGAGTGTGTATGGCTTGACTGTTCTTCCTATTCTTTTTGTATGACTGGGGTTGGATTACTTTTATGGTTCCATTGCAGAAAATAATGTTTTCAAATAATTGAATCCTTTTATTACAGTAGTATTCAATGCTATGATATTACCATAAAAGGATGTAAAACAACTTATAGTGCCAGCACTTACTATTAGTACACATTGTAGATTATTTGTTAGTCAATTTTCTAAAGTTGCACTTAAAAGCCTTTCAAAGTCTTATTTTAAAACTTTGATTTATATGCCTTCCAATTAACTTTTTCGACATCTTTTATCAAAAGTAAGTTAACCATCACTTTTAATGTCTACGCAAAATTTGAATGTTTTAGATCCACTCGTTTGGTCACAATCGATGGGCAATTGATATTGGCGAGCTACGCACATGAGTAGTAATAAAAGGAGAAGTAGGAGTATTAACTAACATCCCGTAAGTGATTTTGAGCGCATATCAACCTATTTTTTCCCCACAGAAGTAATGATTATATCTAAACCAAAATTGGCAATGTGTTGTAAGGTACATAAATCCCCTTATGACAGTGTTTTCAAATTCATTTTACGTTTCATGACTGCTGAGTGACACCTCGAAACGCCCCAACTCTGCTGTATAAGGTGCGCGAGTGTGTATTGCGCCACGGCTTGGCTGCGGCGCTCTATCGGGCAACTCGACCATTCTCTGATTATGGTAACTAAGGTGGCTCATCCACTGAAGCGACTGAAACTATTAAACAGATCGCGACACAACTATCCCATAGCAAACTGTACATGCTCGTCCACCCGACATGCAGGTCGCAAGGTGGCCAGTTTCACGCGATCCTTGGTGAATAAAGGTTAATTTCCAATCTCTCCTAGCGTTGTGACTGCTAATGGTCGAGATACGATTGAGCCCTCGTTCTAGTTAGCTTGAGCTTGATATCATGTAATTCACATCCACCAACCCCACACATGCTCGAGAAATCTCCCTCGAACTGATTGAACGTACAACCATTGTTTGTAACGGGATAGAACTGTTTCAAGCGTAGCTCGTACGAGGCTATCATCAATGCAAGCGAGAAAAGTTGGTAATTTCCAATCAGAGCTAGCTATTGTATCGTGCGATTTTAATAACTGACGTTGATTAAAGGGTTTTGTTTTTAACGTCGTGTATATGAGGAGATGATTACACTCTTGCTCAAAACAACACATACCAGAGTTTGATCGCGAAAATAATCAAGGCGGAAACGTGAGTGGGGACTAAACGTAAGGCTTGGTCGAGCAATGTCTATCTGGAAGGTAGTATACGTAGGAGAAAATTTTGTTAATTCTCGACCAATCATGGTATGACCTACGACCAGTCCAGTCTAACTTTATAACTTTTATACAAGTTATACGAAATGGTATTTTCGAAATGTTGCCAACTTAACTTTACATGGTAGTTTTGACAGCAATAAGTAAGCTCCCAACTCTAGTGAAAAATTATGTTATTCATTTCATAGTATTGAAATATCAAATTTCGAATATTTTGAAGCATCTCATTTACGAAAAATATAAATTTGGATGTGTTGAAAGTGTTCAATAAAGGAAGATGTGCTCTTGAAACTCTCTCACCATGTTCCCTTAAGAGTTTTCTGAAGTGGATTTTGTCATGTTAACTGGTACCGTACTATCTCCTAATGTAGACTAAGAATATTAACGAGTTTTTTTCCTATCAAACTTGAGGCACCAAACCTTGCTTGAAACTATAAAGAGTTTCGTATATCAACAAGATACTGAATGTCTGGCTACAGGGCACGTTACTTACATTTAACTCTAAACATTGTATATTTATTCTTAATAGTTCATTGGGCATTAAATGCAATATCTGCTACAAATGTGCATATGGTGATATGTGTGAATTGTTATTATGGGTGGTTACATACAACTGTTGCAGTTGGCGTTCTTGTCCCCCGCTATTTAATTAATTATTCATACAATTAACAAGTGCAGTACTTGATTATCGGTGTACTTGTCACTTCATTAGCGCCCTCGTTTCTCCAGCGACACCAGCTGTAATTCTGCTTATTCTCAATTTCTTATTTAACCCCTTCAGCTTGAACCCTCTTCACCCTTTTTCGTTATCAATATTCATGATTCTCTTGTTCGTAGTCTCGGCTCGTTTCTCCGCGGCCCGGAGAGGTCGGCCGGCGTTCAGTTGCTTCGTGGTGTAGACTAGCGGACTCGGACGACATTCTCAAGTGATGCACGCGAATTTCTTCCTTTAGATGATAGATTGGATGACGATGATCCCCGTCTGGGCCCGGGGTAGAATTTAGCCCAGGGCATGGTAAAAGTCGAGGAAATAGACAAAGTTCATATCGCAAACATCAGCTGGTAAGTAGAGGGGAGTATATTCCTTCTCGATGACGACGACGACGACAATGACAACACGAACGATGACAAAGGCGATGACAACCACGACGTGAGAACCCTCCACGTTTCTTCTCCCCTATACCCGTGGCTGGTTCTGACCAGCATGTGATTTTTCTCCCCTTAACCTCTAGCTTAGAGTGGTGCATTATAACCTTACGGTTGACGCTTCCTTAATCCAAATAATCTTCAGCGTAATGCGCGAGATTGCTTCGGAAGGTCTTGGGTTCAAAACACGCTTACAGGCAATCCTTACTGACGTTTATATCCAAGATTTTCTTCTTTCGTCAATGCGAATGCAATGGATTGAATCAATTTGCTTAGCCTTTAATAATTATTCCCTTTACAACTACCCTTATTCCAAAATACCTAGTTAAAACACCTGTAAAGGAGCATACATTGAACCATTAAAAAAACTTTTATTTTATTAACTTGACACTATTGATGGTTCTAATACACACCCGCGTTAACAACTGTTAATCAAGAATAGGTCATGAAACCAACACATCGGCATTGACACTGTTTTACTAATCTCATTGCAATCTATTAATTGAGTTAATATGCAAAATAATTTTGAAAACTAACATAAATCACCATATGCGTTGTGTTTCCAGCTAGATTCAAAGTAGTTGGTTTGGTATGGTCCTACACTGACCCCTGATTGATATATTTCGGCGGCTTTACAAACACATACGAAATTGGATGACTCAATATTGCAAGAGGCCTACATGCAGCAATGTTGACATGCGGAGAGCTACGGTCATTAATTCAAAGCTTCGTGATTTCTCGGCTACTCTGGACAACTTTGGAGGGTGGGAAGCTTGGCAGCGGTTTCACAAGATCGATTTGTACATAATAGCCCAACAACTTCGAACAAGAATGGAGATGCTTGGAATGCAATCTGTTTACGTTGAATTATCTTAAATTCACTCAATTACATATTTTAAGGATAAACTAGCTATAGTTGTGCACGGGGAAATTGAAAGCCTCCCGCAGTTGTAATACACATAAACTTTAGCCCATGCCGTTAAGGAACATAGCCATCCGCGGTGGCACATCTGATTTGGGCGCTGGTCCAAAGCGTATGGCTTTACGAGGACTTGGGTTCGATTGAGGTATTTTTTTTTGTAATCGTCCTTCATCATCATTTACCACCGCTCATGGTCTCAAATATCCATAGTACATTATCATGAGACTTAAAGTGACAGAAATTATCACCATCGTGAATGAAGAACAGTGAGAAGGGTGTAGTAGTTTGGAGATCATTTTCATAGGATTGTTAATAGTATTGTAAAATATTACAGTATTTGATAACGAATATTTTCTAAGGCTAATTTTTCGCGAGTCGACCCTTTTTCAGTTTCCATTCGGTCTTCCTGAGTGCCAATGTTAATTTAAAATATCGATTTTTTCTAAAACGATAAAAAATGTCATGTCAAAAAACTTATATGTTTAGCTTTTGCGCCCTAAATCGTTATAGGCCTACTATTAATATTTTACGTTTTGTTTTGTATTGTATTTTATCTTTCTTGCTTTGGATGTATGTTCTGTTCTTCTTTTGGGTAACAGATTAAGAATCAACACTAGTTGTTTAGTCCCCGATATAATATACTATTTATGTTCCCGAATTCAAGTACCAGCCAGCGCATGCGAATTATTGACGATGATTAAAACAAATTAAAACCTGTGTGTGCATTCTCTACTGTATAACAATAGCTCAACTTTACTATACATGAAAGTTTTGTGCGTATAAATATACAAGAGGTATATATAGAAGCGGAAGGACACCACGAATTGGACATCATATTAAATATCGTATTAAGGGTTATCAATATTCTTAGATTGTGAGTTCATTTTGAAATACTGAAATATGTGGCATTAGATTTTTCTTGTAACAAAGATAAGGATGCTTAATTTTAACGATAACACAGGTTATAGTTGAACTTCGTAGTTTAAATCTAATTAAAATTGGATTCTATTCTTCAACACTTCAAATTATTACATCTAATTTTCACCGTTGCATACCACAATAAATATTTTCCCCAAACGTTATATTCACCTTTTTTGTAATGTATAATTGCTATTAACATATCATCGTTTCATAGTATTTTTACTATAATTTTATTATTTTAATGCATGGCATTAGATTAGAAGAAGTCACATACTAATCGCTTACTTAAAATTGTATGTCGTTTTATTACACATACTCTTGAAAGTAAATAAATAATTTTTTTTAATTATTTATTATTATTTACATATTTAATTAACGTCAAAATACATATAAAAAAAACGAAAAGAAAAAGCTGATTTATTAGACGATCCCACTCAAGAAATATGAGGATGCTCTTCCTGTAAACCTATATTATCTCAGTTTATCAGGCCACTAGTCTGCGTCATGGCTTCCCATGCCCACATTTCTCGACATACATTATAAAGTCAATTTATTATAAGATATTCTGTGCATGTGAAAAATCAATCTAAAGTTAGAATCGAATGTTAACTTGCAGCTCCTTTTTAAAAATAGACGAGAATTCTGTAGAAATACGTATAAACCACACTGAAATTGTGTTTTCTTCAATCAGTTCCAGAATTTGGTATTCGTTGTCAGCTGGTGGTGTTCGCTTCAAACAACATCGCGCATTAGTGATTCTTCCCCATTCAAAACAAAGCGATATTTGATATATTATCCTTGTGTATGCATGAAGCAGTGAGGTATACAAAGAATGAGCTGTTTGGTGATTCAACTGGGTGCCCGGTTACAGTAGGACCTGATACATTATACATTTTATCTCGGCAGCGAGTTTTCAGCACTAGTGTAGTAGTGTTTGTAAAGGCGTGTGATTTATGGAGAGTAAATTGGCAGAAAACGTTAGAAATTTTTCATATTGCATAATTATATTTTTTAAATGTGTAAATTACATTTCGTGTGGTCTTATTTAGTAGGACACATAGGATAAATGGTTCACTTTGTTTTGTTCACGCTCTTATGGAGGTTATTACAAGCTTTACGACTATGGTAATGCGATTCATGATAGTGATAGTGTTTACATTTGCAGTTACGAGTGTTTGAGTTTGGGTTTGCGTTTGTGTTTATTTTATTTTATTTTACTTTTGGAATTGGGTTTTGGATTTGGTTTATAAGTTTGGGTTTATTTTTATTTTGATTATGTTTTCGGGTTTGGATTTTATTTGCGTTTGGGTTTGATTTAGTTTTCGGATTTTTGGTTTAGAATTTTCTTTTTTTAGTTTGTCTGCAACAAACCATACGTTTATTGTTCAAAAATTGTTATTAAGTCAACTCTGTGATCGAAATTTGTGCATGAAACACCTGTACGGAAATAGCTTGCGTTACAAATCTGCATAGGTCGACCCTTCAAATTAACATCGGTCCCACTTAAGTGTTGTCGCAAGTCAACTTTAGACGTGCATTCAAGTTACCTCATTTATAAAGTCATACGTTTAGCCTTCGTCATGGCTTAAATTGACGCAATTCCAAAATCTGTCGATTTACCAATGAAAACGTATGAACAAATTCGGTCATAAAAGCACCTGGATTCGAGAAGGCGTCCTTCCGATTTTCAGAATCGTACACTTGGTCTGCGCTATCTTCACTATGATGGTACCGTATCTGTTTGGTTATTATTAATTCTTACCTGGTGCAACTTTAGACACCTATTTGGTCAACGAACAATCATTTTGCCGTATTTTATATTGAAATGCGACCAATGTGTTACCATGGATTTATAGTGTTACCGTAATTGTTTCTAATTGAAGCAGTGCGTATAATCGACAAAGAACTCATTCCATGATAAAGCTTCAAGTAGCATGTTAACATGATTTAATTAAAAGGTCGAGTCACTTCAAACAAACCATGCTAACATTATACACTGGATTTGAAATATCATCCTGGAACTCTTGCTCTGCTCACATTACCAGGAGCATAGTGATTACAACTATTCCATTGAAAACTCACTGACGTGGAATGCATTGTATGATTCTACCCAGGAGCGCGACACTTTGTAATTAATTTCAATACACAAACACGATTGGAGTAGAGTTTAGTTTAGTTTACGTCTAATGTTCTTTCGACAAAAGCAAACTATTTCATTATTATTTCCCTTTGGACTATATTATTGCATTCACGGTGTTTATTTTACTAATTACTTTTGACTTCAATAATTAATTACAATAAATTATTTATAACAAGATACTACTTCATACATACGTATAACGTCTTGTGTGTCAATAGTTCTGTAAGGATATCATAAAAACATAATATAATGTACGTTTTTTTAATTTTAGTTTTGTATCTCATGTTATAATAGATCTATGTCTACTAAAGAAGAAAGTTCAACTACATAATTATTCTCTTGAAGGTGTCTCTCTTAGTATTAAAAAACTTCCAGATGTTTTCTCGCGTATTTCTCTAACACAAACACATAAACACAGTTACATTGCTCCAAGTCTATTCTATAAGTCTGGTCTTTAATTCTGGTCTTGTCTATAAGTCTGGTAGTGTAGGTCACTTTTTTATTTTAATATCAAATAAAAAGGATATTAAATGCAATTTATGAATGAATCAAATATAAAAAAGGGTGGGGAATTAAAAGAAAAAAGAAAAGAATAAAAAAAATTCTATATTTATCGTCATCTATCACTTCTCATCGTCGAAAAAAATAGCCCTAGTGTACGAGAAGTTAAGCAACAAAAATTCATGGTGTCACACCCTTTGGACCTCAATCTGTCTACGTCACATTGAACGCATTGGGTACTGCGTACCACGTACCAAAAAACATGATTTTCTCTGTATATACATAGAATTAGCATATTATTCGTAACTAAGATATTTTGGTGCGTAATTAAATCAATAATAAACCACAAAATCTCGGCAACCATTTGATTTGTGATTTAATTATAGCGAGTAGTTCCTGTGGTATAGTTTGATGCAAACGTTAGCTCTTCTCCTTTGTGTAGTATTTTCAATTTCAATAACAAATGTGGTCGTTACGCGAGCCGTTTTCTCGTGTATTGTCAGCACGTTTTTACTTTATGACCCTAATATAATTTTGTATTGTTTTTATGCTGGAGATTGAATGATATCGATGGCATGTTGCGAAAAGTGTAGTTTTACTAGCTTCAGTAATTGAATTCTCGCCATGTACTGAACGTAATAACGAAATATGTTGGCAGTTTCTGTATCTGGAACGTTACAGATGGAGATGGATGCAGACTCACGTTTAGAAACTACGGCAATCAGCACCTTAGTTTATTTGTTGCAGTTACTAACTGACCTGTTTTTAGATTGTTATTTCATAAACTAACACATTCATTCATAAAAAATATAACATTATAAGGAAACAAAGCATCACTTTTCTGTCCGTCCGTCTGTCTATATGCGTGTGTGGTGTGTCAAGTTCTCGATGAAACCGAACACTACGTTCGATTTACATGCGGAATTTTTGTAGGCATTGTTTTTCAACAAGGATGACACCGAATGTTTTGGATGGCACTAGAGTAATAATTAAGCATAGTTCAAATGTTGACGAGCGATGGCGCAGCGCGAGCGACCACAATGTTAAAATGATCTAAACTTTGGTCGCGCCGTTCGTTGGTCGCGTGGTCCTAGCCCTCTGATTGGTCTACAACCTTTTCGCTTGTATTGGCTCGCATGCATGAGAACGAGGTTTTCGGTTGTAGTATCTAGCCTCACAGAAAAAAAAGGAATTTCATGACCCGGCACCTCCACCATTTGAATGTGAAAATAAGCGAAGCACCTTTATTAATGAGAATTTTAACGATACCTCCACCAACAAGATATATCTTTACGACAAATTAATTAATTTATATTCTTAATTGACGATGTGTTGATTCATGTACGATCTCTCAGGATACTGTCGTACCCGTGATTGTTTAAAATTGACTCTTGTTTCGCCCTTGGGTTCTCAGTTTCTTCATACCGTACCTACAATGGCCTTCTCGCCGAGCGGCGAGAAAAATTCATTAAAATAAATAAATCATACCGTACGTAAGAATTGATCGGAGCTATGATCTTTTCTGTAACAACTCAAGAAACTGAAAAGCGGAAAAGACGCTAAATTGGCTCTCAAACATTGTTTTAAATAAATGTATTGGATGAGTTTCAATAATTTACATTATTTTACTGTTAATTTAATGACATCTCTTTTCTTGAAATTGTTTTTTGCTCGTGCACTTTTTAAAATACAGCTTTATAAATTAATTAAATCTCATTTTCTTAAACAGTTTAAAATACGGATGTAGAACCGACTATAGGGATGCTCGTATTTTACTCATCTTAATAATAAAAAGACCCGGGCTTCTGTGAAAAAATTAGGAAAGTTTCTATTTGGACCATACAAATTGCTATACGTTTGATGTTTACAAATGAGTTGTCCTTTTTTATTTTTGCTTCCTTTTAATGATGCAGCTCTTCTCTTATGCATTGAAAGCATGAACTTCATTTTTTCTTTCACGAACCCTTCTTACTGTACTTCACAAGTCACAACCAATCCTAAAAGGTGTTCGTTATTAATGCATTGAGTTTTATCGACCTGTGTCTTACTAATGTAAGCCACGACGGACGTTACTTTCAAGATCAAAGCGTCTGACGTACAAACACGGAATATTGTTTCTGGTAGCCCAACCTCCGACGAGCTTTCCCCTGGCTGGATGGGTGTTTGCGTTTGAAGTGTGACAAAAGCTGAATTAAAACCTGCCTTTTTTCCCGGCGACGTGTTTTCATGAGTGGAAATGACTAACTTTGACATGTTCCGGACTGAGCCGCTCACAAATGCATATTTTTATTACCTTAAAAACGCCCAAACTAATTAGTTCTGATGGCGAGAAGTGCTTATCGCTAATATGACAGTGGCGATAAACGATAAAACGTCTCTTTATTTCAATGGTTCACACGCTCGTACGGCTCATACAGAATTTAGATGGCGAGTTTCAATTTTAGCTAAAAGCTCACATGGTGTGTTAGTTTAGTTTAGGTTGGCGATATAGGTGGCAAATTTAAAAATAGGACCCAAGAGAATTGATGATACATTCACATATTGATGTTCAGTCACAATGATTTTAGATTACCAGAAAAAAATATACTTTGATCTTTGTCCACTCACCACTATAGAGATTTATACACATTTGCGAGATATGTTTTAGTTGAAAGATTTCATACAAACGCCAACAAAAATTAAGGGGCTGATTGCAATAACAGCCTATGTCCAAAAAGCTTATTTTGCAGGAGATCAATTAAACTTTGTAACATTCAATAAAGTTGTATTAAATTTCCAATTTTTGGTTTTAACTGTGTATCTTTTTGGTTATATATTTTTTTCTGCTATGACATTTTGCCATAGTACTTCGCAGAAAGCAAAAGAAAAAAAAACGTTTGGACATTGGTTGTTTTTGTAGAATATTTTCAAAATGTGTACATTTTTGTTGAGGTAATGTTCCAGAAAGTTCAATACGATATTATATAGGCTATAGTTCCAACTTCCAACATAACAGCTGGATAGCTGTCACCTACTTGGACCACCTTTAATGCCGAAAAAAATGGACATTGGTTGTTTTTTAAATCAACCCCTCAATTGGCATGTGTTCTGACTTGTGAGGTTCATAAATCTCTTTGATAATAAAGAGTTTTTTTTAAAATTAATTTTACATTATTTCCATGGGCGCTGCTCACTTCCCCTTCGAGAACGCCCAAGCCCCGCTTGTTGTATAAACTAGCTTAGCTGCGGCTATACACATGTTACAAACCACACACAGAAAATAATAATTGACAGATACACGGCACGGTACTTAGAGAAAGAATTATATACATACTAAGAAAACGCTAAAGTCCCGCCGCGTTGATGGATGAGCTTTGAAAAGTTTTTAGTTTGCGTAGGATATCTTTACTTTTGCAAGTGCTTTGATTTGCTTCCTACGCATTGTAGATGATTGTTGTCAAGTTTCTATTGTTAGGCCTACCTGTCAATTGGTATTATTTACCGTAAATACCTTATATATAAAAGCTTTATTTCTATAGATTCTGGCTAGCTTTTTCAACTTTTTCTTTCAAAAGGTACTACATCACCATAACCTTTATGTCCATGTGAAATATGAACGTTGTAGCCCCACCCGTTTGGTCAGAATTGGCCCAAATGGCACGAGAATATCGCACAAAAAATCAAAAAACTTATACTAACAGCTTTATTTCTATAGATTCTGGCTAACTTTTTCAACTTTTTCTTTCAGAAAGCAATACATCACCATTACCTTAATGTCCATGTGAAATATAAACGTTGTAGCCCAACCCGTTTGGTCAGAATCGGCCCAAATGTCACGAAAATATCACACTAAAAATCGAAAAAAATGGTAAAAGTACGATATTCATGTGAAAGATTTCTTCGATTGTACCCAAAAACGTAGCAAGTCTAAGTTTAGAGATTTCGAAGGTCCCCTCCAATTTTTATCAAGATCGGATATTCCGTTTGCCCGGTAGAGAACGAACAGACGGAAAAAAAACCCGAGCTAAATTTTTTGGGGGGGTCGGTGAAATTGAGTCTTCGCTTCGCTCATCCAATTATGTGCACTTCCCGCTTTGTAATGAACAGCTTCGTACAACCTCCAACTGCACACGTAACTACGCATAATCTGTTACGAGACGTCAATAAAGTCAGTCAAAACAATTTTAAAATGTTGTATCTAAAAAAAATCGTTATGGTTTAAAGTTTGCAATTGCCAATGTCCACTTTAATTAGGCAGTGTTTCACACAATGATTTCATTTGGTGTGTTTTATAAATTTGTATTGAATATCTGAAGTATTAATATTATGAAAGTGTTTTATTCGGTTATCACATTTGTATTTTCATTAAAGTTTGTATAATACTGGCGAAATCGCAGTAAACTTTGCAATATTTCATTTCAGTGTATTGCATCTCATATCAGGAAGGATTTTTGGTCCAGTTGTAGATCAGATACCACTATTCGGCATTTCGACATCGGGATAGCTCTAATTTAACTATTCTTCGAATTGTTTTAATCCCTCCGGGTGGCATCGTCAGAACTACCCCTAGAAATCCGGTCTGACATCATTTCTGGGTTTCTGATCAATACAAATATTACATAGTAGAATAATTCTGAAATGAAAATAAACAAATACGAATTTATTTATTTATTTAATTTTCCTAAACAAACATAATTTGATTAGTAAGTATTATGTAAAAAATAAATACAATCCCCTACGTAGAGGAACGATGAGTTAATTATTTGTCTAGTTTAATGGTCACAGGAAATGCAGTGAGCCTGCCAAAACTGACATGGTCTGTAGGAGGTGACTCACGTGTCAAAAGACGTTCGTTCGCGTCGGGGCCTACAGGGTTGGCTTGGTCGCTTTGGTTTACTGTCCCGCACTGAAAATCAGTTATTTGACTGAGCGGGTAGACTAAATACGATTTAATTTTTTATTTAAATAATAAGTTTAAAATTTTCGTACCAGATTTTATATTTACAATTTTAGTTGTTGCCCGGGTCAAATAAACCTAGAAAATAATATGTTATCATACATTTTTTTCAGTTGGCGACATTAATAATACTTGAGTGTCTTCATTAATATTTATTTGTTAACGTCTTTTTTTAAGTCATTAATACTGATTCACAGAGGACAATGGGGATTTTCTTCTGAGTTTTTGTATATGATAGCTACAAATTTAGATGTTAAAAATACTAATCATTTAGTTTTTCGAGAATTTACTGGAATACAGACTTCCATAGACCTACTGGGTCCAGCTTATAAAAAAATTGAGTTTTAACTTTTAAATTTTAAAAATTATTATACATTCGAGCATACGCTTTTTTTTAAACCGTACTAGTAAAATCAACATTCGGCACATTCTACAATGTACGGCGTTTACACATATTTCTTATTGGTGTTATTGTAAGCGAGCAGAAAATAATAACAGTATCAACAAACAATTCCACTCAACGTTAATCCGAGGTCGAAATTAGAAAACATTTATTTATTTAATTTAATTAAATTTTAATTCATATACATAATTAGTTATGGATAGAAAAACACACAAAGAAAATGTGGTTCCTTAATATTCTCAAATATAATAATAAATTCGCTGTGTGTTCTGGTGAAAGAGATTAATTTAAGTTATTCTGGGAGCATGTTTAAAATATCATTAAGTTGCTAGCTTGTCAGAGCGAAAATTTACTACTGAAATTAATTTTAATTAAACAATTTCTTCATTGTACTAATTGGAAGAAATGAGACGCCGTAGAAAATGAGCTGAGGCATTCCTATGAAAGCAGATGAGCGAACAATGTATCTACGCGTATTAAATATTAATAATGATCGCGGGGAAAGAACCAAATGTTGTAATTAGCTTAAAAGCTTTATATTTCACGACTTAAGAAGAGAAGAGAACAGACAAACGCTCCGCGGGTGGAAAACGCGCTCGGAAGTTTTTCATCCTTTATGAAGTCGTGTCTGTCTATATAATGAGCTACTCGTCGATTTCTATAAAACAATCCAATTCAAAATTATACAAGTAAATTTGTAGACAAAAATTTAGCTTACATTATTCACAATAGATGGAAAACTTCCTTTGCAGTGAATCACAAACTTTTTATTATGCACGAATCTACAATTACAATTCTTTCTTCCCAAAACCTTCGCGCTTCTCCAAAATTTAAGCTCACAATTTTTGCTTCGAATTTAACAAAATACAGTTTGACTCCAATGTACAAAAACAGTAAACTTGAGAAAAGTTAAGAAGACAAGGGATTGGACATAGCTGTTTTGATATGGTTGGTGTATGTGTAAATGGTTATGACTAGATTCAATACATTAAGCCATGCATTAAACAGTGCAAATAGACCAATGATTTCTTCAATGGGTCTTGAATTCAACCCTTGAAATAAAGGAATTAAAGGAAACCGTCTAAACCAGGCACAACTTAGTCTTCAGATGAGTTTGATCAATATACGTTTATGGGTATACAATTCCCTATAATTTGCACTCAACCTAAACAATTTAAACTCATTACAATAATTTTCTCAAATCAAGGAGCAAAGCTTCCATATAAGCATCACGGTTTTGTCCGTCCGTCCATCTGTATCTTGTGAGCTTGTGTGTAAAAACAGAACACGACGTTCGATTGACTTGCGTTTTTTTTGTTAAACATTTCCCTTCAACAAGGATGATACAGATTGATTTTGGTGATACTATAGTGTAGAAGGGAGTTGCTATGCCCCAGAAAGTCAAAAAATTCATGGCCTGGCGCCTCCACAATTACTGAATGCAAGAAGAAGCGACGCACATTTTTTATGGTAAGCCGTCTAATCATGGCGCCGCCACCAAATTGATCTCCTCAAAGTGAATTATTTCCTTTTTGTATTCTTCTTAGACGATATGTTGATTAAGTAGCTTCGTTTCCTCTTCTGGGTACTCAGGTCCCAGTGCTTGTTCTTCTAATGGCCAGACATTTGTATTTCTACAGTTTCACTTTAACAGATTAGTAAAAATAATGTACTCTGTAGCGATATTCCTGTAGAGTAATGATACGTAGAAACTACAAAGTCTGTTCCATTCAACAGAGTTTCGGGTCTCATCAGACACGTGCAAACTTTGTCATTGACGAACTGATTATATTCTGAGAATTGTTTGAACTTAGGATTATGTCTTTTCAGGAAAATTGAATTAATACTACGATGAACCACACTTTAACTTGAGAAAAAGTGTCCATCTATGGTACATAAATATGTTTATAGAAGCTACATTAAACTATTTTAGGACATTAAAAACTGGCCTACTCTATAAGATATTATCTTGTAAGTATTGTGTGATGTGGGTTAATGTTTTGAGCCGATATAAAAATACATTAGAAAATATAGTCTTCAGTTCTAAGTGCATTTTTATTACAAGGGTATTAACCTGAAAGGGTTAGGTTATAAAGTGGCATTTGCTGTTAAAAAATAATGTGCTCATACGGAAGTCCAGATCGAGCATTTCCGACTTTGGTGCATCTGGCGGAGTCAAACGGGTTTTAAGTGTTGTCAAGGTTAAATTATTTACTCCTGAATTTTAAAACCTATCTTAGTTTTTTTAGTGGAGAATAGAAATTGAAAATATAAATAAGGCAAATGGTTTTATTTTGTAATGATTATTTCTTCTCTTTATATGACTATTTATTGTTTATCCTTGTCACCAATACAACAAGAAACGGCGTCGACGCTAGAATATATATATTGCTAAAACACTTAAAATCTATGAAGAAATCTCGTGCCTTGAAGAGCCTTGCTGAAGCACGTAGTGACATAAAAAAAGAAGATAAAAAAGTTCAACATTATTCTCTTTCAACATATAGAGTCTGTTTTACCTACACTCCTGAACATTTACCATATATATTACACTAGGGAAACGCCAAAGTCGTTGTTAGACGAGTGAGTGAGCCATGTGTTGAGTACCTTTTCCTTTTCATTCCTTTTCTTCCCCATACCTCTTAGGCCTCCCTAGCCTATCATAGGCTAGAGTGGTGCATTATGGCCTTACAGTTGACGCGCCCTATACGAAGTATACTTAAAAACCCTATTATTTATACCAATTTAACTATCAATTTTAAATGCAAATGTTCCCAGGTCCTCAACACATGACTCGCTCACTCGTCTAACAATGACTTTGGCGTTTCCCTAGTCTAGCTGGCTAAGGCGCCGTTATACCAAAAATGTGGGAGACCTGGGTTCAAAACCCCGATCGGAAAAGATTTTTTAATTTCTGGATTGTATTTAAAAAATTAGTAAACATGTTTTGAAATGCATACAATACTATGGAAAACATAGCCAGTACGAAATACGAGTAAAGATTTGCTAGGTCGTGCCATATTCGATAAACCTTGATCACTGCTATGCATGTAATCACGGCCTTCCGAAAATTGTTTGATAAAAATGACTTTTTCAAGAAAAAGCATTGTTGATAAAATGAGACCTATACATTTAAAGCATATTTTTCAATTTATTATTTCTTGTGGGTTTAAATCTAAATTGATTGCGCTCATTTTGTTAGCTGTTCTAAGTTACCTGGTCACGGATGTCTGTTTAAAATTTCAAGTCGATCTTTTTGGTCATTCGGCCGTATGGGACCGGACATACAGACACAGTCACAACGAGACCCGATCAAGTGGCGTTATAAATCCTCATTCGCTTCGCTCACTTGTCTAAAAATTAAAATAATTTAAAAAGTAAAGTATCACACTAAATAATGTGGACCTTGGTATAACCGTGGATTTACAAGCCGTTACTATTGTAAGTCCTTGTTATCACCATTTAAATAAAATATCTTACACTAATAGCAAAATGTGGATACACTATACTTTTTCTTTTATGATGTCAGAATATATACTCTCTACTTATAAATTAGTAACAAGTATTTTATTTTAAGACTAATCTCGTATTAACATTATGCTTTGGAATTAAATAAACATTGTTTCACTGTAACTATTTGCATTAGTTTTAACAAATAAGTGATAATTTAGGTTAAGAAACACTATCAGGATTAGAATATATATAATTAAGTATTAGCATGGAGTTAATAGTAGTATTATATATAGTACATTATTATGCATAACAACTATACTGTGTACTAATTCATGTAAATATAGTGGTTGGCTACATTTAAAAGGGCTTCATAGCCCTATGTAGCACGCCTTTCAGGGAAGCAGGAATGAAACTTATTGTCAAAGTTGATTTTTTGGGTTGAATATGTTACTTACAATTAAATAAAAAAAAAAATTGCAAAAATTCAATTATTTTATGTTGCTATGACAACCATCGTATATTAACGATTCAAAAATTAATGTATATAAAAAACGAGATAAATTTTTTTTTACAATTTTTGTTAGCAAAAACCCCTATGTGCTGAATTAAAAAAAATCTCTAAGTTGAATACCCTCCGAAAAAATGGTACCGTTAATGTTATTACTGCACATGAAGTACACCTTATATATAAACTTTAACACCAGTTTACTCAAAACTATACTTTCTTAAACTACGGTACTTATAAGTTAGGCAGGTTTGAAGCTAGAGCTTTGAAATTTTCAGGACTAATTATTTATTGTGTTTTTAAGAAACTGTGTGTGGGGAATCTTGAAAAAATATCATCATCCAATATTAACCCATAAATTGTTTTGAAAAATGTCAATTTTCTGGGATTTTGTTTGATAATTTTTTTTAAAATCTGGTAACCACAGATTTTCAAAATTCAAAAATCCCCACACACAGTTTCTAGGTAACAGGCTAATCTAGAAGGGGAAAAAAATTTGTCTATGCCAGGGAATAAATGGTACCGGAATTTAAGCAATTTAACATGCGCGACATAGGCCATTCCTGCCCTCCTTAAGCCAATAAATAAATACAAAATATCAAATACTATATCGAGGAGTCAAAACCTGTACTATGTATTGGTCTCGGAGGAATAAACTTATTTTTCTGTGCAAAACAAAATTACAAAATTTTAATAAAACGTATTGAAAATGTTTCTGTAACTTATTGTTGCTTATTAAACAGTTACTACAGAAAGCAGCAGAGTAGTTCTAAACTAGGAGATATGCATTATTTATGAAAAGCTATGACTGTGCACGCGTGTAGTTTGTGCATACGTCTGAATCTAAGTGGCGCTACTTAGTCTAAGTTATTTGTAGATGAATGTTCAAAGGTAATGGATTATTAGAGAGACAAAACTAGACTACCAACTGTATGGATAAGAATGGAGGGATGTATGTTTGCATTAATTTTGTCTTTACCAAACTGTAGCAACCATATCATTCCACAGCTTTGCCAATAGCTTGCGTAGGTAAGTTTCTTGGTATTGAGGCTAAGACTAGGATAGCGTTAGACGAGTGAGCGAGTCATGTGTTGCGTACCCGGGAACATTTGCATTCATAAGTTGATATAAGGGTGCTTCAAGTGTAAGACCATATTGCGCCACTCTAGCCTATGAATGGCTAGGGAGGAAAAGACCCATGCTGACTTGATCCGCCATAGGTAAAGGGAGTAAAGGGAATGTTACCGGGTACTCAACACATCACACATGGCTTTGGCGTTTTTCTATAGTCTGTATATGGCTATAAGGCGCCTGTACACCTGGAATATGGGAGACCTGGAATCAAGCAACGGTCAGAATAGATTTGTGTTATTTCTGGATTGTATTAAAAAAATATTGAACATGTTAAGCATTACAGTACTATGGAAAATATAGCCAGTACGAAATACATCACCGCCTAAATTCTAAAAATGATTCCATAAAAATAATATTTTTTCAAGAACAAAATCACTGTCGTTAAATTACATCCTACATATTATTTCAGCCTTATTTTCAATCCATTGTCTTGTTGGTATAAATCGCAACGGATTTTGCTCCAAATATTAACTGCAGTCTAAATACTTGTATTGGATGTCTGTTTAAAATTTCAGAGCAATCTGTCATCAGCCGTTCGGCCGTTCTGGAGAAAAATCACAGACAAAAAACAGATCTAGTGACGTTTGAGTTGAATTGTAGACTTCAGTCTCTGCGCTCCCTTGTCTAAAAAGACTGCACATTCCATTACCTGATCTCCAATAGATTTCTTGATCTCAATTTTCCATTCCTGAAATGTCGTGCAAAGAAGTTTAAATTTTCGTGAAATTATTTTATTTCTTATTTCTCCATTTAAAACAATAGAAAGTCGTTATGATCCTCCTGAGATAGTGCAGAATGAAAGTACTGTTTCATTAACTTTGCATGCAATGCATAATATTGTACTTTTCAACAAAATATCCGTGTATGTCGCTATGATTAAATAATTGTATGCATCAAGTATATCTTGCATTATGAACTAATCGGTAATTATTTCACTGCTTTGTTACTGATAATACCGAGACACTGGGTTTTGGTTAAATATTACTAGTTAACGCTGTAGATATGAAGTGTTAACTGCATATAATCATGAAGATCCTCAACAGAATATCACACATGATCCAGAGATAGATAGCTCACGCCTTACACGCGAACCTCTAATTTGGGAGGTTTGTAGCATTTAAAAAAATTCTGTTATCTTTTTATTTTATTCAATATAGTATCTCTACATTTAAGTCTATTTCGTGTACCATTGATTTAACTTAGAAAGTTTTGGTATGTATTCCCAGTTTTCTCAGTTGTGATATTATTTTTTTGGTGGAATTACTCCAAATCGAAAACGAAGTATTTGTTCGTAAAAAAACCCATTTAGTATGTATAGCTGGTTCAATAGCAAATACAATCAGTCATGAATGTGGTTTGCAAGGATTTTCAATAAGTCAACATGCGTTTGCTAGGATTGAGTCCTAGTAAACAACTAATGAACAATTGAATGAATCCTCTCAACTAATTCCTATCCCTTCGTTATATGGAAATCAATACAGAAATTTAAACATACATCCATCTCATCGGGGTATCGAACTCCGGTCACCCGATTGCCGATCGGGTGCTTAACCCTTAAGTTACCAAAACGGTTAATTTGAAATCTTCTGGGTTGTTGGGGCAATTTAGATCTGAATATATTGGAATGTTTAGTTGGTCAGTTCCAAGGCAGCAGAATCGTTGCAGAAATGTTCCAATATTCAGATCAATTATTCATGAACAATCCACAAGTAATTAAAGCCAATTTAATAAAATACGGCAATCGGGAGACCAGGATTTGATACCCCGCTGAGATGGATTTTGTAATTTTTGTATTGATTTATATATAATAAAAAACACCTACGGGAGTGTTTCCCGTTAAATTAAATTGAGTAACCAAGTTCGTTACCTAGAGAGGAAGTTGCCCTGACCCTGTTTAATACATAATCAATCATGTGTAGCATTTGATTAAGAACATCACCAACAACAAACGCATATTATCTTAATTCCCTTTTGCAATTAATTGGAACTCTTAGATGCTAGCAGCTACGACTAACACTATTTGATTATCTTAGAGAACGGGATACTATTTCGCCACATCACTATAGTGTGGTCAAGTTCTATGGTCAAGTATAGTAAAGTAATGCGTGTATGCTATGCATTTATTGTAAATTTAAATAATGTATTTTATTACTTTTTAGAGATATCACACACAATTCTGTGTTTAAGCGCTTTGTTCGTTGTGATGTTCATACTGATTATAAATGTGTACCACCAAACCAATAATTATTGTTTAGTAACCAATATATACCTACTAGGAATGCATTTAAAAAGGGTAAAAGCGTAATTAAAAAATTTTAGCCGAGGCCACTCCACTACAATACACGAATTTTCGGGTAAACCTTCCTCATTCATTCACTCACCAGGCTAAAAAAATCGTCTTTCATCTTCTGGTGGCCAGCAGTTTCAAAGTGTTTTATCTGGACATACCAATCTGTTAGGTTCAAGTTGTTGTTGTTAGTCAATTATAAAAGAGTACTTTTCCATTACTTTTATTAAAAGCGTTTTAAAACCGTGTCTTCGAAAATCCTCTTACATTTTCCCAAACTGTTCTACATAGAACCACTCTACATAACGCCCACTAACAGCTTATGTATAAAGTTAAGTTTATCATGTTTTGTTTTTTCATTTTGATAATATTTTTATTTTCATAGCAGTATTTTTTTTGTGAATTTCTCTCCAAAAGCTCCGTTAACCCCATTCCCCTAACCACCAGTCTCCAACCACCAAGCTGCCAAGCTCGCCACATATTTTCCATCCCGAAAACGTTTTTATGTTACAACCCCCTTCCTAATATAATTCCCCACCTCCGCTTGCACTTATTGACATCCCGGTGAAATGTAATAACTGGAAAAAATCTAATTTATTTAGCGTTGAAAAGAAGGATAAAAGGGTGCGTTGGTGGGGTTAGTGGGAAGCCTCATATCAGCTTTTAGCTTTAGAGCATTTGCGTTATTTTCGTTCGACTCTTCGCCCGTAAAGTCTGTGAAACGACAACAGTGTAGGCTAAGGTGGTTGAGCAGAATAGCTTTGTGGTAAACTTGACACCGGAAGACCAAAGTTAGTTTCTCTACGTTCTATGAAAGTGTGAACTAAAAGCTTTGACACAAAGTGAATGCATGAATTATCACGTGGCAGGAAAACAGAACAAAGGGAAATGTGAAATCTCGTCCCAAGTAGTAGCCAGGTCGAGAATTTCGAGTTATTTTCGATTTTCATCTCTTTGATCTTGAAAGTACTAACTGGATGACTAGCCTTGCTTTTAAGCGAGGTACATTTTCAACGAGCAGAATGTAAGTTTTCTACTTCAGTTTGTCAAAGTCTAGTTCGACATCACTCGCAAGTTATAATAAGGAAATGAGCACTCGACTCTATTCACGTTTGTAGCGCTTGAAACTGTTATCGGTGAATTTCAATTCCATTTTTCCAGATCACTGGTTCAAAATAATCATCGAGTTGGGTGGGATCTAGAAAAGGTTATAGTATTTTGTTTTGAATATTTTATGTCAGAAAACTGAACTTTGTAAAAAACTCTTGAAATATTTACGACACATTCAATAAGCTACTTCACTCTATTGAGGTATAAATGTATGCAAGAAGCACATTATTTATTTTATTTATTTATTTATTTATTTAACGTCTATCCTATTCAGTTATAAAAACTGATTTACAAAGGAGGACAACTAAATAAATCTAATTACATACATACATTAAAAATTAGGTGTACTTGAATGCGTTCGACGTGCAGTTATCACACTGAAGTTTAAAGCAGCAACAAACATTTGGGAAGAATAATTTTACAAACTGTACGTAAATACCCTAATAATCGGAAAATAGATATATGTGTAGCGCAAGGTCATCCTTTTTCCGTCGCATACCTTCACATTGTTCCGCATTTTCTCCGCATTAACCAATGGAAACAGGATAAGCATAACGATTTCCTTCCGAATATCTGAACGATTTCTAGCGACTTATTGCCGTGTTAATAGAGGTTGCGCGGGTCCACCTGTGCCTTCCCCCCTCCCCCCGTGGTGTTTACAGCTTTGTGTCTTCAACAGCAGGGGTAGGCAAAAATTTTGAGCCAAGAGTATAGGCTGAACATAACAATATCGGGTCTTTACTACTTTCAAAATGATAAAAAAAAACTTTCGCCAACCACCAACACAATACTATCAGACTATAAGGGTTGGCTTGGCTTGGTCTGCTTTAAATTTTAATGTCCCCCACTAAAAATCAGTTCTGTGACTTCGTAGGTAGACTCTAAATACGAATTTATTTATTTACTAGGCCGCCTCGCTAACGCTTTTTTCAATCGCGTTGATGGATGAGCTTTTATGGTTGATCATAGTTGCCCTTTATAGTACGATTTCTATAAGAAATATTTTTTCGATTGTCCCTTAAAATCATAACATATCTAAGTTAAGTGATTTAAAACGTTCCCATAAAGATTCATCGAGATCGGAGTAGCCATTTACCCGGTCAAGGACCAAATATCACGAAAATATCGCATTATTTTCGAAAACAATAGTCAACATACGATATTCATAAGAAATATTTCATCGATTGTACCAAAAAACATGGCTCATCAAAGTTTAGAGATTTTGAAGGTCTCCTTCAAATTTTCATAGAGAGCGCATAATATGCCGTTTTCCCGGTGGAGAGCGAAACGACAAAAAAAAACAACACCCAAGCTATTTTCTAGGGAAAAGTGAAATTGAAGTCTTTGCTGCGATCATCCAATTATATTTCAAAGCAATTTTTGAAGTTATTTTGGACATTCTAAATTACATAGGCCTACTCTAAAGAAACACACTTCTAATCGCTCCACTTATAGGAAATAAGTTTAAAATTTAATGTTATTAAATTTGACAATTGTATTTATAAGTAATTTTATTGCCTAATTTGTTGCATATTCCTGATAAAACTTATGATATGATATGCCCAAACATCAATAAACTAGGGAAACGCCAAAGTCGTTGTTAGACGAGTGAGAGAACCATGTGTGAGTACCCGGGAACATTTGCATTTAAGTTAGATATTATATTGTGGTATAAATAATAGTGTTTTTAAGTTTAGTTTGTATAAGGGCACGTCAACTGTAAGGCCATAATGCGCCTCTCTAGCCCTAGGGAGGCCTATAGGTAGGGGGAAGAAAAGTTATGTTAGCGGCTACTCAACACATGGCTCACTCACTCGTCTAACAACGACTTTGACGTTTCCCTAGTATAATCTTTACACAAACATTTGTGAACACATACCCTTGTTGAACAGATACACCCCAGGCTAAATGGAACGGCCGGTGTATGACCCCTAGAACAGGTACTTCCTCCAGCGTCAATGTATGAAAAATCAAAGACGATTCCGTCTGGGCCCGGGGTAGAATTGGCCCAGAGCATGGCTCTGCTAATCGTAAAAGGCGATTCAAGAGAAAAAGTCCACCTCGCAAACATCAGCTAATAAGAGGGAAGTATATTATACTCCCCAAAACTAGAGGCGAGCTCTGGCAATCGTCGTCGGGGACACCTCCCCCTTCCCTTGACGACCTCCCCGACGACGGTGACAATGACACAACGAACGATGACAAAGACAATGACGACCACGAGTGAGAAATCCCCCTTCCTCCCCTTTCCCGTGGCTGGTTCTGACCAGCATGGGCCCCTCTTCCCCATCCCCTAGGCTAGAGTGGTGCATTATGACCTAACGGTTGACGCGTCCTTAATCAACCCCCCCCCACCCCCCAAAAAAGAGATTTAGGCCTAGGCGAACAGAGAAAGTGGTTTGAAGTTTTTTGGTTTGAGGGTGCGTCAACCGTTTATGTTGTCGTTGTCGCCGTCTTTGTTATAAAAAAGGCTAGTCCTATACGTCCCAATTAAGTTTTAGTTTGGATTAAGGGTGCAACAACCGCTAGGTCAAAAAGCGCCACTCTTGCCTAGAGGATATAGGGAGGAAAATCCCATGCTGGTGCTGTTCAGAAATAGCCACGGGTAAAGGTGAAAGAAAAGGGAGGGTCCTCTCGTCGTGGTCGTCATCATCTTTGTCTTCGTTCGTTTGTCCTTTTCGTCGTCGTTGGGAAGGTCGTCAGAGAATATGGGGGGTCCCCGACGACGACTGCCAGAGCTCTTATTCTAGTTTCGGGAACTAATATACTTCCCTTCTTACCAGCTGATGTTTGCGAGATAAAATACGTCTCTTTTCTCGCCTTTAACGATTAGTATACAGAGCCATGTTCTTGGCTAAAGGTTCTAATATGCACAGCTTAGGCAAACGGAAGCGTACTCCTTAGACTTCCTTGCATAGGTTAGAATAAAGTAGGCTAGTTTATGAATTATATTGTATAAGTCAAATTACATGACAGAAGCCAAAGCCATGGATAACAAAAAACAAAAACAAAATTCTAAACATCGACTTGCCCTCATAGATACTACTGATCGCGAACTTTCACAGGCTGTGTTCTATTTTACTAATGTTTATTTTAAACATTTGCAATCTAGATTCAAATTTTTCAAATTTTTATTTCTTGTCAGCTTAAATCGCAACGGATATTGCTCATTTTGTTAGCAGTTCTAAGTTACATGGTCACGGATGTCTGTTTACTAGGAAAACGCTTAAGTCCCGCCGCGTTGATGGATGAGCGAAAATTTTTTTAAACGAAAAAAGCGTAAAATTGCGATTTTTTTAATAGTTAATTTTCGATTACGCTCAAATTTCACACGAATATATTAATTCATAAAAATAAAAGTTTTGTGAAAAAAATCATTAAAATCGGATAAAGCATGTAGGTGTTATTCGTCGAAGAAATGTTAAAAATTGAAAAAAATCGTAGAATTGCGATTATCATGAGAAATGATTTTTCGATTGCGCTCAAATTTCACACGAATATATTAATTCATAAAATTAAGGTTCTGTGAAAAAATCATTACAATCGGATAAAGCATGTAGATGAGGGTGGGCCGAAAAACACATTTTTTAAAAAAAAGTCGTAATACCGCGGAAAAGTTGCGAATTGTGGAGACTAAAAAATGAAAAAAAAATTTGAAAATCGGTTCATATCTTCCGGTCGCGCATGTGCTCTAAACTTTTCCAAAATTTTGAAAATTCACATTTTTACGATAATCTTTAATATTTTTAACATAGAAGAAAATTTAAAATATGAAAAATTCGAGCTTTTACATTCGGGAAGAGGCTAATTTAAAAATGTTAAAAATTATCGTAAAAATGTGAATTTTTCAAAATTTTGGAAAAGTTTAGAGCACATGCGCGACCGGAAGATATAAACCGATTTTTTTAATTTTTTTTACCCTTTTTAGTCTTCCCAATTCGCAACTTTTCCGCGGTATTACAACTAAAAAAAAAAAAAAAAAAAAAATCAAAATTTTCCAAATTTTGGAAAACTTTAGAGCACATGCGCGACCGGAAGATATGAACCGATTTTTAATTTTTTTTTTTTAATTTTTTAGTCTCCACAATTCGCAACTTTTCCGCGGTATTACGACTTAAAAAAAAAAATGTTGTTTTTCGGCCCACCCTAATGTAGATGTTATAAGTCGAAGAAATTTTTTTACAAAATAAAAAAAAATCGTAAAATTGCGATTTTCATGAGAAATAATTTTTAGATCAATTTTTCCCCCCGTGCAGTCCTTTGTTCGGAGATTTCATAGACCTCCATAAAATTTCATCGCAATTGGAGTATTGGTTTAGCCGCAATCGTGTTCACAGACACACAAAAATACAAAAAAAAGAAAGAAAGAAAAAAAAACATTCCGGATTTTTTTCTCCAGTGTAGTGAAATGGAATCTTTGCTTCGCTCGCTACGCTCGCTACGCTCATCCAAAAATTTCAGCCAATCTATTTGGCCGTTCGGCCGTATGAGCCCGGACAAACAGACAGACAGACATTTAACAGACAATGCTCACGGCCAAGGCCCGATCGAGTATAGCGTTAGGAAATACTACGCTCGCTACGCTCACTCGTCTAATACATAATTCAATACAAATTTCGTTTTGTCAACATATTTGATCGATTTTACCAACGAATTGATGTGGAAATTCTCAACACGATAAAATATAATATAGTACCTTTTTCTTCAAAGTTACACATTCAAATCTCTTGTAACGTACTCGGTTAATCGTTTAATTTACGTGAGTAAAGTCAAGTCGGTGTTACAAAGCTGGGATTAACGATACGCATCACTTACTTTGTGAAATTACTACTAGGAAAACGCTTAAGTCCCGCCGCGTTGTTGGATGAGCGTAATTGGTGAATTGAGCTGCCATGTGTTTTGCGGATTTTCTGTTGTTCTGTGAAAAAATCAGAACTTTGTTGATTTTTTTTTAAATTAAATCAAATTAAATAAAAAATTAACTTATTTTTTTTTAATTAATCGTAATTTAAAAAAAGGAAAAAATCGTAATATTGAAATTTTCATAAGAAATAATTATTCGATTACGCACAAATTTTACACGAATATATTAATTCTTAAAATTAAGGTTCTGTGAAAAAATCATTATAATCGGATAAAGCATGTAGGTGTTATAAGTCGAAGAAAATTTTAAAAATCGAAAAAAAATCGTAAAATTGCGATTTTCATGAGAAATAATTTTTCGATTGCGCTCAAAAACGTGGCAGTTCTAAGTTCAAAGATTTCAAAGGCCTCCATAAAATTTCATCGCAATCGGAGTATTGGTTTAGCCGGAATCGTGTTAACAAACAGACAAAAATACAGAAAGAAAGAAAGAAAAAAAAAATCATTCTGGATTTTTTTCTCCAGTGTAGTGAAATGGAATCTTCGCTTTGCTCGCTACGCTCGCTACGCTCATCCAAAAATGCTACAACCCGCGCATAAAGAACTCTGTCATTGCTTACCATAGTGGACGGCACCTTAAAACACTATAAAACTGTCACCCTAGACTAGAACAAGACCGATAAAGTGAGAGTGACATTAGGTCAAGTAAATTAATTTATAATATTATATTATTTTGAAGCAACGGCGTTATAAGAAAGGATTTTGGACTGGAAAAAATTGCACTGAGAAAATTTTTTACCATAATATTGCTGAAATAAAGGAATTATTAAGCTAATCTAGCCAAATGTTCATGTGCTATTGAGACACATATTTATATTGCTAATTTAGAAATATGAATGTAGCTGGAGTTTTGAAATAGTATTAATGAAAAACTTACAAACAATAATGCTGATTGCCTGATAAATATTTATGCTATGTAGGAAGGTAATTCTTCAAACTTTGAAAATCATTTAGTCAAATGTAGTAACACTATTCTTCTCAGTAGCAGAGTACTTAATTGATCTACATACATAGTTCAGCTGATTTACATTAATAGTTCAGCTGATCTACATACATAGTTCAGCTGATCTACATGTACAGTTTTGCTGATCTACATATACAGTTCAACTGGTCTTAACGGTTCTTCATAATTTGAATTATCGAAGACGCTACATGAGAAGTATAGCTTGACAACAAAATGTTATGCAATTAACTAGTTGTCTCAATAGCACATGAACATTTGGCTAATTTGCTTAATAATTCCTTTATTTCAGCAATATTATGGTAAAATAAATTCTCAGTGTAGGTCTATCTCGTAGCCTGGAGTGCGATCAGGAGGATGCAACTACTAACCACGTGGAGGGCGCATGCTATACTGTAACCTTGAAGCCTACATGGGCCTTAATTAAGCGATGGGTCTACAAGGCCTAACCCGATGGGCCTATTATCGACGTCCCTAGATTATATTGCGATTGCACCGCCGTTTAGATGTAAATCTTAACGTCAAGATGGCGGTTTGTGGCTAGCTTATATTGAGGTTATGTTGACTAGTAGACCTACATTACAGTGGTCTATTATCAGGTCACTCAGGATGCCTAGGAATAGTGTTTACTGCAGTGTTACACTAAATAAACTGATAAACAAAGGCAAGTGACACAGGTGAACGAATCTATTATGTTTAGTGCTTTTGAATCTGCCGATGATTAGGGACGTAAGAAAATGGCGGACGGAAAGGTATGCATAAGATCTCCACGTAATAGGGAACTGTCCTTGGTTTCAAATATATCTTACACGTAATTAGTAATTTGTAATATTCAATTTAATAAACATCGCAATTAAAATAAACTATAAAAAATGAAATCTGTGGATTCTATGCATGTTCAAAGTTCCTCGGTTTTGACTTCCCGCGCAAAGATTGCAGTACGCGCTCTGATTGGGTGTGACGTCATCGTGCGGTGAGGCCGACTGCGGACTGAGCGTTGTCACAACAGTGCGTGTTTACCATCGGTGTTTACGTCTGTCAGTGTCTGACGTTCTTCACAAGATGACTAAAAGGGGTTTGAGAAGCCGACTCCTTAAATCTACTTCATGTTAATGCAGTTTTGGTGACTACATACATAAATAGCCTCAGTCACGTCTCTGCTGAGGTTGGTTATAGGAGTAAAAAGAGACAGGTACGTGGAAGTAGGGTAACAGTTTGCCCACTTCTAGGCTTGCCTAGGAGGCCTAGACCCTAGTTTTATTTTTAATTTGACTAGGGTCTAGGGTATTTTGTACATTTACTTCTTCTAGGATGAAGATTGAAAACATACTCCTTACGGCCCTAGGGACAGGCGTTGGTGTAGGCCTACATTCTTTATTCAAGTATCACAGTACAAGGGCCTGGCTAGGGCCTATATGCCTACATAGGTTATATCTCAGTCACCAATCAATAAATACACTGTAATGATTTACAATTTTAATTAGTAGATCAGGTCGGAAACCGTGTTCCACCTTTCTTTTTCTAATAGTCAGACTTCGTTCTTTTGTGCTGTGCATGTATTTTCGGCAATTCTGTTGTTAGTATGGACCAGTTTTTTAACACTGTTTTTCTTCAATAATAAAAAAACAAAAAAACAACTTCAAATGATAAATAAATAAAAATAACTAATTATTAACGATTTATTAACAATAATCACTCTGAAAATATACAATTATTGGATGAGCAAAGCAAAGACTTCAATTTCACTTTGTGTTTTTTTTTTCACTTACGTTACCCCAAGAAAAATATCACGGGCGTTTTGTTTTTGTTAGTTTTTTGTCTGTTTGTTCGCTCTCTACCGAGCAATCGGCATATGCGATCTTGATGAAAATTGGAGGGGAACTTCAAAATCTCTGAACTTAGACCTGCCACGTTTTTTAGGTATAATCGATCAAATATTTCTTATGATTATCGTACTTTTACGATTACGTGATATTGGTAAACGGCTATTTCGATATTGATAAAACTTTATGGGAACGTTTAAAATCACTGAAATTATGTGTGTTATAATTTTAGAGACATTTGAAAGAATATTTCTTATAGAAATCGTACTTTTACGATTTTTTCCCCGGTTTTTAATACGGTATTTTCGTGATATTTGGGCCGATTCTGACCAAACGGGTGGGTCTACAACGTTCATATTTTACATTGACATAAAGATTATGGTGATGTAGTGCCTCTTGAAAGAAAAAGTGGAAAAAGTTGGTCAAAATTCATAGAAATAAAGGTTTTAATATAAACCTTTCACAGGTGTATAATTAACAAGTAGGCCTAATATCAAGTAACTATAGAATAAGTAATGAGATTCCACTTAAAAACGTAATCGTTGGACAGAAATATTCCAAAAAAAGCTCATCCATCAACGCGACTGGAAAAAACGTTCGCGAAGCGGTCTAGTTAGGTTAATTACTCTTACTATAATCACTCGCATATTTCACTGTTTTCGGGCCGCCATCATTTAAGCCTGCCGTGCAGAGTTGTTGTACGTACTGGAAGTACCCTGGCAAGAACATAATAAAAAATAACAAAATAGAATCATCACGTTTTTGCGGTTATAGTAATAAAAAAACCTTCAAAACCTTTAACGTCGCTATTTTAAGCGAAAATACTTTTCCGTTGAAAGTCCTTTATAGGTATTTAAAATAGCGACTTTAAAGGTTTTGTGGTGTAGGTGGAGTATTTCAGTGAAAACGGTTGGTACTGTCAATCATGTTGTATTTTACGATGACAAATGCCCAGTTTAGGCGTCGTAGGCCTAGGCCGCGTCACTCCTCGCTACTTATAGCGTACATTAATAAAACATAATTAAATGAAACATATAAGTGTATTTTTTTAAATGATATAAATGACAATTTATAAAATATTACTCATTTCAGGTTGTTTTTCGTTGTTTTTATTGAAGAAAAACAGTGTTAAAAAACTGGTGTAATTCCCATATCATCTTGTAGCTATAATAAAAATGATGAGCCTGTACAGTATTATTAATTTTCACTTATTAGTTATTAGGCTTACAGCCTTTGTCCTTGACCTTGGTATGTAAAACCCAAGATACAATTCCGTACGTGTGTATTCCTATGGCTAGGCCACTAAAATATATGGGTTGACTTTGATTTGTATTCTGAAAGAAAGCAATGCAAAATGAAGCTCATAATTTGTTAAATTAAACTGAAGAACAACTGTAATAATATGTATAAACTATAGGCTATAGTCATATTCTTACAGTAAAGTGATCTTCACAACAGTAAAGTGTGGATTCGGCAGACGGCGCGTGTTTGTTTACATCTCGTCTTGCAGCTTTGAACCATGCGTTTCTCCTATTTCGTTCTTTTGGCACATTAATGAATATTTTGTCTGATGTTTTAAAAGTAGTGTTTGTACAAATTGGTACCATGCACCATTTGTAACGAGGCATCTGACTGATTTATACACGTTTTATCCGGATAATCTGATGAGTGGAGGAGCGGGCTACACAAGTAGCAAGCAGCTGTCAGTGGCAGAACTGTCTGCTCGCCGCCTCGGCAAACCTCGCGATGACGTCACGCCCACCTGCAATGGCGCATGGCCGTTTTCCGGCGCGAAGCCCGGTTCAAATTTTTCCTCGCTCACAGTTGGCGCTAATAAAAGCAGGACGCAAAAAAAACTTTACAGGTCGGTATTTGAGGTTATTAGTAGGGACATATTCAAATTTGGTAATGAAGGACAGTTCCCTATTATACAGAGCTCAGTGCTTCTAACCTGTAAAATGTATTCATGTCGGCGCTATATACAGATGAACGGCTGTATAATCCGTTCACTCACTTCAGACGCCTCGTGTGGGTTGTCGAGAAAACACTTCACGTATGCCCTATTATGTGTCGAACGCGAACGGTGGCCGATCGTTGAACGGAGAAATGGCAGAAGCCGAACCATAGAATACTAGTATACCCTCCACCAGAACGAAAACACACACACAACGCTTATCAAGCAGAGCACAGCGCAAAACACATCCAACCTCAAAGAAGTAAACCACAAGACTGAACTAAGACGAGATTCAACATGACATGCAGTGAAACTAGACGAATTGTTTGTGTGTTTTAGCAAAACGTTTCAAGTGATTTTTAAAATTAGCAAACATATTCATGTGTATTCCAACGGTGGTTTTCTTAAAAAACTGTTTGTGTATTCCAGTAGAATGTTCTCCTACCGTGACAAACAATTTTCCTGATGGCGGGCTTAGACAAATGAATTTCTAGGTAGCTGACCATTGTGTCTAGACGAATTATTTAGTAACATTGTTTGGCTAAAACACAATAATAGTTCTTGAACAAATTTAGAAATATGACTATTTCTAAATCACCTCAATGTTTTGCAAGTTAGTTCATGTAATTCATGTGTTTTAGCCAAACAAAGCTTAGATAAAGTCGTTTGGTAAATATTTTCTCCGTGTGAGATTTAAATAAGGAAGAGAACGTTTTATTAAGATGGTTTGGACATAATAAGATGATACTATGAGCATTTATAAAAATAAGCTTTAACAACTCCTATGTAACAAATTAGCCTTTTGCTCAGTTGAAACACTTTTGCTCGACAAGCTACTGCGACTGTTACCTTCTGCTGTTAGTGGTATCTCAAAATGTACATCATTGTGCCTATGTTGTCAAGTCTATAAGTCTCTTATTCTCAAGTATGTGTTTGCTAGGTTTTAGCTATACAATTTGAGACAAACGGACTGAAGTTTGCAGAACATAGTTTATATAAATAGGTATTTTAATCATACCAATTAATTCGTACACTCTGCTGAAACACGTATGTTATGATCGTGTTTCTAATAGTCTATGAAACACTATGCACTAACTTACACATTTTTTCGTAGAAATAAGTCATTTGAAAGCACCTTAAGGGCACTCGGACGTGATAATATGCTTAATCTGACTTTGCATTTGATTGGTTCAGTGAGTTCCATGAAGTTTCAAGATTGTGTGGGTGAAATTTGTTTTAAAATTGAACAATTACTTATTTATAAAAGTATTTATTTACTCGATAGCTGCTATCTAATTCGTAGAAAGAAACATATTTTATATTAAGGGTAGGGGTATGCATGTAAATATCTTTTTTTTGCCATACTATCTACTTAGCCTATACCTTAACAAAGAATAAACATTTTATATTTATTTTGAAAAAATTTCAACAGTTTGAAAATTTTTCATTACACTTTCCATGAAAACATTTCTGAGTTAATAGGCTAAGATGTTCTTGATATAATATTTAAAAATTAATTCATACACTCTGCTGAAACACGAATATTATGATCGTGTGCCTAAGGGTCTATAAAACACTATGCACTAACTTATACATTGTGTCGTAGAAATAATGCATCTTAAAGCACATGAACAGTTATCGAACATTCCATTCCATTGTAAAACCAGAACACAATTATTACCTAGTAAATCACCAAAATAACATCAATATTTTTTTTTAAATTTTTTTTTTAACAATTCCACCTACGGGAGTTTTTCCCGACCAACCAAATCGAGAAAGAAGAACTTCAGTCTAGGTGAAACTGTTTGCGTTCTACAGGGCCATTCCTAATAAATGTTATGGTAACGTGATGGAGAAAATGTATAAACCTATTAAGTTAAAATTCTTAAATTTACAAAACTGGTAATGTGCCTCAGCCCCCAACGCCTCGTACAAAGAATTAACATGTTATGGAAACTTTCCAACGAGCCACCTGCCTATTCAAATTTGCAAAGGAAAAAAAGAAAACTGTCGAAGGTGGGTCACATATTAAAATACGAGAGGAAAAATTTGAAAGTCTGATTCAGATTCAGATTTTTCAGCAACCTGGCATACATACCGCATGCATGGAGAGCACAATAAAATCCAGAGTAAATATTTGAGGTTTGTACATATCCTTCCAATTTCCTATTTATTTTTCAATTTCAAAGCATTGTTTGGAAGAGATAGGATCTATAACAGTAAAAGTCACTAACCAAGATAGTACAAAAAGAGAGCGTTAAACAGCAATTTAATTAATTAATTGACCTGGACTACATTCAGTGTAACTAGACGATATGATTTGGTTTATTTAGCCTTACAAAATACCTTACAGACGATTTCGTATTTTGATTGTCTTTCTATCTAAACTTGAAATAATGTCGTAGGTTCCATGTAATTTAATGGGAAATGACGCCATGTACATTTAAAAATTAATATAATTCCATTTTTTCAATTAAAACTTTAAAATATGATTATAAATCAAAACCTAAAATTCAAACTAAATCAATTTTTTTGTAAATTGCATAAGATTTCGAACATGTAAAGTTCGTGCTAGCAAATAATCGTAGTTGAAACTCTTAAACTCTTTCCAACTGCCCCTGGACAGTAAGTCTTTTATAAAAGCCCCCCTCCCACCTCCCCCTCGCTATCGCCCTCCTATCCTCAACCGGTAGAACCTTAACCAAAGCCGCCAGCTTGGTGGTTTGGCAACACTTGTTTTACGACAAACGACCGACTCTGCCAATGTCATACAAGACTAGTGGTTAGACGAGTCTGTAAGCCGGACGACCACGGTTTATTATAATGTGACTAAAACTAAAACAATATTTTCGAACAGATCGACATAAATAAGATTATATAAGAGTGTTCACCACACATGCGATTATGTCCGTTCAGATGTTTTGTTGTCTTACTTTTCATGTTGGTCTGTGAAAAAAATCTACAACCTAAAATTTCGAATTATCTAAGTTAAACTTATATAATATAACACATTTCTCATAATTATTATGTGAATTAAAGAAAACTTAATAACGTTTGCGCACGATATCTCAACAATATTTTTAAGAATACCAGAACTTGTTTCAAATATTATTCCTCACAAGCGGCTAAGGGTGACATGACAACACACAAGAATCGTTTTCTATCGGGGCACTCTTTGTCGATCCTCGTCACCCCATAAGGGCCTATGTGCCTAGGTGTTGAAACAAGTTGATATTATATAGGGCGGTATCATCCGATGTTTTAAAGAATGCAATACTTTTTATGCACAGTAGATCAGGTGATGTTGATATTCATGTGCAATCATCCATTATTGAACTTTGCTGTTACATTTGGTTTCAACTTTTAGTGTTTAATTCTCACGGTGTATTTTTATTTTTTATTTAATATATTTGGGAGATCAAAAAGTCTAATAATAGTACTATCGAAGTAACTAACGGGAACATGTCTAGTGAGCGAAAATTTAATTAGCGAATTCTCTGGTGCGCGAATAGCCTAGTGAGCGAATAGCCTGCTGGCCCAATAGTATAGTGCGCGAATGTTCGAGTGAGCGAAAGATGAACTGAGCGAAACCCTTAGTTTAAGTGTTCCAATGCGCGAAAGTTCAGATTAGCGAATGCTTCAGTGCGCGAATGGTCTAGTGCGCGAATAGCCTGGTGATCGAATGGTATAATGAGCGAATAGTATAGGCGCGAATGCTTGAGTGCGCGAAACGATACCTAAATCAGAATATCACCACTTTCCAAAAACATCGCCTGTTGTACCCAGCTCCAAACTTTCTACCTGGTGGAATCGAAATGAGTTGACGCTAACCTCCGTTCCGCAAGTAAAATGTAGAATTAATATTAATTGTGCGTTCTTTCGAATGTTCTAGTGTGATTTTCGCTCACTAGAACGTTCGCTCACTTAAATGTTAGCTCACTTTCCATAGAGCCATCTTAACTAAGTATTGTTATGGCCACAGTTATAGAAACGAGCTTAACCTCGAATCAGTCTCACTCAGTCTCAACTGACTATCCAATATGCCTGCCGACTGTGTTGCTCATTTTAGCACTTGGAGTCAAATGATTGTTTTATACCAGTAAAATCAATGTCACAGACCTTCATTTAAGCAAGCAACATTAAACGAATTTGATACAGCACGTATTATTTATGAATGGCGCGCCTACATCCGCCACATTCCAATCAACTCTACACTCTATCCAGCCCTACATGCAATTAAGCGCTCGGCTGCGAGTTTTCTATAGAAAAAGACCATTTGCACTGACTGACTGCTCTCCAATCTTTCCGGCGGAATATATATTGCACCGTACATGTTTGCATCAGTGCAGACAGTGAAAAGCACATTACTTTTTAATGGTGCCAATATGTATGCAATACGTAAAATCGAAATGTAATAATGGGGGAGGATGTATTCGTCTACTGGAGGTAACAAAAACAAATATTGAAATATATGGAGCAAAATACATGAAGTTGTTAATACTGTTGTGCAAAGTCACAATGCATTCTAAAATATTGAACACTATATTAATTGGAAATTTTGAACAAATAAACTTCTGTAAATATACAAAGAATGGATAAACATTAACATTGGCATACGCTCTCTCTAGTGGGAGACTGGCTCAGTATACACACTTCAGTATATTAGCCCAGGTGCTCTGGAGGGTAATAAAATAACCTTAACTTCCTGGATATGGTTAGATTCAATGCTCTCATCTTAATTGCTACTAGACGCCCTCGCATTCAAGGAGCGAACGAAGAAGCAAACAGCGACAACTCGACTTTTCAAGCGTGTCAATTTGCGTCGAGATGTGCTTACAGAGTGAAACTTCTGACTGTGACTGTGTTTGCATGAGAGCAGTTACCCTCTCCTAAGAATAATGTTCGTTTAATTTATAATTAAACATGCAAAGACAGAAATAGCACGGTACAAAGTCCAGAGATATTCCCGGGGAATTAATCAGCTGTTCCGGGACATTCTGTAGGCCTGCTTATACCACTAGACTGCATTTACTTTCCACTGCATCCTATAAATATTTTATCTACTGTATTTATGCGAGTATAGGCCTCGGGTATATTTGAAATTGACCAGTTCAAAAAGTGGGATGCGGCTATTTTGAGAAGCCGAAACTATCAATAGTATTTATATAGAAATCATTTAAACCTGAGTGCTCAAAATAAGGGTGCGGCCATAATCGAGGGCGGCTTATAATCGAGTTAATACGTACTTTACTCTTTCCCTTCAAGTGCCTGTTCATACACACAGTGTTAATTGTTGTTCTGTCAGTCTCCATAATCGACCACTGTCCGCTCTAGCGCTAGTGTACATCAACGAGAGCTTTTTACTGTTTACTTTGTTGAGACGTTTGGGATATCAAATAATTATTTAAAATATTATCTGGTTTACTGATTAATGAAAAAGTAGCATCCACATACCAAAATTAGTAAACAAAAAAAAATGGCAGCCAAGCTCTCCTTCACAAGTCTTCGGCTGTGAATGCTGTGAGATATAGAATTTGAGCCAATATTTCATTCTTTCTACCTAGTTTCGCATTGACAAGAAGTAAGATCATTTCGCCTGTTGACGAGCGACAAGCCAACCATTTTTGTGGTAAAAAAGTAAAATTTTAAAACTCAAAATCATAAAAAAATGCGTGGCCATTGAATTCGGTTTGTTCCAAACAGTTTCTTGTTGTATTGAGAATAGACAACATCAAAATACATCAGTCTATAGTTCATTACCATAAAATTAAAAAAAAATTCAATGGCCAAGCCAAACCCCCGTCTGGGTCCGGGAACGGGATAGAATTGGCCCAGAGCATGGCTTCTCTAACAAAGCGATTCAAGAAAAAAGTCCACCTCGAAAACATCAGCTAGTATAGACAGGAGTATATTACTGCCTGAAACTAGAGGCGAGTTCGTCGTCGGAGAACCCTTCCCCTTCCCCTGAAGACCTCTCCGACGACGACGACGACGACAATGACAACACGATCGATGACAAAGACGATGACGACCGCGACGTGAGAACCACCCATTCCTCCCCTCACCCGTGGCTGGTTCTGACCAGCATTCCTCCTCATATCCCCTAGGTTAGAGTGCATTATGACCTAACGGTTGACGCGCCTTTAATCCAAATAAACCAAAATTCTACACTGTCTCACTGTTGTAACGTCACAACGCAACAATGGTTGTAAATTTCACCGTTATGTAGTATAATTTGCTTAAATCGAGTCGTTCAAAATCTAGGCAATCAAACATCCCCCACCCAAAATTTCTGTATTCGGCGTCAACAAATCAGGCTGGTTGGTTTGTAGACCACGAATTTCCAAAGCATTTTCCAGGCGACCTCAACTGCGTCTTGACGACAGCCGAACATTTTGCATTCGCGCGAGGGCCATAATGTTCCGGCACCGTCGCTACTTTCACGGGAACTTCATTATTCAAATATTTATTTTTTGTCTACGATCATTTTAAGTATTTTATGTAGACACAAAATAATTTCGATTAAAAAAATTACTGAATTACTTAAAAATGATAAATAGCTGACTCTTGAAATAGTTTGTTTAGCTACACACACTTACCGTCACTTATCACACGAGTTGAAAGACAATTGGATGAGCGTAGCGAGCGAAGCGAAGATTCCATTTCACTATACACTGGAGAAAAAAATCCGGAATGTTTTTTATTTATTTTTTAATTTTTTTGTACTTTTGTGTGTTTGTCCACACGATTCCGGCTTAACCGATCCTCCAATTGCGATGAAATTTGGATGGAAATGGAGGCCTTCGAAATCTCTGAATTTAAAACTGCCACGTTTTTGAGCGCAATCGAAAAATTATTTCTCATTAAAATTGCAATTTTACGATTTTTTTCGAATTTTAAAAAAATTCTTCGATCGACTTATACACCTACATGCTTTATCCGATTGTTATGATTTTTCACAAAACCTTAATTTTATGAATTAATACATTCGTGTGAAATTTGAGCGCAATCGAAAAATTATTTCTTATGAAAATCGCAATTTTACGATTTTTTTAAATTTTAAAAACATTCTTCGACTTTTAATACCTACATGCTTTATCTGATTGAAATGATTTTGTCACAGAACCCTAATTTTATGAATTATATATTGTGTGAAATTTGAGCGCAATCAAAAATAATTTCTTATGAAAATCGCAATTTTACGTTTTTTTCGTTAAAAAAAATGTCTTCGACTTATAACACCTACATGCTTTACCCGATTGTTATGATATTTTCACAGAACCTCAATTTTATGAATTTATATATTTGTGTAAAATTTGAGCGCAATCGAAAAATAATTTCTCATAAAAATCGCAATTTTACACTTTTTTCGTTTTAAAAAACATACGCTCATCCAACAACGCGCCTGAAAAAGCGTTTTCGAAGCTTCCTAGTGTATCTACATTTTATAAAGACAATTAGGTATAGTAATTTTTCATTCAAAGGGGCCCTGGACGTTGCGGCTTTTTATAAACTTGGATCTTGTTAAAAATTCATAACTTAATGGTACAAAATTTATATTATTATGCATATAATTGTAAGATTGTCATGTATACGATTGTGTTAAACCCGATAAATTTGAGTTACAGAGTTAACTCTTTTACAACAATGTTCAGTAATTGAAAATTATTTATTAATCAACAGAAACTGGTAAAAAAAAAGGAAGCGAGGCTATTTCATCAAAATATTACTCAAAATAATTCGCCGTGATTCAAGTTTTTGGTGGAGGGGCCGGGTTATTAGACAAAGATTACTATTTAAAAAGTTCCTCGCTTGTTTTCGTATCTAGTAGCGGTGACGGTGCGGGCACATTGCTTTTTTACTTTCTGGGGGAGGGGGCTGTCCCCCAGAGTCACCAAAAACATTTATGTATCATCCTCATTGAAGGGCAATACCAACAAAAACGCATGCCAATCGGGCTTCGTGCTCGGTTCTTATCGTGAGAACTGACACGCACAGATGGACGGGAAGAAAATTAACGTTTATATGGAAGGTTCGATCCCTTATATAACATATATACTTTTTGCTATAGTAGAAAGATGCGTGCAATTAAGCCTAAACGTCTGTATTTTCAGAAGCGAGGCCATATCTGAAAGTGTATATTATTCAATGTTACAAACGAAATGTGAAACCAAATTTAGTAATACAGTATAAGATTTTATAACGTTATTATAATTTTATGTTATATTAAAAACTAAAAGCTAAACTCTATTGATTTGCCTGCATTCTTCATTAATTTCCAAATGTAATTTTCCACCTCCATATTAATCCCCACAGACCTGAATTTTGATTATCAATTTTAAGAAATTAGTGACTTAATCTGTTTCTTTATATTTCAAATTATTTATGTGATTATTTTTGTATTTAGTTTATATTTATATAATTTTGGGGAATTTTGGATTGTGAGTAGAAACAAGAAATTTGGTACCTTAAATAAATTTAGCACCGAAATTGAAAATTAGACATATTTTCAATTGCCACATATTTTACGTAATCGTTATCTTTGGCGGGGGAAGAACCAAGATTCGTATAACTTTCGGGAAAAAACAAAATATTCTTGTTGTTTTAAGCTTAGCTTTTGAAATTGCATTAAATGTTCTTATTATCATAAAACCACAAAATAAATACACATACGTTGCCATCAGTGATCATCTCTAGACAACAGGGGTCAACTTATATAAATTTCAAATTAAAATCTGAAACTTTATACACATGCATGTGTAGATGCACAATATGTTTGAAGGGGCTTAGTATGTAAGCCTAAGAGCCCTGGCTGTAATTCATCGGGTAGTCGATAGATTATCCCTCGGCGGAGGATGACGTGTGTGTACAGTGCTTTGATTAACACGGCGGTAATCGATCATACCAGCTAATTAATCTTCAGCACACAGGAAACACTGGATCACCAAGAAGTATGAGCGTTTATTAAGACAGTGATAAATTGCACTTGTTTACGCTGCACAGAGCGAATATCAGAGTCAAGAGTAGAAAGTTAGAAAGTTGAACTCAGATAGAGTGGGAGTTGAAGTGAAGATCAACCATTTTGTTACGTGGTTTTATGTTGCTTTATTGTAAGAAAAACAAATGAACATTTGAATAAAAACATCTCAAAAGCATTTAAACATAAATAATAAATGTAAATGTTTTAGCTGTATTTGAGTTGCTTTTAAGGTTTAATTTATTTCCTACCTGTTCTAAAATTCAGTTAAAATTGATAATAAGATATTTTGTGTGTTAACATAATATATATATCAGGGTTTAACTAAATGTCAATCACTCCTATATCTCTTGTATTTCGACTTCGAAAAAACTTGGGGAAACCCTTCTCTCGTAATTGCTATTATCCTTAATATGGCCCATATACACCCGAATTAGAATGTCATCGTTGCTGCATGATTGAAATAAATAATTTACCGATAATCAATTCTATACAAAGATAACCCTTCGATTTGAACTGTAAATATTTTGATCTCTACGGAATGGAGTTAATAATAATAATGAAAAAACAAGTTATAACTAATTATTATTTTGCCATTTTATTCACGATCTTCTCTACGCTAGCGATTTTGTATTTTCTTCATGAAATTAGTCGCCCTTGTGTATCTGAGGTATGTTGTCAATTAAATACTAACTACGTCCAGAGAGAAAGCGTCTGGTTCTCACTCCCAAAACCCCTCACAGACGTGTGACGTCATACGGCCAGGCGAACGACAGCCACTGAGGCGGCGCGGAGCGTATGCATAATATAGCGATCTACTCACCTCCTAGCTAAAAATAACACAGTTAAACTGTGCATACGCATGTAAAATATAAGTGAACTATTTTATTCAGTTCCTACGAAAATATGTTTTATTTATTTACTCTTTTACAGATCGTGCGATTCCGTCGTTTACTTACCTTCCTCGTTTCAAAATAATAATATGGTTTGCATCATAGCATTTTTTCACCAAATATCCACTATGTGCAATTCTAGAATGTGTACCAAGTGTGTCCCTTTTTAGATTTAAACAAATATTCTTGTATATTTTGTCCAACCACTATGTACCAAGCATTGATATTTATTTCTCCCAAAAAGTATTTTTTACTACATAATCTAGTCACTCTAGAGCTTCATACAACTGAATGGAAATCAGGTGCGCAAAAATCCACACATTCTTACACCAAATGTGCTGTATTTACGCCAAAAATCTATGAAATATTATCTATTTATATTTTATAACATTGGTTATTCCATTAGCGTAATAATAATCTTTAAAAAAGTCACCGCACTGAACTCATTTCCGAGATATTGTGTACCAAAGTTACTCAATATAAGTAGAAATAACCTGAAAACGTGGTGACACGGTATTAAATCAACCATGTGAACATAAACAAACTAAATAAATGTGATACATTTTGACAGATGACAGTATCGTTTCCAAATGTAAATGTACTATCGCCATAGTCATAAAGACAAACTTTTATGCGTGTTTTAAGATGTTTATGTCTAAATGTAAATTGTTTTCATTAATATTTACCTTGCATGCAAAGAAAAATCAGATTTTATCTATTCAAGTCATTTTTATTGATAAATAACAATCTTTCAACCCATCATTCAATACACGTATATTTCATGTTACACAGTTGATACAATCATTGTTAGAAAAAAACTTCTTCTAGAACCAAATGAAAATTAACTTAAAGTCTATCTATCCATGAAGTACAAAGTGACCATCGACGGACGCGTCGGGTATGGGTATGAGGCAGCTGCTAAGGGTTGTCGCGTGTAGTCGTAAAATAGACCATCCTAGAAGCTGAGGGTTTTATACCTGCTGTATTAATTAATTTATTGATATTTTTTGTTTAATTGCAAATATCTAATAACGTTGTCGAAATATTAAGCGTGCGTCTTGAATTTCATTTTTTTGGACGAAATTCTACGATAAAAACTGACTGAGTTACGGATAATGCTTCTATAACATATTTTGAAAATAATATAATAATATTTATGTATTTCAGTCAGTTTTGATCGTAGACACTAGGGAAAAAAACACATTTCATAACTCAAGCTACACATTTGAACACGTTATGAAATATTTTGCAATTATAAAAAAAATATTTTGCTGAATAAATTATTTTCATCACAATAGATTTGAAATGGGCGAAGGCAGGTAGAAACAAACCCATGTTCGCTCCCAAGTTCGTTCGCGCCAAAAAAGGTGGAAAGGGAAAAATGCAGACAATAGACGGGACGACCGATCCCGGTCTCGTCCGCCGATGGTCACTTTGTACCTCAAAGATGGATAGACTTTAGATAAGCACTGATGTCACATTGCTTTTCATCGAAAAAGCAAAACATAAATATACTCTGTATCCATTCATTAATTGATTTAATATGACAGTCCATATTTATATAAGGAAGGAACAAATATACTTTTATTTAAGTCATAAGATCTTGTTTTAAATGGGTGGTACACTCGCTGGAAAGACTTTTAAACCATAGATTAAGGTTATCGTAAGAGTTAAAAATCCCCTGCCGACCAGGTGATTGATTGCTGGATCTTCTGCACTCGACGCGGGACATCACCCTGATGACCAACGAACCGCAAGAAATCCCACATTAGTTACAATTCTTAGAGTACTGAATCTAGTTCCTCACAATTAACAATTACTAATGCGGTCTCAAGATCCCCTGCGAGTAACTATAGTCCCCCACGTCCCTGTGCTTAGCGTGCCCTAGTGAGCGCCTGACATCTACTAGAAGCGACATCGCGAAAGCTTTGACCGAGAGTAACTTGTAATCCTATGCACTAAAGCGAAATGCTGTTGGTTTGAGTTTGGACTTAAGTTATCCGTTGACCACAAACTAACAAACAAATGTGAACAAACAAAGTTGTCCGCTCGTTTTATTTGACCGAGTTTCTTACTTCAGTCTAGAGTAGGAAACTTAGCAACGCTGTGCATCTGAGAAGCTAACTATTTCAGAATGAGGCCCCATTATAAGTGGCTTAGTTTCTATTAGTTCACTTGAAGTTTTCTTCTATTTTATATACGGTAACTATATTTTTCTAAAGTGAACCGGTTGAATACATAGGTTGGCACAGTTTCGTGAGACACTGAGCAGTAACTTTCGGAAGACCAGACGACAAAACATAACCAATTTCATATAATACAACCGCTCTTTCTGCTTTTATCTGTACCAAATGAACTACATAATTTAATTGACGTTTATTATTTATTACTGATTTAATAGGGGGCAAAGCTTAAATACGTGCATCGCTTTTCAGTTCGTCCCTCGCCTGTGCATGAATCATGTATAACGATAAAAAACGAACATGAGATTCAATTGACGTACGTTTTTTGTTGACGTTACCCTTCGACAAGAAAAAAACTAAAATATTTTTAGTGATAAGAAGGGGGATAGACGTATCACCAAAAAAGGAATATCTTTATACACGGCACCTCCAACAATACAAGGTGTAGTTGAACGGTGATACGCACGTGATATAACCATGGAGTAATAAATAGTATCCAACTCCATGATATAACAATGTTCAGCTCTGCTCCTTGTTTATGGTTCTCTTTCATCCGTGCTTGTTTTATATGATCGTCAGTCTTATATAAAACAAAAAGTATTTTACTGCTCTGCTTCTTCAAATCTTTGCTCTTCTCTTCTCTTTGCTGCTGCTTAATGATTTGTTTGCTTTCTAAGTAACATGCTTGAATACAAACGTACCATTACAATATCAAGCTACCGCTGAATTTAATAAACGGGAGTACTTAAAACTTAATGTGTTGAGCATTTGGATTAAATTTAAATGGGAAAATGTTGAACGATAAAGATTATTCTTAAACTTAGTACACAACGTTTGATTCTGTTATACCTGGAAAACCAAACATATTATTGTATTACAATAAGAATACATACGGGTTTCAGAATAACAATTGTAAAGTTAAGCGTTTTCGATGACTTTATCATGCAAACAAATGGCTCTTTTTCAATTTCCGGGTTTTCATATTTAATACAATTCCGAATTTTAAAAAAAAATCCTGTTTGGTTTGGTATTGTATTATAAATTATACCTACGTCAGTGTTAACCGACTAACCAAATCTAGAAATCAATAATACTGTTTAAACAAAAACAAAAAACTCAGTCATTTAATATATTGATCTGCATGTATTGTTTTAAGGCAATGTTTTCGTTTGTAAATGAATGTGAATATTATTGTTAATATTGATATAAATGGAATTATTATTTATGTATAAACTAATGTATAAACTTGTGTTTTATTTATGTTTAATTTGTACACATATGATATTTATATAATGCATGTATTTTATATGTATTTCTTAATGTTACTAATCAGCGAAAGCCAAATAAATAAATCAATACTACTACAAACCACACACATGATATAATACATACATATTGGCATATTTGATAGTAGCTATCATCGCATTTTTTATATATACTTGCAACGGCATCACATGTAATTTCACCGCTGCTAAAAAATACAATACAATACAATCCGATAATAAAAATCAATTATTCCCTTACTAGGCCGCTTCGCGAACGCTTTTTTTAGCCGCGTTGATGTATGACCTTTTGTAAGTTTTTAGTTTGCGTTGGATCTCTTTACTTTTGCAAGTGATTTTTAACGCCATGTAGGTGATTGTTGTCAAGTTTCTATTGTTACTTGTTAATTGTTATTATATTACTCAAAAAACTTATTTAAACCTTTATTTCTATGGATTCTAGCTGACTTTTAAATTTTTTTCTCTCAAAAGGTACTGCATCACCATAACCTTAATGTCCATGTAAAATATGAACCTTGTGGCTTCACCCGTTTGGTCATAATCGGCCTAAATGTCACGAAAATATCGCACTTAATTTAAAAAAATCGTAAAAGTACGATATTCATGAGAATTATTTCTTCTATTGTACGCAAGAACGTGGCAGGTCTAAGTTAAGAAATTTCAAAGGTCCCCTCCAATTTTTATGATGATCACATATGCCGTTTGCCCGGTAGAGAGCGAACAAACAAAACAAACAAAAAACAAATCACCCAAGCTAATTTATTTGGGGACAATGAAATTGAAGTATTCGCTTCGCTCATCCAAAGATATCTTAAATGTAAATAATGTTATGTAAATTGAGTTTAAACAACAACTGAACAATTTTGCCGCATATAAAACACCCTACTGTCAAAGTTCTAGATGTAGGCCACGATATATAAATACATTTCCGAACCAATTTTCTCAGCAGAAGTTTACCAGGAATTATTGACTTCACGGACTCAATTCCCACTGTCTTGCACCCAGACTATTTTCTTAAAGTTTCCTTAGTAGTCCCGAGAAAATGGTGCAACAAAAGTGGATTTGGGGATACAAGCATGAAAATTGGTGAAAAGTTATTTTACTATACTAACTTATTGAAAACTGATATGGATCCATCGATGAATCGAACCCGTTTACTCACTGGAGGTCAAAATAAAAAAAAAACATTGGTAATAACCGTCTTTACATGAATTTTGTTTTAATTTTAGCTATATTTTATGACCAAATATGTTGTTAAAGGGGGAAAAATCATATTTTAAAGCTCAATTTTATTCCGATCAGTGAAGTTCAAATTGTGTTTTTCATCTAAAATCGTCCAAAATTGTAAATTTTATTTTTATTTCTTAATTTTTAAAATCTGATAACGTAACGTCAACACACACAGAATAACTGAAGTGCCGTTTCACTTAAATTGTAAGACTCAGTCGCATATTTTATTAGTACGTGCTTGAGGTTAAAATTTGATTTTGTCTCATTGTTTAGCTAAACTACTGCTGGATTGCTGCCCTAGCCTGACGCAACTTTTCAACGCAGTATCCCTCGAGAAATGTATGCCGAGAGTAAATACAACGCTGGGAACCCTATGCAATTGTGAGGTAAGTAGTCATACAAATCACTGGGACATTTTTACCCTTTACTGGCCAATAACAATAAATCCAATTAATTTTATCACTAGGATGTTAATATCACCACAACACCAATGTAACGGATTTGGGTTGTAACCAATTAGGCAATCATTCATAAAACTAGGGAAACGTCGTTGTTAGACGAGTGAGTGAGCCATGTGTTGAGTACCCGGTATAACATTTCTTTTCTTCCCCATACCTTAGGCCCCCTAGCCTATCATAGGCTAGAGTGGAGCATTATGGCCTTACAGTTGAAGCGCCCTTATACCAACTACACTTAAAACCCCTATTATGTATACCAATATAATTATCAATTTTAAATGCAAATGTTCCCGGGTACTCAACACATGACTAGCTCACTCGTCTAACAACGAATTTGGTGTTTCCCTAATCTAGTTGACTAAAGCGCCATTATACTGAAAATGTGGGAGACCTGGGTTCAAACCCCCGGTCGGAAAAGATTTTTTTATTACTGGATTGTATTTAAAAAAAAAAATTAATTAATTTATTTGTTATTTATTGTTTTAAGACATTGATGTGTCATAGGTAGCTAAAAAAGGGCATATCCCCATTCAGATTTATTAAACATGTTTTGAAATGCATACACTACTATGGAAAACATAGCCAGTACGAAATACGAGTAAAGATTGCAAGGTTTACTCAATGTCCCAGCAGAATTTAGGGGAACCTTGGTCGTTCCATATTCGATATACCTTGATCACTGCTATGCGATATCACGGCCTACCAAAAATATTCTAGATTGAATTCTAGAATATTCTGATTCTGTTCTAATCAACAATGATTATACTATGTATGTTTTCAACCCTGCAGATCCATATGGAATATAAATATAATATTCTTACAGTGTACTTTATACACCCACTCACAACAGCAGTCACCTATGTTCACAGCTAAACAACAATAAAATTTATCCACGGCATAAACAGTGTATTTTATTTGGTTGACAAAACCTTTTACACCTTGACGAAACAACTGTAATCCTGAGTTATTTAACGGGTAACTTTGCGCCTAGAATTGAGCACAAAACATTGCTTGTTAATAAAGTTATGATTGTCAAATCGTTCAAAAGGCACGTATACACTTGGGCTGGTTCTATGCTCATATCAATTTTCAAAACTTTAAATGTAAAATAACTTACATCGTTATTGACCATGCCAAATCCACCGACCTGTTTGGTCACAATCGCTAACCGATTGAGTTAAATAAAGATTTTGAGTGTGTTTCAACCCAATTTTTTTAAATCCAGAAGGTATATTTGTACTCGAACAGAAATTGGTATCAGTTGTTAGTAAGTAAATCCCCCCCCCACCCCCTTATGATATAAAAATTAATGTTATATTATTTATTTAAATGCTGGATGACACTTCTAGAACGCCACAATTCTGCTCGTTCTTTCAGGTGCCTGAATTTACTTGCGCACCGCGGCTTGGCTGTGGCTGTTTGTGTGAAATGTGAGCGCGGAAGCAAAAAGGTTGAGAACCACTGCTCTGGTGGGTTCCGACTTCCGAGATAACGTACTTGCAGTTTTAGCAAGTGTGATCGGGCATACCCCCTGACATGAATACGTCTTATTTCCTCCACCAGCTTTCCTCCAAGCAAGCATAGACACAAGACTTCGATGTAGAGATAAATCATGATGATGAAAACAAACATCAGCTTTTAATCCAGCGTTTTAACCTGCAAACACACAAACACGAGACGTTATGTCATCTCTTTGTATGACAAGAGCCGATAAGAAAGTTTCCCTTTCGAGAAACTTATTTATCGACTTTGGTATATCTGTCTGATAACTTATTTTATCAGTCGTTCATTCCCGTACTGAATGCTGTGGGGCTGTGTCCTACAAACAACACCCCCTCCCTCGGCGTGCTTTCTTTTTTATTAATCTAGTACATGTAGTACAAGGGCATGCAGCCCAGAGTTATTAGTGGTTGCCTTCCTTTTAACGCAATCACCATACTTTTATAAACTGCAATTTTACCCTTCTGTAAGCTTTTTATACAGTATAATTATACTGAATATGGAGCAACAATAAGTAATACAAAACTACGTAATTTGCTGCAGACGTGATGTGTTTGATGTTAGAACTGCAATACTTCCTCACTTTGTTGGATAAATGTGCATGTTTTTGTGCGTCACATGGGTGCTTTTATACCGGCAGCGCTGGTTATTACAATATGCAACTACAAAAATAAAATATTAAAACCGAAGAAATAATATGACTTGAAACGGCGCTGTCGCCGTCCGAAGTTCTAGTTACTTCTAAAGTGAATCTAAAGTATCGTTTCAAAATGTTGTGTATCTTGGAAGACTTGTTAGTCTTGCAGAGTTCACTTCCTTGTGGCGTCATAAATGCCGTTGGCCTAATTCTATGACGGACAACTGAAATATATAAACTTGGGTAGCGTCCAACTTTCAGTACATGGCTCAATAAGATGCGGACGAGACATAAATGTAAGTGGTTTGTTGTTCGAACTTCGGAGCTTTTATTTGGGTTATAGCGAGCCTCAGATGAGCCCTGCTGCGTGGGGCACATATAGTAGCTTCCAAGCTTGGGATTATATTTTCTAATGGCCTATATAGGTTCTATAACGTTAAAATACTTTTGCAAATATCAGGAAATTATTATTTGCAATGTTAACATGTGTAATCCTACTTTTATTAACTCTACACATCTTAGTCCATTATTTTACTTGTAAAAGGATTATCAAGTTGCGGTTTCATTGTAAAAAGTATTCTATTGATGGAAATAAGCCTACTTACCGCTATAAGCCTGTTATAAGCCTGCCCTAAGCCTAGAAGTATATAACTGCATTTTAGCCAACACTTATTCCTGCAGTGAGGAGATATTTTATTTTATTTTAGGATACGTTTTATACTTATAATTAACGCTTTATTGGTCGCACCTTTATTTGTACTTTATCACAGTTAGTTATAGTATATTTTGGTAAGCCAGACACATTACCAGAATATATGCTTTTAAACTTTACCAAACATAGTGAACGCCGATTACTTCGAAAACCTGAGTCTAAAGTCAAATAAGATGACTTTTAGTATAAGAGACCTTGATTTCGATATCCATGTCAAATTGTACGACGTTCTGATCACATGTGGTGCAAGTTTGACCTGCAGACATGAATTTCCCCGAAATTCAATTGGAGTTTATTTGGAAATGTTACTATTATTGATGTATCGTAGCAATTAAAACCATAATATATAAATCAATATCTTATTTAATAAAAGAAAATATTAATGACTGCACGGTTCGAGGTTTTGACATTCGGGTCGGGTTTGGGTACTATAAAGTACTCCAAGTTTTCAGGTCGAAGAGCGATAAGACGGCCGTTATAATACCAATTGTAAAATGAATATTAAATTTTAATTGTGAAGAATATTACATTATGATTTTACTACAATTCATTATCTATTCTCAGCATTTTTATTGAGTTACATTTTTCTGTGTAAGCTACAGCTAAAAAATTGTCTGGACCGGCACCTCCACCAAAACCCCATGGAAATCCTGTTGTCACCATTAACCCAAAAATATATTATTTTTTAGACAAAAATCAAATAACCAACACCACAAAAAACGATGTGAGTAAATGTAAAATCTTAGCCATATATCATTAACAACTGAGAGTCAGACATGGTCATTGCTCATTACCAGATTGCAAAGTTACCAGCCAATATTAGTCACATATGATTGTATAGCGATACTTTACCTACACAGTTAAGTATGTTGCATAGGAAGGCGCTTCTAATAGCACTTTTCCAATTTGTCTTTAAAAACAAAATATAATGCATAAAACATATTTTTTTAACTCTATCTTAAAAGGTCAAAACCTTAATAAATTTGATCCACAAATTTATTTAATGTTAAAATTCTACCATTAGGCCACATCCTTTAAATATTCATTTTTATTCACATGCAATTATTTTTACTACAGCGGGTCAAACATCAAATCAGTTCTAATCTTTCTAAATAAGTATTTTAAGATAATTTAAAAATATGTAGGGAAGATAAAGATGTTCATTACTCTTCGGCTCTGCGTCTCAAATTATTCATTTTCGCCAAAAATAAAATGCGGCAGAAATGTTATGAACCGGAAGAAAATGTAAGTCAAAAATCTTTTAATGAGCAATACAAAATTATCATATCAAAATACTTACTTTTAGTAAGGAATATCTTTAAATTGTATTTATGTGAGATTGGATTGTGTGTTGATCCCCGCTGGCATCGTCCATCTCCTCATGCTACGCTACAGTGTAAGTTTATCTCCCCCGCCCTCGAGTCCAAGTCCAACCTATTTCCTGGACGCCTTAAGATACTCTGATAGACTGCGAAGTTTCTTTCAACTCCTGAATTAATTTTCCACTCCACAGCTCTTGGGGCTAATACGTAAAGTTTCCAGGGAAGACCGGAATCAAAAGGAATGTGGAGATGGTCTGAAAATGTCTTAGCCTTAGGAACATCTGCTACAAAGACGGGCTGGGCTGGGCTTCTCTCTTAGGACAGACGACAAATGTATTACGAAGTTACTTTGACCTAAATCGTATAGTTCGTCTTAAGCTGTGGGGCCTGCCGTATGGATGAACTGTGGGGAGGCGGGCGCTGGCAGGAAAATACGAAGGGTATTTGACCATATGATAACGAGAATCCATGCATGTTATTATGAAAATTGGCCTTAAATATAGCTATGTTGAAATATGAATGTACATCCATGTAATAAAATATTGATGAAGGTTTTGAGCATTCGAGCATTGAAAGTATGCATGTTTATCATGGGCAATATCCAAAAAGAAATAAATTTGAAGCCTTCTCATCTATAATCAGAGACATTATGCTTAAAGCATTTGAGTTCTTGTATCAAAGCATGATCAGTGTGAAAGAAGAGGACAAATGAGAAACCTCGACTAGACTAACTCCTTACTTGTGATTGCGAACGTTTTGCATCGTGAAAACTAGGGACTGTTTAAGTATGACTCATAGTTCATCATATTTTTCTTGGATTAAATAGTACAACTACGAGTTATGTAAACGGGACAATACCTAATCGAAACGACAAAGTTGAACAGGAAATTCCAGACGAAAGTCGTATACATTGGAAGAGCTTTTGACAAAATTATTTACATTAAAAAAAAAATCCATAAAAGAAAAAAGGCGATGAATTAAGATAAGATGAATATAAGATATGGTAAAGTGGTGGTAAACTACTATGCAAATATCCTATTAAGGATTTTAATTGAAGAAAACATTCCTTCCTAGAACCCATCTCGCACACAATTGGGAAACCTCTAATTGACATTTGGCGTAAAGTAGAATAGCCCCAGATGATCGTCGCCTTGCCCCAAATACCGCACTACACAACCTACTACTACAGACTACTACTACGTGTTGGTATATAATATCACACCCCGATCCTGTCGGGAACATATTTGCTATGTTATGCCCACCGGCCTAGTACAGGGATGGGTGTAAATAAGTAATATGCCAATTTATTCGTCAACTATTATTTTATTAAACGGTGACTATAATCTCAGAATATCAAATAACGATAGACTTTTCTTAAATATTTGTGCCTTTGTCCAATTAATCTGAAAATACGTAATTTTTGCGAATATTAAAGTTATTTTACATGGAATTTTAAAAATTAATTTCAATATTTATTTTCAAATCATTAGACGAGTGAGCGCAGCGAACGTAGTCTTTCCTAACGCTACTCGATCGGGCCTTGGCCGTGAGCATTGTCTGTTTGTCTGTCCGATCCCATACGGCCGAACGGCCAAATAGATTGAGATGAAATTTTAGACAGACATCCGTGACCAGGTAACTGAGAACTGCTAACAAAATGAGCACAATCCATTTCGATTTAAATCTACAAGAAATAATAAACTGAAAAATAGACTGTCAATGTGTAGAAATTATTTTAACGACAATTTGATTTGATTTTGAAAATATATTTTTTTGTTTGTTATTTTTCCTGGCTGTGAAATGCCGTGGCCCATGCAAGGTCTATCAAATGTTGAACGTCAAGGTACCCCCAAATTCCGCTCGTAGATTGAGTAAACCTTGCAATATTTACAACGTATTTGTACTGGCTATGTTCTCCATAGTATTGTCACAGATGTTAGACTACACTGCGTTTTATGCATTTAAAAACATGTTTTATATTTTTTAAATACCCGCTGCGTTGTTGGATGAGCGTAATTGGTGTATTGAGCTGCCATGTGTTATGCGGATTTTCTGTTGTTGTGTGAAAAAATTATTACTTAGTCCAAGATTTTTTTTAAAATTATATTAAATGAAATAAAAAATAAACTTAATTTTTTAATTTTTTTAATTTCGTAATTTAAAAAAAGAAAAAAATCGTAAAATTGCGATTTTCATAAGAAATAATTATTCGATTGCGCTCAAATTTTACACGAATATATAAATTCATAAAATTAAGGTTCTGTAAAAAAATCATAACAATAGGATAAAGCATGTAGGTGTTATAAGTCAAAGAATTGTTTTAAAAAAGAAAAAACTGTAAAGTTTCGATTTTCATGAGAAATAATTTTTCGATTGCGCTCAAATTTCACTAGAATATCTTAATTCATAAAATAAAGGTTCTGTGAAAAAATCATTAAAATCGGATAAAGCATGTAGGTGTTATAAGTCGAAGAAATTTTTTAAAAATCGAAAAAAAACGTAAAATTGCGATTTTCATGAGAAATAAATTTCGATTACGCTCAAAAACGTGGCAGTTCTAAGTTCAGGGTTTCGAAGGCCTCCATAAAATTTCATCGCAATTAGAGTATCGGTTTAGCCGGAATCGTGCTGACAAACACCAAAAATACAGGGAAAAAAAACATTCCGGATTTTTTTCTCCAGTGTAGTGAAATGGAATCTTTGCTTCGCTCGCTACGCTCGCTACGCTCATCCACAATCTAGATATGACAAAATCTTTCCCGACCAGGGGATTGAACCCACGTCTCCCACATTTCGGCTATAAGGGCGCTTTAGCCGACTAGACTTGGGAAACGCCAAAGTCGTTGTTAGACGAGTGAGCGAGTCATGTGTTTAGTACCCGGGAACATTTGTTTTTAAGTTTGATAATAATTTTCGTATAAATAATAGTTTTTTTAAAGTTTAGTTGGTAAACGGGCGCATCAATTGTAAGGCCATATTGCGCCTCTCTAGCCTATGATAGGCTAGAGAGGCCTAGGTAGGGGGAAGAAAAGTAATGTTACCGGGTACTCAACACATGGCTAACTCACTCGTTAAACAACGACTTTGGCGTTTCCCTTATATAATATCACACCCCGATCCTGTCGGGAACATATTTGCTATTTCTCGATTTGGTTAATCGGGAAACACTCCCGTGGGTGTAATTGTTTTTATTTACTACAATTCAGAAATTATAAAAGTCCGCCCCAACCGGGAATCGAACCACGGATCTCCCACATTCCAGGTGGACGTCTTAACCACTAGACCATCAGGACGGGTACATTTTAATCTCTGAATTGTAGTTGCATTATACATCTGAATGGATGGAACAGTACTGCAACGATTATCTGCTGCCTTTGAACTGACCACCAAAACATTAATTATAATGTCATTACCTTTTACGCAGGTTGAGCGAGGGTTTATTTCTCGATTTGGTTAATCGGGAAACACTCCCGTGGGTGTAATTGTTTTTATTTACTACAATTCAGAAATTAAAAAATGCCCCCCCCCCACCCGGGAAATCGAACCACGATCTCCCACATTCCAGATGGACGTCTTGACCACTAGACCATCAGGACGGGTACATTTTAATCTCTGAATTGTTGTTGCATTAAACATCTGAATGGATAGAAACAGTACTGCCACCTGAAATGTGGGAGATCCGTGGTTCGATTACCCGGTTGGGGTGCGGACTTTTTTAATTTCTGAATTGTAGTAAATTATTTGCTATGTTATGCCCACCGGCCTAGTACAGGGATGGGTGTAAATAAGTAATATGCCAATTTATTCGTCAACTATTATTTTATAAAACGGTGACTATAATCTCAGAATATCAAATAACGATAGACTTTTCTTTAAATATTTGTGCCTTTGTCCAATTAATCTGAAAAATACGTAAATTTTTGCGAATATTAAAGTTATTTCACATGGGATTTTAAAATTTAATTTCAATATTTATTTTCAAATCATAATGTAATGTAAAAAAGTAAGAAAATGCCATTCAATATTATGAGTATTAACTTAGAAGGAATATTGACCTCACTATGTTAAAAGTGATTTACACTGCAGACTTTCATTAAGGTTTTTACACTAGATAAAACGTTGTATTATAATACATGATTAGACGAGAATGCGCAGCGAGTCTGCGACTGAGTCTTACAGTTTAAGTCAAATGACACTCCCTCTGTGCTTCTGTGCGTGGGTGTACGTTAAAAATTGTAGAAGCCGAATCACTGAACCAATTAACTAAAAAAAAAAAAAAATCAAAAAAAAAATCAACAACGAGACAATCAACTCTACATCTCGCCGCTCAAAAACGGTATACCTATACTTCACACCCCCAATAAGATCCCACTGGCTAGTCCCCTAGTTCATCTAGAGTTTGATAAATCCCCCGCGCTTCCAGTGTAAAAGTCCTCGGCCTTGCATTGACCGAAAAACTCGACTGGTCTATCCATGTAAACCATGTTGCAAACAAAATTTTATCTGGATGCAAGTAATCCGTAAGCCCAAACAAATTGTTCACCCCCATATGTTATTGCAAGTCTACTTTGCCAACATCCACTCTCACTTATCATATGGCCTGCTATTTTGGGGAGCCTCCTCCCAAGCTAATAGAATATTCATCCTCCAAAAAGAGAGCGATAAGCATTATTGCGGGTGTCTCCAGAAAACACTCCTGTAGGGAGCTCTTTAAGGAATTAGGAATTCTAACTCTAGCATGCACACTCATCCAGTCTGCTGCACTCTTGTTCGCACAAATAGTAACCTCTTCCACTCTCAATGCGTCTGTGCACTGCCACAAACACAAGAGCCATCCTTCACATACATAGGCCACCCCACCACCTGCGCCTTTTTGCACTAGGCCCAGAGTACATTGCCTTTCACTGTGCAATTCAGTTTGATTTGAAAATAAAAAAATTATTATGAGTTTGTGAAATATGTTATTTTTTAATAAAAAAAACATTTATAAATATAAAAACGAAAGTTAATAAAAAAAGTAATGACTGAACCAATCACACATATTTTCACCCTCGTCTAATCATGTATTATAATACAAAATAAAATCACCCTTTACAACAAGCCCCAGAAAAAATAAAAACCTCCCCACCCTGCCCTTCTTCAAACACCAAGTTAAAAATATATCTCACAGCAAACAGCTTCTACTTGGTTATAGTGACTACCTTTCCATGTAAATAATAAACAATTATAAATAATGAACAATTAATTAAATAATAAATAATAAACAATTATTATTCTAGCTTAATTCAGCAATGATATATCACCATTTTTAAAGTCCTGTTTCAAAGTCGACTAAACCATGGTTACTATTTTTAGTTATATGCCTCCATATTTTTTCCTATCTTGCACCAATTGTAAATCACCTCATTGAACAATAATTCTCTTCTCCAGTTATACTTCCATAAAATAATATATTATATCAATGTCATTATCATTAATAGCAACTCGCTTATTTTCAAATTCCACTTTATCTAATTAGTATTTATATTTTCCATCATTATCATTTGAATCATATTTATGAATATAATAGTTATTAAGGATTATTCAATTATATCTTTACCATGTTATGTCGATCAAATGAATAAATTGAAATTGAAATATTCTTGCTGATTTAAACAGACAATTGCGCTGAAATTTAAACAGACATCCTATACTAGTTACCTGAGAAATGCTAACAAAATGAGCAAAATAGGTTGCGATTAAAATCTACCTACAGGAAATAATAAATTGAAAAATAGGCTAAAAATGTGTGGGATTACTTTAAACGACAATGGTTTTATTCTCGAAGAAAACATTTTTATCGAATCATTTTAGTCAGGCGGTGAGTTCATGCAGTGACCAAGGTAGAATCTTACACAGTAAAGATTTCCCAAAATTCCGCTGAGAGATTGAGAAACCTTTCTATTTTTTAACACGAATTTTGCACTGGCTATGTTTCCCATAATACTGTATGTAATGCATTTCAAAACATATTCTATATTATTTTAATACAATCTAGAAATAAAAAGGTATCCCGACCGTTGTTTGAACCCGGATGTCCAAAATTTCGGGTATAAAGGCGCCTTAGCCAACTAGACTAGAAAAAAGTCAAAGTCGTTGTTAGACGAGTGAGCGAGTCATGTGTTGAGTACCCGGGAACATTTGCATTGTAGTCAATTGATATATTAGTTATAAATGACAGGGTATAAGATTTAGTTGGTATAAGGGCGCGTCACCTGTAAGGCCATAATGCGCCACTCTAGCCTATGATAGACTAGGGAGTAAAGACCCATGCTGAATCCAGCCTTAAGTAGGGGGAGAAAGGGAAATGTTACCGGGTACTCAACACGTGGCTAACTCACTCGTCTAACAACGACTTTGTCGTTTTCCTCGTATAATTCCACTTTCGAATGAAGCTAGCCTAGTATCCTTGACGACAAGTGTCAGTCACCAAAAACGTCACTTATCATCCTTGCTAAAGAGCAAATTCAACAAAACCGCATTTCAATCGGAGGTCATGTTCGGTTTTTACCTTGAGACGTGACACACGGACGGACGGACGGACGGACGGAAGTTGACGCGTAAAGGAAAGGTTCGTTCCTTGACTATCTATTTATTCCTGTGAATAGCGTGGTTATTATCATGAAGACTGGAAAGAGTATAAAATTATAAACAGATTCAATTACGCCCGGTTCGCAAACCGTCGTACACACTGAAAATCAGTTCTGTGAGTGGGTAGACAAGAAGATTTTTTTGTTTATTTTGTTTTTATTGTTGTGGGGAATTCAATATTGACTGGTTCGTCGAAAGATATTTTGTTGTTGTTAAAATATGCTCTTATTAAAAAAAGGAATTTCGACTAAACCAAAAACGTCTCCTTGTCAGGTTTAAAATTTAAGAGACCTTGGTTGTAACATCTACCGGGCGGTGGTTTTGAATGAAAACAATTGACTAAATTTCCCTTTATTGTCAGTTTCAGTTGAAATCAGAGTCGAGGTGGAACTTTCGAGGTGTGATTTTCGTTGCTTGATTTCTAAAAGTTAAATCATAAGATGTCCGAGAGGTGTGATAATATACGAGTGAAAGACCCAGTAGCTATATTCAATGGCAACAATCTTAAAGCGGTCAAGTATACGATAATATACATCGTAAACAACGTCCAAGAGGTAACATTTGATCAAAAAATGCTTCTCAAATCTCCAATATTCCACGTGGGACCGGACGACAAACTCCAGGCAAGAATAATTTGTAGTAACAATGGAGGTTGCGAACTACAAAAAGGGTGCAAAGGACTTTGTTGTACCTACGTTCAGTTCTGTGCAGAGGATAAAAGTACATCAACCATAAAACGAGATATATCTTTGTCATATATTAAAAATGATAAAACTGAAACACTCCATCCAGGCTGTCCTATGTATAATAAAATGATGAACTGTGAACAATCCACATCAACACTCCAATGTGGGAAATGTTTAATACAATACTCCATGCATATGGCCAATATTACTATTGGCTCAGCGATAAGACTCTGACAATTGTGTGTGAAATAACAATTCATCTTACTGCAGTTCCAGCTAACGAGAACTTAGCTAGGCCTAGCCCTACTAACACGGTTCCAGCCGCAGTGAAGTCCCAAGCTCCCAAAACCTTACTCATGGACGACATAAAAAGAATTCTTGGGAAACACCGAACTAGCCGATGTAACTCTTAAAGTCGGCGAAAAAACCCTTAAAGTCCACAAGGTCATTCTAGCTGCTCGGAGTCCAGTCTTCGCCAGGATGTTCCAAACCGAGATGTCCGAGAGTAAACTGAATGTGGTCGAGATAAAGGACATGACATTCGTTGCTCTTCAGAGTCTGCTGGTGTACATGTACACAGACGACGTTGCTAGCTTGGATACGCTTGGCGAGGCTCTACTGGCAGCTGCTGAGAAGTACCAACTGGAAGGCCTCAAGGAGAAGTGCGAGGGGTCACTGGCTAAAGGTAAGCCTATGTTTGGTTGAATTGGAATAAGGGCGCGTCAACCTTTAGGTCGTAATGCGCCACTCTTTAGCCTTATTGATGTCGGGAGGAAAGGTCAATGTTGGTCAGAACCAGCGAAGGGCAAGGTAAAGGAAAAGGGGGTTTTCACGTTGTATTTGTCATCGTTTGTGTTGTCATGGTCGTCGTCGTCGGGGAGGTTGTCAAGGGAGAGGTGCCCGACGTGACCGCCAGAGCTCGCCTTTAGTTTCGCGGAGTAAAAGTAGGCTTACTCCCCTACTTACAAGCTGAATGTTTGCAAGATAGACTTTGACTCTTTCTCGCCTTTAACGATTAGCAGAACCATTCCCTGAGCCAAATTCTACACGAGCCCAGACGTGGTAGCTATGGGTATGATTGATGTGAGTGTTATGCTAATTTATAATTGAATTGAACTTATGGTAGGCCTATGCCTAGTTCACCTGCCCAGTAGGGGACGGGTTGGCCAATGTACGGTCCTAGCAAACCTGGTCCTTGATCCTCTTTAGGGTCTCTGTTGCATGATAGTAAGCATATTATTTCACTGCTGTACCCTATAAGTATTAGTCAACAAACATGAACAAATAAAGTAACTG